>JAODJW010000102.1:724847-737657 GCA_026777045.1 Hyperopisus bebe
ATTTTATAATCAATCCGAGACTTAACTGGTAACCAGTGAAGGGAGGATAAGACTGGTGTAATGTGATCAAATTTTTTAGTGTTAGTGAGAACTCTTTAAAACATTTTTGTTAAATTTTAATTAGCTGTTTCAAGCTAAAAGGCAATAGGGTTGCAAAGGGGTAGTAAATTTCTGAAAACTTTCCAGAAACTTTCCATGCCATGGGAAGTTAAGCTGGGGAATTTTGGAAATATTCCAAGTTGGAAACTTTCCAAGGGAATAGTCAGGAATATTTTGGAATTAACAGAAATTTCCTAGACTTTTGCAGCCCTACCAGGCAAATACTTTCACATAAACGAAGGCCGAGATGATTTCTCCTTACACTGCGATTCATAGGAGCACCACCAACGAAATGTACAGGTATGCACTTTTTCCATGTTTGAAATTGTATACATCTTTTTCCTACAAGCCCAAGGCAATGTCGTTCCGCTCAAATAACTCATGACCTCACATTTAGTTGAATATTAACAAGCATTACGATAAATTTTTAAAGAACAGTGTATGGATAATATGCAGTGTGCACCAAGTTAATATATGAAACCCCTTACTCTTAGGTGAGGCTTACTGAGTTGATTCATGCAAATTAATGCTTACGTATAAATGTGCATGGTGAGTAGTATGACATGGCATAGTAATTTTGCCCTAATACCAATAGGGGGTAGAATTAAGCTGGGTTTTGCAGCCACTTCTACTGGATGGCACACAATGAGCATAATATCCTTCATCCAACTTGGAAACGCCATCCTGACAGTCGGAATTATGTTCGTAATTGATTCCTGCTTCCTTTTTAGGCTTAATGGTGTTATATAACCATTACATAATAGTTAAACTGTATCTATGCAACACTGTAAATGTCATGAATTCATGAATTTTATGACTTCATTCTGTGTAAGCTTTTTTTTATTTAAAAAATGTCCCATTTGTTTAATACCTCTGAGTATTTTTAATGTGCTTTATATATTTTTATTTATATCCGTAATGTGTTCCTGTAGCATGGTCTGGGTTCCATTGTAATACGTGGTAGGCTCACTAAAAGTATGGCTGCACTTTGCACTCCCTGCTTTGACCGGTAGCAGCATTCAGAGGTAAATCCCCGCTATAGTCTGGCTTCAGCTTTTAAATTAACACCGCGGGGGGAGTGTGGAGCTGTCTGACTACCCTGATGCTTTGCTCAGGGTCTGTTGGTCTGTTTCTTACAGTCTGCATTGCCATCTTTATACGTGTATTTTGCCGGTTTCACATTGAGTGTTATGTTAACCTGAGTAGCGTTTGTAATGAGTAATATCCCGGCTGGGATTTTCCTGACAGCAGCTCTGATTCACCGTTTTCTGTTGATTTTTTTCAGTTTCTTCTTCCAAAAGCCATTTCATGTTCAGCGCTGTCAGGGCGATTTTGTGGCTGGGGGCTTCCATTTGACAGCCACTGGTGCAGTAATGGTGCGTGCCCCTCAAGGCCCCGTCAGTCCTCCTTTGAGGGCGTCAAAGGGCGGCATTTTGACACGATTCGATGCAGCTGAATGTCTGACTGTCCTGGAAAAGGCTCCGCTGACACTACTGTGGATCTGCATAGATCAGTCTGTGGTTTCATTTTAGTGGCAAGAGCCATATCCCCTTTTCAACAGTCACTCTTCATAAGCACTTTCTCTGTTTCCCTCCACTGTGAAACATAAATCCATGAAAATTCTTTTATACTGAGTCTACATTAAACTGCATACTGTTAGGGGCCTCTGGATATTTTATGTACCCCCCCACAAATGTATGACAACACAGCCCAGTTTAGCTCTGAACTGAATCGAATGAAGGCTAAATACCAGCAGGGAGGGGCTATTCTTGACTAATAAAGGTGTGTGAGAAAAGAGAGAGTGCGTCTTTAGCTGTGTCATGCAATAGCTTTGATAATTAGATAGTGGTAAGTCTTTGAGGTTATAACAGATTGAAGTGTCTATATGGACGCAGGCTGTTCAGGCGTATATGTGGCAGGCCGTGCTCTGTGTTACACCTTAATTGGTATGTCTGAGTTGCGTGTAGGTGTCAGACTGGCTTCTAATCTAATGTCCTTCCTTTGTTCTCTCAGAATAGGGTCCAGAGACCCTGTAAATGGCTATAGAATATGAGTGGGTGGGTGACAACATATATTTACGTATTTTATTTATACTAATACCACTATAAGACAGTCCAGATTTTGTGAAAATAAAGAGATTAAAGGATTACATTTGGCTTGAAATGTTTATGCTGTTAGCATTTCTTCCACTAGGTGGTGCTGCTGTTTTTTTTTTTTTTTTTTTTAAACTTTCAGCTACTCTCGTTGACAAATTCTGTGGTAATAGATTGTACAGTCATGGGGGTGTCATGCTGGTGCAGTGGTTAGCAATGATGCTTCATACATCTGGGACCACGATTCAGGTCTCCACCTTGGCTCCATGTGGGATCGTGAGGTTGTCTCTGGGTACTCCAGTTTCCCCCCATAGTCTAGGAGAACTGGAGTTTAAAGATTACCTGAAGGTGCGTGTATGTGTGTGTATCCTGTGATGGGTTGGCACCCCATCCTGGGTTGTTTCCTCCCTTGCACTCATACCCTCCAGGATAGACTCCAGACCCCCACGAAAATGGATGGATACATAGTCGTGTGAAAAAGTAAGTACACCCCATGAAAAATGTTGTCTTTTTCAACTTAGATTTTAAATCACGATAGAAAATTGTGTTACCATTGAAAAAGTTACACTTCGGTTTTTCATAATTTACTCTTTTATACAATGAAAATGAAGAAAAATATGAATTTCTTATGAGGAAAAGGTTAGTGTAGCCCTACATTTATCACCATAGTTAACCTAAAAAGTAATATCAGATGCTCCAAATTAGGAGTAATTGATTAAGAATATATATCAACTCAAGTTTGTTATTTACCATTAAACACCTGCATGAGGGAGATCACTCCTGGGACAATGTGCTCTGGGCAGATGAGTCAACGGTGGAATTGTTTGGGCAGAGTTCCAGGTGTCGTATTTGGGGATAAAACACGGAACTAGGGAAAAAGAACCTTACTTCATCTGTGAAGCCAGGAGTGTTTTGGGTTGGGCTGTTTTGTTGCCTCAGGGTTGGACCCACCTGCCATCATGGTGCCTACAGTGAATAAACATCATGCCGGAGAGTGGAATGAGAGGCAGTCTGTCAGAAACATGAAGCTCAGCTTTCAATGGGCCTTTTCACGTGATAATGACCCCAAACATACAAGCAAATCAACAAAGGAGAGGCTCAAAACACTGAAATGGGGGGTTGGGGGCTTTGGAATGGCCCTAGTCAAATGAATCCAACTGAAATGTTGCTGGAGGACTTGAAGAGGGCCATATGAGAGATCCTGCCAACATCACATGGTTAAAGCGATTCTACATGGAGGAATAGGCAACAGTTTCTCCAGGTTGATGTAGAAAAAAAAAAACATAGTTATAAAATGTTTTCAATACGTATCTGCCAAAGGGGTCAATACCAGGTATTAAATGTAAGGATGTGCTTATTTTTTCCCCACAAAAAAGATACGTTTCGGGTGAATTTTGTGGAATAAATGATTTTGCAGTCAAATTTGCATTGTTTGTAACATTTACTTATTTATCTGGCGGATTCTTTCGTCCAAGGCAGCAGACAGAAAGCCAGCATCCTTGCTCAAGGACCGACAGCAGTATGATTACTCTGCCGTCTGTGGGATTCGAACCCATGACACAGACATCGATCTCTGTCACTCTGAGGGGCAGCCCTTCCATTAAGTCACACTTCTTATTAGCTGAGGTATACCAGCCCCATCATAGGGTGCAGGAATACAGTTTGTAGGACAGGTTTGTTTTGAGCTGACGTACAGTGAGAATCCCCTCCCTTTCAGAGCACCCGATTCTCCGTCCTGCAGTAAAAACCTTTCTGCTTCTCCAAAGGGACAGAGAGAACAACTTAGAGGCTCAGGAGGAGAATCGTGGTGTGGAGGTGCTGAGAGCTCTTCCTATGTGAGGCCTCAAAACAACAGGCCTGAGATGGACCCTCACAGTGAACAATAAGGCCTATCCACCCATCAGAGCCAGAGGAATCCTGTGGGCGTGACTGGGGGGGGGGGGCATGGTGAACCTCCATCCGTCTTCTGAATACCTATCCTGGTCAGGGTCACGGGGGGCCTGGAGCCCGTCCTACGCAGCTTAGGGAAAAAAAGGCACCCTGGATGAATTCCACCAGCCAGAAGATTAGGCTGAAGGCCTGACTCAGGAAGCAGCCCACAGAGAGAGGTCTGGGACAGCCTGTTTCTGGGCTAAAGGCCACGTTTCCGGCCTTGCAGCTGATCTGGGATCAGAGAACTGTTGCAGTTGGCTTAAGAGTTGAATTTCTGGTCAAGAAACGAGCAGAGTCTTCTAGCTGCAGCTGGTGGTCGTGTGTGTGTGTGTGTGGGGGTGGGGGGGCTATAAAGCCAGTATTATAACAACAGTAGCAGTAACGGCAGTCTAAAGGTCTTTGCTGACCCCCTCCATGCCCGGGCCCTGTGTGTTTGGTAGGATGGGGATCATACAATCTGGCCTGAAGGAATCCGCTCACTCTGCATCTGACTCGGCGTGTGTTCAGCTACTGATGCCAAGTCCACTTAAACGAGAGGCCCTGTCAGACATCCAAGTCTCTGAAACCAAAAACTCAAGTCCAAATATCCAGATGAATGTTTGTGCGACTCTTTCAAATATCTGAAAACGTTTTCCTGAAAAACTTGGCACGTCCACCTTTTGGACGACAGCATTGAAGCTCCTGAGCTGAAAGGTGTTGTGCCTCTCTCCGTCTCACTCTCGGTTTGGGGGTCGTGGCTCTGTGCCTCTAGTCAGAAGTGACATTGCAGAAGGCCGCTCTGTGCACATACTGGATTTGATCAATAGGGGGCAGTGGTAAAACAGGAAATATATTAGTGGTGTAAAGGTCAGAGGTTAATCTAATGTTGTACTCTGGAGAAAATGTTTCAGCTGATATACGTTTACACAGTGTTCACAGGAGTATAAGATTGTATCTATATGAGATTAAATGATATATATTAGATAAACGATAATAAATAATCCTGATTCCTTCGGTGTCCCTCTTCCGGAACAGACACTCAGCTGGGAATCACTTCTTGCTCTTTGTCCTGATCTCACTGCTTTGCTCGTCCATCCTCCATGTGACACCTGGACTCCAGGTTCACTCCAGTTACAGAAGAGCTCTGCTATGGTAAGGGTGATGCTCACAGTGCTGCCAGTTTCTCTGGTAGCCTCGAACCCGTGCCACAGTCCACCATGAGCTCTAAACCTTCTTTGTCCACTTAACTCTCATCATCCCTCTCAGGGTAATGGTTTTTAAATCTGTCACTTTACTGTTGCTGTGTTCTGATCACAAAATACTAAGAGTCTGGGTTGTTTACACAAATGAATACCAGATCTTTGCAGCTGTATGAGGTGTAAATGCCAGAAGACCTTCAGCTGGCTCAGTCTGTTTTTCCGTGTGCTGCTTTGACCAAGCAGATCTGTGGGTGTAAGAATTCCCTGCATAAACTGTACTGTGAAGGTGACCTTGGTTTGCCAGGCGCTGTTATCGATTGGGGGAAATATGGGCTATTGTGTAGTTATCTGTAATTGTTCCATCTTTGCAGGCCTCTCACAGCTTCACATGGTGAATGGTGACTGTGTGTGTGGTTGGCTTCCTCGTGAGCTAGGTGTGTGTGTGTGTGTGTGTGTGTGCGTGCGTGCACGCACACACACACACAGCAGCCATGCATCTGTGGGAGAAAGGCGGCTTCCAAGCCCACATTAAATGAGATTATTATGCCCTGCTGATTACCAAATTGTTTAACTTGCTTCCCATTGGTTATTTTGCTGGTTCCCATAGTGTGGAGTAGCCCTACCCACAGTTTGTTTTTTGTTGCGCTGCCGCCAACTCTGTCTGTGTGTGCGTGAAGCTGCCAGAGCCTACGTCAGACGTGGGGTCTCGTCGGTGCCGGCTGTCCTCGTGTCACCTTACCCAGGCCGCTGTGATGCTGTGATAGGCAGCCTGCTGCTGTTGCCCATGGTGACCACAGGCCAGGAGGGGAGGGTAATGGGGAAGTGGAATCACTACGTCAAATATTTACATTACCCTTAATGAACACGAAGGTCAACCCTAAAAAAAACAACTATCTCGACTGCCTACAGGGAAAAGGTGGAGGTGAAACAGGGGCGCTTTCAAATATCCCTTTATTATGGGACAAACCCCCCAGCTTGGTATGGTTGTGGCAGAACCCCTGGCCAGCTGTGCCCATGTTTGGATAAGGCCTCCAGGCTGTCCCTCTCGTGTGAACGGTGCTGCTCTGCCATTCACAGAGGTCGCCAGACGAATCCGTAGCCATCGCCCCCCTGCATGACTGCATCTTTTCAAATGCCTTCCACTCTTCCAAGCCTGGCATTCAGGCTTCTCTCATTGCCCCTGGTGGCCTATATGTTTTGCACCACTGGGTGGCGCATGTGAGCCCTTTTATCTGACCCATTACTATTTTGTGGGTTCAAAAATGTAGCATGCAGTTACACTCAACAATGGTGAGCAAAGCTAATTAAATAGTCCATAATTAGTGGAAAAGATCTGTATGTGTCATAGGTATTGACTGGCCTGCCCCCATGCTAACTCCTAGCTTAAGGTCTGTTGACTGGGATTTGCAATCCAACCCAGATGTCATCGACCACTCCGGTTTAGAATTGCGGAATGTACTAGGACCGACACCCCGGGCCTGGACTTAGGGTGAACTCGGCCACCTCCAAATATGTGGGCTTCTGGAGCTGGTCTGTTCTGATACTTAGGTTTCCGTTTAGAAAAAAAAAACTGATGAATGAGTTTGACTTACGGGGAATGAATCGGCCAGGCTTTCTGTGTGTGCACTGTAATGATTTTGCAGGATTTTCTGAAATACATCGTCATGGCAACCCTCCTTGGCTAGCTTGGTAAAAGGCAAGATAACTTTGCACTGGAATGTGCTGAGATCACGAGACTTTCCATAATGGGACAATATAAGAAGCGCTATTATTTCCTGTTGTCTGTGTATTATACAGAAACAGTTTTGCCAAAAGGGGGACAAAAACAGTAAAATTAGATTATGTAGTGGAACGTAATGCACTTAATTCTGATTTCAAAGCTATTTGGGGAGCAAATAATTGCTGATCAGTGACGTTAAACTGCATCCGGCCCTGCAAGCGGTCCTCCAACTTGCAGGAATTTTTTGTGGGTTGGTGGCGGGATTAGCCACCGTAAAACAACTCGTAACTGCTCGATTAAAACAAGCTAGATACTCTTCTGCTCTCCATGTGAGTAGCTCTGCTGCAGCTGCCCACAGAAAGGCTGTACACACTATGAAGGGGACGGGGGGGGAAAGCCTTCTGGAGCCCCATCCCTGGACGAGTCAAAACAGTCGGAGAGCTAATAGGGTCAAACCTGTTAGGGATCGGGGCTGGTGTGGTGCTGAGACGTCGCCTGCTACATGACGGCACTCGGGTTCCAGTTTGAGGCGGCCCATCCGGGTAGGCACGTCTGATGTATTGTCTCTCCGGCAAGATGACCATCTCCCTCTGCTGTCGGGGGAGCTTCGTAAATTCCGCATTTCAATAGCAGCACTCTCTGAGGTACGCAGACCAGGGAGTGGCCAGATCTCTGTAGGTGGGTATACGCACTTTTGGTCTGGTCGGTCTGATGGCTGCCATACTCAGGGCGTAGCTGTCGCTGTAGTGGATCGACTCCTTCTGATGGTGTCTGATAGCACTCCTTTCAACGAGCGTATCATGAGACTCAGGCTAAGGCACTCCTTAGGTGTCTTGCCTGTTGTCTCAGTGTATGCTCTGACCACGGTGAGTGATGTCTCATTGAGGGAGACATTTTACTTCATTCAGTGGTTGAAGGGTGCCCACAAGGTGACACTCCTCTGGTCATGGGTAACTTCAGTGCGACCACTGGCACTGACAGGGCTGGCTATGAGGATTGTGTCAGTCCTCATGGGTCTGGAGACTGGGGTGAGAGTGGCTGCAGGTCTCTGGATCCTGGTTCCAACACCCTGAGCCACATCGTTGGACTTGAAGGAGATCAAACTCATCCTCGTGGGCAGATGCTGGAGGTTCCTGCGGAACTTCAGGGTCTACAGAAGTTTGCCCAGTTTGTGAATTCTGACCACAGAGGAGTTGTTGCTGCTCTGAAGATTCAGCTTAGATCCAGTAGGCTACCACCTACTAGGAGAATGAGGCTGTACTTAGCCAGACTCCAAGATCAAGCTGTTTCTGATGAGTTTGCACGCAGTTTGTGTGAGGAACTTGCAGACTTGGGTGGGACTGCTGACTCTAATGTGATGTGGGAGACCTTCCATGATAAGACCCTGAAGGTTGCAGAAGGCTGTGTTGGTGTTGCCAGCGTTCCCAGAAGCAGGTGTTTCATCTCAGGTCAGATAAGGAGGCATTTGTTAGACGAATTCGTGAGCAGGTGACACACCATGTTTTGTCTTTTGACTCACGTCCTGCCTGCAGAGGAATCAAAGCATTATGCACATCTGAATCTCTTCCTCTCAGATTTGCATTCTGGGCGGGTGATGGTACGGTCCTTACAGATGACACTGCTACTTTGAACAGTTGTTTAAAGCTGACCCTCCAGCTAGGATGTTGGACATCTCTAGTTCTACGGTTCTCAAAGCTGATTCTCTGGTCAATTGCGAACCACCCAATCTCACTGAGATTGCACGGGTGGTGAATCAGCTGGGGGCAGGGAAGGCCACAGGGATCTGTGCTATCCAGGGTGAACTTCAGGCAATCTTTGCTTCCATTTGGGAGTCAGGTATCCTCCCTGGTGGGGGTGAAAAATGGGACTTGTAGTTCCTATCTGGAAAGGGAAGTGTGATCACCTGGATTGCGGCAACTACACTGCTCCCAGTGTCGGGTAAGGTCCTTGCTAGGGTCATCCTTAACAGGATCCGTGATCACTTGCTTGGCTGTCAGTGACCGGAGCAGTCTGGTTCTATGCCTAAGAAGTCTACCATCGACCGTATCCTTGCAATGAGGGTTCTCGAGTGCATGCGCGAATATCGGCAGAGGTTCTTTGCAGCCTTTGTCGATTTTCTTAATGCGTTCGACTCGGTTCATCAAGTTGCCCTGTGGGACATTCTGAGACTTCGCGGGATCCCCCCAAAGCTACTGGATGTCATGGCCGGCCTGTACGTTGGTACTGTGAGTGCTGTGCAAGGTGGAGGGACAACCGCTGCGTTCTTCCCAGTTGATCCTGGGGTTCGCCAGGGGTGTGTTCTTGCTCCTACTCTGTTCAATGCTTGTACGGACTGTGTGTTGGGCAGGGTCGTGGGCTCCAGCAGCTGTGGGGCATCCGCTGGTGAAGAAAGATTTACTGATCCTGACTTTGCCATGGATGCTGTGATCTTAGCAGAGCCAGTGGAGGCTCTGACTGGGGCTCTCGGGAGACTGCGAGGAGTCTGAATGTTTGGGATTGCGGTTGTCCTGGATAAAGACCAAGATCCAGGCATTTAATGACTTCTTAGGCATCAGTAGTGTTTCTGTCTGCAGGAAGAATGTCGATCTTGTCGAGAGATTTCCCTACCTTGGCAGTGACATTCTTGCCTCTTGTGACTCTTACTATGAAGTCAGCAAATGGACTGGAAGAGTATGGGTGGTCATGAGGTTACTGGAATGTGGTGTGTGACATTCTCAATATCTTTGTAAGAGGATGAAGGTCCAAGTCCTTAGAGTCCTGGTGCTCCCTATCTTGCTGTGAGACATGGACCATATCCAATAAGCTGTGACAAAGACTGGACTCCTTCGGTACTGTGTCTCTTCAGAGAATCCTTGGTTACCTTTGGTTTGACTTTGTGTCACATGGGCGGTTGCTAGAGCAGTCCCGAATGAGGCACATTACCTGCACGGTGAGGGAGCATCAGTTACGGCACTATGGCCATGTGGCGCGTTTCCCTGAGGGTGATCCGGCTCACAGGATCCTCATTGCTGAGGACTCAAGTGGCTGGACCAGGCTAAGGGGACGCCCATGTAACACCTGGCTGCAACAGATGGATGGCCATTTCTAGAGGGTGGGACTGGACCGTGTATCTGCCTGGGGGATCGCCGGCCGAGATCCCGAGGAATTTTACTGTGTGGTGGATGCAGCAACACGCTGTATCAGTGTATGTTCCCCAGTGTGACCTGAGTGAGTGTGGTTTACATAATAAGGATGTCACATTAGCCCTCGTCTCCAGGACGTGCCCTGCTTGGTGTCCCGTACCTCATGGGACAGGCTGCAAGATCCCTGTGACCTAGACCAGGATGAAGAGTCGGAAGATGGACGGATGGATGAACAGCAGGCATGCTGAGGTGAGAGACGCCGACATTCACAGCGGATCCTGGCAAGGCTGTTCTGCATGTTAATCTATCCGTCTGGTCCGAAAGTGGACGGGGTACAAGAGGGCCTTTACCCTGATATGTCCAGGAACACCTCTGGCTGTTTAAATGGCAGGCCACTTCAGCTAATTCATGCTGTAACACTCTGTCTCAGCAGAGACGAATGGTGTCAGGTGGGTTATTGTGCAACCCTTAAAAATCCAATCAGGGTCTTGTTTCTAAATGTAAAATGCTTTTATGCCATATGGATACTGACAGGTATGACTTCAGTTTCCCAGGCTTTGAAGTACAGATCCCATCCCCCCACCTGTTTAAAAGACCAGTGTAGAAGGATTACATTTTGAATTGTGTACCTTGAGCAGTATGATGCGTCACTATTTAAATCTGATTACACCCTGGGCTGTCTGTGAGGCAGTGACCACAAGGGCAACGTTTACAGCAAGTGCAGTTTTATTGATCGTCAGATAGGGATGGACCTCGGGGAGGAAATGGGGACTGGGAGAAAAGCCCAATTTAAATACAAACATACTAGAGAAGGGAGGGGAAACAGATATGCAGTAATAAAATATACGTCTCCTGCAATAACTGAATCAAAGCACTATCTCTGAATGCCTTGGTGAAGACCTTCACTCACACCTGCACAGTCCTGATCTTTTAGTCAGTTACTTTATGATTAGGTCTGTCAACCAGTAAGACCATCTAGAAATGACACACCCACACGCAGAAAGGTGTTCTGTCTGAATAAGATACATTAACTACTGAAAAGAAGGTATTGATGTTGATATAGTCTCTATATTTGCATTTAATAGAAATGCTGCATTGTTTTGTTACATTCCTGAGGACAGAACTACGCAAGCAGTCATAAGTTGTAAGAAACAAACAGGCCTTTTTAAATATCCGTTTTGTGTCAGACAGCCATATATAACCGACTGACGCAATGCAGGGAAAAGTGCTGGAATATTCAAGTAACATCGTTTCCTTAAAGCACAACATATTAAAATGGTACTAAAAGTGATAACTGATAATGAGGGTGATGGAAAGCGACCAAAAGAAACACACAGGAAGGTTCTGCTTTTTTGGACCAAGCCCTCGACCCTGAGAAGAACAGAGATGACTCTGACGTGGCGATGTGTGCGTACAGGCCGGAGTCCCGCAAGCTGACTGAGCATCTGCTTTCACGAGGTCCACATACTCGCACCGTTAAGGTCATCTCAACTTCAGCTGACAGTTTAAACAAAGGTAGAGGCTTCACTGGGCTTCAACATAAACACTGTACTCACTCACTGTAGCAGGTCGCCATTAAATACCAATAAAGAGGGAGTGGAATATGAGCCATTCTGGGTAAAACAGGTCTCAGATCAGTGAGGCAGAACACCCCAGCTTTGAACGTGTACACATATCAGACAAATGGGACACCGCTCGCTCGTTCATTGCACCTTAACCTTAGCTACTATAAACACTGAAATGAACATCTGAAGATGCAGGGTGTTTTACCCGGACAATGTTCCCAAGCCAGTTACCTGCGGCTAGTTTGGAATAATCTCTCAGACTAGGCCTGGCTTCACTGTGGTCCAGTTAAGGTTCTGAGTCTGGCTCCAGTCAGATCTCCCTTCTGCTAGACGTACAGCCTGGTAGTCTCAGTGGCCCCTGGACAGCCATCCACCCACATTTTTTGTCCGGTTTCACCACCTGCACACTTGTTTCTACTAACTAGTCAGCTAACTATCAGCTACTGAGCCGGTCATGCAGATTGCGGACTGCCTTGTGGGGTGGAGGTGGCTGAGGACCAACAGATCACTGTGGTGACCAGTTCAGGTGATTTATCTGGCCAGAGGCTGCCATCCTGTGACACACTTTCCTGATTTTTTTTCCCGCTAACCCTATTTCCGTCATGTTTAAACCACAAATAAAAAGCACATAAAATGTAAAAACTACACACATACAGGAGCCGCCCAGATATCCACCCACACAACCAGAGTCAGGATACACTCGCCTCTGCGCTCCCTTACCAAACGCCCTCACGCACTTCTCACTCACATACAACACGTGACTTTTGCGGTGAAGCAGGCCAGCTTGGTCACCATAAAGCCGAGTCCTGTCTATGCTCCTCCAGGAAATCTCACCAGTAGATCTTTAGAAATCATTTTCCCATCGAAGTGTCTCTAGGCCAAAAACAAAAAAAGTAAAAGGTAAAAAAAAAAAAAAAAACCCATCAAGGACACAAGCGGAGTTTTGAAATCGGCATGGTGCGGCGTGCCTGTTCCTGAGCGCTGTTCTGTGGTTTTGGGGTCAGAAGGGGCCACTTATGCCTCACGGTAACCCAGCTGAAAAGTAACCTATCAGGCCTTTTCTGTTTTGGAAAGAGGTGTGGGGGGGGGGGGGGGGGCCCC
>JAODJW010000102.1:742040-757065 GCA_026777045.1 Hyperopisus bebe
CCCCCCAGACTCTGCCGACCTGCTCACCCCCGCCCCTTTCCCACAAGCCCGTCCAGGACGACTCATCCTCTTGACAGTGCTGGACCAGAGTGTCTGGCAGCCCAAATTCAGCAGGAGGAACTGTAGGGGCAGTTAGACCTGGAACTACTGGCAGGCAATAAAGCAGATCAGCAACAAACAAAGCAGTAAAAGTGATGAGCACTTGCATCCTTGGGAACAGAGTCTCACACACACACACCAATAGCCGGTCACAAAATACTAGTATTAACCTCACATCTATTTACACATGCAGCAGTAAAATGAGTCATTTCAGGTACAGCATAAGGGTACAACAGCAGTTCTTTTTCCCCCGTAGCCAATACCTGCCACAGTTCCACATAACACGCGAGGCAGTATGCTCCTGTTACATCTGTGACTTTCAGGAAAATGACTCCCTGTCATCTGAGAAGCAGCTCTGGAACGTTTCGGAAACAGGAAGCTGAAGCACGGAAGGTTCCAAACAGAAGCGCGCCGCAGAGCCATGACGTGGCTGATAGTGTGACGGTCTCTCGCAGGGCTGCTGTCAGGCTGGGTCTGGATCTACAGGTAACCACAGTCTGGGTCCATACAAAGAGCAGGGCCGGACCGGGCCGGGGCCCTCATCCCCCAGACGTCATTTGGGGCCACAGCACCGTCTATTTTAAACCAGTCTGTCGTCAGCTGGGACAGGCCCTTCCACGTCTCCCAGTTTCACAAGGCGGTGCCGAACTGGGGCAGGGCTGGGAAAAAAAAGTGGGGCGTTTCAAAACTTGGCTGCCATGTGACAGGCTGGCCTAATTTGTCTGCGTGGAGTGAGATGGGCCCCTAAGTTACAGGGACAAGACAGTCAAACACAGACAAGAGCACACGCACGTTCAAGGCGCTCCTCTGTACCTCCAGTGAACTTTCTGGACATTTGGAGTAGTGAGAGAATGTCATACTGTCAGAGAACGTCAGGAAGCCTGACTGACTGTCACGGAATAGCCACTCTGTTTCTATCTGCGAACTATGGATTTAGGAGTGACCAGCTGGGTGGGAACAAGATATTTGCTACCAATCTGAAGCGCATGTGAGGAACTCCTGTTTAAAATCAGCTGAGGCTCCTCCAGCTGAATTTGAGAGTTTCCTCCCTGCTGGGATTTAATCAGCACCAACAGGACACCCGGGCCCTACAAATACAGACACAGGGAGGGGATCGCACAGGCAGACCCAAACAGCAACCCTCTGGTTTAAGTCTGAGCACTCAACATGCTCACAGTGCACATGGGTGGGGGATTGGGGTAGGTGGGCCAATCAGGGAAGGCTACAGCCTGCACTTCCTGTCTGGCTGGTCCACAGTGTCAGCCCGAGACCAGCTCCGCTGCCCCCCCCCCCCCCCCCCCCCCCCCCCCCCCCCCCCCCAACATCTCCACTGAACAGACTGCACAGACGGAGTCTGCTCAACCTACAGTTGACTTTAATTAGAGATCGCGTGCTAATAGTTTCTCCTCCAGCACACAGGGAGACGTCCTGTCATGTCTTTGAATGCTTGGTAACTTTCAGATCCTGAATAACAGGAAGCACCGATAATTGGCTTCCAAAATGGTCACACAGTCTTGGGTCACCTCTTGTATAGGCTACAGCAAATGGAGGAAGGCTGATCGCTCTAAGGAAAATAGTAGACCATATGTTGGTGCAAATTTTTCTGCAAATAAATGTGTAAAGCCTCAAGAAATTAGATAAGTAATTCCTAGATTGTTTCCCATTTTCTCCACCAGTGGGCAGCATTGCCACCCAGACTGCTTTGGAAACCAACCTCAGGTTCTGGACAAAACTATGAGACCTGAAGAAGCCCAGATGATTTACTGGTGAGAAGCAATGACACAAGAAATGCAATTTGGAATAAAGATGAGTAAAACTGACTTCTAACCAGGCAGCCATGTGCAAATACACTGGCCACCCTGCATTACTCAGGTCGATGCCTACCTCCCGACCTTGGACACTAAGAGTTACAGGAGCACTGGTAAGTTTGGCTCACCAATCACTCACCCAACACTCCATGCGGCACCAGGGACTGGACGAGTTACTCCACCCTGGGAACTGTGTCCCCTGTATGCGCATATTCTTATCTGGGGTCTTTCCAACATGGCCTGGACTCCCTTAGTGGTCACAGCGGTCACCACTGACACCACCAGCACATCCAACCGCTTCTCCTTACCTGCGTTTACTTCCCTGGCACTTAATACTTTTTAGCATTTTATACGCTAAACATCTGCCGGCTTCTCACAGATTCACATGAGTCCTTCATCAGACCTAAACCAACAGCTATCCATGTGCTTCACAGCTGCAGCAGCACCTGGTCGGATGGAATTTACTTCCTGTAAATCACGCCCATTAACCCAATGAATGTTTCTCTCACTTGCCTGTTCCCCACATTGCAGCCCAACAGCACTGTAACAGACTGCTGCTTCATCTCCACCCCCAACGCCCGCCTTCTCCCATCCCCCCACCCCAGGTTCTCAACAGAGGTCACGCTCATGCTAACACCCAGCCTGGTTTTACATCAATGTCATTAGCCTCGTTGGGAGGGGGGGGGGTGAGACTGGGGTTAAAATGAGAGCTAACTGAAGGGGGCAGGCGTACAGGCGCAGTACTACTGCATGAATGCTGAGAATCAACAGTTGTATTCTTCTCCCTCCTCTTTAAGGTTTGGTAGCTGAAGAATGTGGTTTAACCCCACCAGCTGCCTGTCCTGGTGCATATGCTACGCCGGGGCATTTTCTGGGAAGACATGTTTAATTCCTGGACCGCCTTGGCGAATGAACATCCCCACAAACACACAATGCCGTGATGAACGGGCACTCAGCATCGCTCAGAACCAGCTGCTTACCATCATGGCTAATGCAAAGCAGAGTGACCCCAGAGAAAGTGGGAGGGGACACGCACGCCACCCCTCCTTACGGCTCGGAAGACCATGGTGTACAGCCCACACACACACACAAACACACACACCTACGTATATGCAACACGGCAGGTCTGGACAAGGCCTGAATCCGTCATCGGCTCCGACACTAACTCCTCACAACAATCAGTAACGTGACTATCGATTGATTACTGTCCCTGCTGCAGAGCATCTGCAAATTTCTGCAATTTTTTTAAAATCACTGCATGTTAATGGGGCTGTCTGTCTATGGGGGGGGGGGGCGCTCTCTCAGCACCAGACACACCGGAGGGGAAATTGGCCTCAGCAGTCTCAAGACACTGTGTCCATACTGGGATGACACAACCTGGATCACCCAGGAGTGATCACACATCAAACAAAAAACCGGGACTCGACAGAACCCGTTCAGACACACACTGGAAATCACCGCAGTTGTGTGGATGATCCAGAGGCACAATGAACTTCATTTCCAAGCCAGAGGCAGCTCTGTGAAAGAAGGGCCCAGACTAAACACAACCACCTAGAGATCCCCCCCACACACACACACACCACGCAGGACGCTGTGAATTGAGCTGCTGGCAGCGCCAAGCGCAGCCGGGGCCGTTGGTGGGGCCCGCTGACCAAATGCCGAATTGATTTGTGGGCAAACACAAAGACTGGCTAGCAGCTGAGGGCCAGGGCCCAGTGTCTGGGCCATTGAATGCGCTCACAAGGAGGCGCCTTTCAGGGTGATGAATAAAGCTGCACCTGGCCAGCGTGGCCCTGTCATACGGACGCGGAGACAGGGGGACGGACGCACACCGGCTCCAAAGGGGCAACACACACGCAAATCACACGAATACAGGAACAAGCTTTGGGGAAATGAACCAGTGTGCAGAACCGTGTACAAATCACATACACATTTGCACAGAAAAGTGAGTGTCCAGGTGCCCTGATATACACATTCACGAGCACACAGAGACTCCGCCCTCAAACCTGCACATTTACAAGCCTCACCAAGCGATCCTGAACCTGCTCTGAACGTGGCGATGTATCCATGTATAGCACTGAATGGCGCTTTTTAAGTGTCACACATCAACCATGACTTGCCGTGTGACTAAATCACGGCCCCAGTGAGGAGCCCAATGGCACAAGGCACCGTGGCTTCTGAAGTTAGCATTGGTTCTGCCAACATCACTTGCCACTGTCCACCCTCTGGCAGAAACTCATCCATCTCTTGACGAATCACCACGTTGCCAGCAGTCAGATGATTTACAAACCTGATACATAATCTTAAAAAGGTAAGAGGTACTATTTTCACAGTCACATACCTTGATATGCCCAAGAGAAGATTTATGGATGTCACAGGATCCAACAAGAAGAGTGCATTGTGTGCATTCTTACCTATGATTGGCTGATGGTGGTGTGACCAGCAATAAAGGAGCATGTACAGTCCTGTGCATTCTCACCTATGATTGGCTGATAGTAGAGTGGCCATCAATAAAGGAGCATGTACAGTCCTATGCATTCTTGCCTGTGATTGCAAGCCTCCGATGATAGAGTGGCCATCATTCAAGATTCAAGATTGAAAGACTGAGACAAAAGATAATGAAAATACATAGCAAAAAAAACATATCCTACATATATTAAGTAAATTAAAGGAGCATGTAGAGTCCTGCGCATTCTGACCTGTGATTGGCTGATGGCGGCGTGGCTGCCATTGAAGGGAGACTTGCGGTCCTTGTCCCGGTGGTGCCGGCTGCTGTGTTTGCTGCGCTGTAGCTGCTGCCGTAACTTGGCGATCTGACGTGTTGGGGGAGGGGGGGTATAGTATAAAGGACAGAGGCCAAACGGTAGACAAGCATGAGTAACGGTGCACAGACAGCTGACGGCACCACAGCCGGAGTCCCGCATGCCGGCCCCACTCCAGCGGCGCCCCCTGCCTCAGGGTGTTTATCTTTAATTAAAGTCGCTCAGCCGGGCCCCACCGGCGTCTGCAACCACGCTCCCATTATCCGCTCCGCTGAAAATGCCACCTGTGGAACTCGGGCAAAGAGCCGTGTCCAAACTGACCGGCACCTTTAAACGTTTACAGATGTTAACACGGGACACCTGGGGGAGGGGTCTCTGTGTACGCTGACCACCTCCCATTCCTCTGTAGGTAAATGCGTTTCACAGAAAAGGCACTGGACTTAACTTCCCTGTGATGAATGATGTTTAGTTTTAGTGAGGGACACTGCCGGGTAATTGAATTGTAACGCAGCATATATTTATTTTAAAAGTTCCCAGAAGTGTGCTGCTCAACTCCACTGGTGATGTAAGGAATTAAGTCTTTTTAACGCTCATTAATGGAAAATATATTTAACAGCCATGCAGCCTCTGGGCCACGGACTGCAGAGCTGAGCTCCTTATCTCTGAGGTGTGAAGAGGGTGACGGATGCGTGAGGTTAAGGCCCCGGTTCAGGAATCCCTATGAGCGCGGCCTCCAGCGACCCGAGGAGCAGATACAGGGGCGTGCCCTGGGGGCGGGCCAGTGGGCGAGGGGCACGGCACCGTCTCTCACCCCTCGCTTTTGTTTTCATCAAACGCCCCAGATGAAAGACACATTCTTCCCACATTCTTCCCCTGCTCATTATACAGCCGGCTTCAGGGACAGCGGGGCGGACAGACTGGGAGGGGGGGAGGCAGTATGCAGGGACGGATGGATTAAAAAACAGGGAGGAAAGAACATGAATTAAAGAATAGGGGGGGTGAAACTATGCAAAAGCCCTCATCTGATATACCCCCCCTCCCAAAAAGAAAAAATAAACAGTGGACATCCGGACTCGAGAGAGAGGCCGGGTCTTGGGATGGACTGGAAATGCAGTGGAACGTCATGGAAACAGTTTACTGGCTGCATAAGTATGAGGACGGAAGAAAACATACAAAGTAAAAAGCGAGGAAACATGCAGTAAGGATGTGACTTGGGGGGCATGTAATGAGAGGTGACACTGGGGAAGCAGCTTTCAGTCCACTGCAGATTAATATGACAATGACGAGGCGGTCCCGCCTCAGAGCCCCCCCAGGCCGCCCCCAGCCACGATCACACAGAGCAGGGCAAGTGTGGGATAACACTGCTGTGGCCTCTCTGAATGCGACACAAAGGCAGGCTGTGTGTGGGGGGGGGAGCGTCTCCCTGACCTCTTTAAGCTGGTCGGTGCTCCCCCAGGAGGCCGAGCGCTTATGGGAACCCCTCCTCTTCTCCGAAGGGTCATCTGCCCAGGCGCTGGGAGTCTGGAAGGAGGGGGTGCAGGGGGTGAGCTTAAAACATCCATCCATGAGAGAGAAAGGAGCACAGCACTGGTCACAAATGAGTCACCGCGATCCTGCGCTAACAAAGTGCAAACTGAGCATGTGCGGCGGCGGCGGCGTGGGGCCACAGAGTGCGGGGGCGCCGCCACCTCCCGTCTCTGCTTCTAAACACCTTGCTAATGGATTTGGCCTGTGAACATTCGTCAGCCCATTCATGTCAGATTCCCAACAACACACAAACACGGTAGCGGGAGTCACACACGGTGGCCTGTGCCCTGCAAGACTGGAGACAGCGCTGGAGCCGGACAGCAGGTTGGAGATGAACGCAGACAGGCCGTCACAAAACATCTCCAGCAAGCCCCCCTGGGGGTGGGGTTAACTAGAGTGTCACTGAAAGCCCAGTGGGGGTTTGGGGGTGGGGGGGGCACAGCACAATAAAAAAACAAACACCCGGAATATTCTTCCTCTGGCAGATGCTGCATAAAAAGGTAACTGTAAAGAGAATCTTTAAAGCCAGCAAACAATGGAATGGGGTTGACAGAATAACGGCGGCCGGCGTGGACGTCTCCAGCCGCGGGGCCCCCTGGGCTAGGAAGGAAGCTGAGACACGACGCCCTGCCCCCCCCCCCAAAGGCTGTCATGCTTAGTAAGCATGGGTCGCCACGGTAGTCGGAGCGCCGCTGTTGTGTAGGCGTCTGAAGAGGACGGAGGGCGGGACGGATGCACAGATCGGCACGGCGGGGGGTCCTCATGGGAGAGAAGCTTTCTGGAGACCGTGACCCTGATTCCCAGAGAATCGAGGGGAGGCTGACCCCGTGCTCATCCCCTCCGCTCCGCCTCCACCCTCTGGAGGGGAGCAGTCGGAGACAAATCCCAAAGGAGCAAGCCGGCACATGGGGATGATGGAAGATCGGGGTGTCTGTGTGGCAGGCAGCCTGAGAGACGCGTGAGTGACGGGCACGGGGGAGCCGTGATCACGATCGCAGTGAAGAGGGGCACAAGCCTTGGTCACAGAAGCGAGAGAGCGCACGGACCCCCCCTCCTGTCCCTCAGCATAGTCCCCTGTTCAGAGAGTCTCGCTCTGCACGCTCTGGGGCTTAGGAGCGCTAGTCCGTCTTCCGGGTTTCTATTCTTTATTTTAAAGGCCTGCGGAGATAAAGGGCTTCCGATGAGCAGGTCAGGGGAGAAGCATCCTGAACGCGGAGCGGGGAGGAAGCCTAAGGCCTGGGGGATGTCAGGCAGAGTTCGTTATCACAGCTGGGAAAACAGGGCAGGGCCGGCCGCTGAAACAGGCCACTAGCACGGCAACCGGCACGGGAACAGGCATGAGGCGCCGACAGGCAAACAGGCCCGGCTCCAAACGGGGATCTGTTTGACATTGCTGTGCCTCTCCGGATTGATCCACCTGAGCCGTACTAATTGCATTCCCTGCACCGTCATATATTCCTCAGAAACTGCACACACTAAGCTGCCATTAAAGACTCTGCTCTGCACCGAGGGTACAAGGGATGACACTGGGCTTATCTGGCCTTACCCTCTCTTGCTCGCCTCCAGACATGCCTGTGCATGTCACTAATTCTTTGGGGGGGGGGTTAAAAGCATGATATTAATACTTCCCGTTACCATACAGCAGTCTGACAGCGGAAGCCCACCAGTTGCTCTGGACTGCAGGCTGCATGCCGGTGCTCCCCATGAAAAGTGCTCTTTCTTCTAGTTGCTGCTGCAGACTGACTCCCAGCATCTCTCCCCCATAACAGCATGATACCAGCTACTTCCTCCTCAAGGATCGCCCTTGCGAACAGCTCCTGACTCCTGTCCGTACATAGAGGGCCCGGTCCCAGGTCGTGCGAGGCTGGGCTTGGTTCAGGCCCTTTTCATCCACGTCTCCACATATCACAGCTGGGGAAGCATGCTTCTGCACTGGCTGCTCTATTCTCGCAGCTGCATTCAGAGTAACAGACTGACAGAGGCAGGTGGATATAAGAACCTACAGTTAAGCTTATCTGCGCTGTTCCTCTGCGGAGCAGGCAGACACACCCTGCTACATGCCGCCTGAACACCGCAGTCGCAGTCGAGGTAGGAAAGGGGAACGAGGCGCTGGGAATGGTTCGGCCGTCCGGAGCAGCGGAGCAGGTCCCCTCGGAGGCCTGGGACACAGCCGTGCATTGCTTCCTCCTTCCCACCGGTTTAAGGTTTCCAGCCAAACACCACGGTCTCAGGCACAAACGGTGCTCTGTTCACCAGCTGTGTGGATGGTGGGGGGTTGCTGCTGGGCCGGGTAAGATTTGGGCTAACTGAAGAGGGACAGCCTCCTGACCATTCATGCCCAGAACCTTTCTTTCCATGTGCCGAATAACAGGAACATGCCCCGCTATTAAAGACCTGCCAGGATTTCCATCAGGATACCCACAGTTTGTGGCTTCTTAAGCAGAGGGAATAGGAGGGAGTCAGCCCATTGCATAGTACATGACACATACTAAAATATACCATAAAGCAAACCAGACTAATAAAAAAGGGTCATTAGATATAAGGGGACTCCTGAAGTCTCCACTGAGGGAACAGGGGTTTCCCAGAGCCGTGGTGAAAGATGGCTGCTTTGCGGGGTGTCCATTTAGCAGCCTATCCAGGTACAGTGCAAATTAGCCCTGAACACAAACAGCCCATTGTGAGGACAGGGCAGGGGGGGGGCAGTGGTGGTGGTGAACAGAAAAGACTTGCAAGCCCATGACATCACATGTCATGTGTGAACACCTATGAAATCTTCAACACCAACGAAAGGTCTATTGCTGGACATAGTAGAGATTTTTACCAGCTAAGTTTCACAGCCCCCTTTTAAAAGGGAATGGATTTTTTTTTTTCCTTATTCCACACAATCACCGATAATGATACATTGCCGCTGTTGTCTTTTAGCATTTAGCATCCAACAGGAAGGGTCAGCAGATAAGGACGTGGGCCTACAGATAAAGGAACAGCGTTCTGGTCTGGTTTCCCAGAGTACCCAGGCTTTGTACCCATCGGCCCAGCACATTACCCAAACTGCCCCGTTGTGTAAAAGCACCGTTCAGTGCCAAACTAAACTTCCGCATGAACCGTAAATCACTCTTGGTTAAAAGACACCACCTACCGAGCCACTGTGTTATCTTATCCGGGTGAATGTCACGTGGTGTGTGTGTATACACATTAATAAAAGGTCCACTTCATCACAGGTGATCTGTTTAACGGTTACACAAAGGCCTAGTTACAATTTCATGACGCAGGCTCTTCATTTCCGATGAGCAATTGTGTTTCGAACTGCGAGGGTTGAACTGGCGGCCATGATGGAGCCAATGCCCATGTCCCTGCATAACTCAAGTAACCCTTGATTTTAGCACCCATCTACTTAAAGTCTTCAAAGGACCTTTGTTCGTGCCGTTCAGTGGGGCCCTTCCTTCTGAAGGCCGCCATTGAGGGCCCGGGGCCCCCATTGTTGGTCATTACTATAAAAGGGTCTCTTCAGGTGGCACCTGCCAATGGCAGATGACTTCACAAAACCACCCGGCTCCTTAGTGCTGCTGCGATGACACCACGCTCGCGCTCTCTATCTCTCTCTCTCTCTCTCTCTCTCTCTCTCTCCCACACTCCTCTCCAGGGAACGAGCCGGATGAGCAGAGGATCAGCTGAGCAGCACCTGCGTTAGCGTGGATGGCAGTTTTCTCCCCCAGACATCCTAAACCTTCCCTCTTCCGCATGGGGTTATATAACACTGCTGTACAGCTTGCTGAGCGTGTGTGTGTGTGTGTGTGTGTGTGTGTGTGTGTGTGTGTGTGTGTGTGTGTGTGTCCCACGTCCGCTGGGAGAGATCGTTCAGGGACAGCTGACAGCTCATGAAAAGGCCGTGCACGGCCACCTCCGTTTCCCAGCTCTGCTCCACCACTCCTATTTCAGACTATTTCAAGGCTGACCAGAGCCTGGAGGGGGGGGAGCTCCAAAGGCATAACATTTATTCTAACTTTAAATCACAGTTCTCTAAATTAGTTTGGGGGCCTGATCACATTTTGGCTTACTGTCATTAGTGAGACTACAGAAGATCTCTTATGGAAGACTGAAAAGGATATGAAGTTCAGAGCATGTCAATGATATATATACACATTACTTTTTTTTTTCCTTGACAATGAATAAGACTCACTGGTGTTGATCAGCCCTGGGCTAATTACCTTCCAAAGGACTGCATTAAGCAAAATATCCCTGTTAAGGCTGAAGTGAACCTGTTGTGTTTTTGCATATGCGTGTGCACACATAAAAAGTGCTGAGCTAAGGGGCCGTCAAGGGCTCCACTGTGCGAGCTACTTTATCAGGGTTATTTGTGTGGTCGCCAGGCACAGCGCCATGGCAACTAGCACGTCACACTGGTCTAGTTGTTTTTGGCAGGAGGCGCCCAGGACAAAACCCAGCAGATGTCTTCCAAATTCCACATTCTTGGTTGTGATCATTTTTCTTTATAGCCCCCTGTAGAGGGCATTTGAGGGAAGATGGAGGAATGGGATCCACGGCAGCAGCCCCTGGCCATCTGAGGACGTAGCGTTCATAACAACGGCCCCCTGGGAAGAGGCACTGCGCCCAGGCGGTGGGCGACATCAAAACAGACAGCCGTGTCTGAATGGGGTATCTGACAGAAAGCCCGATCGCGACCACAACGGACCACGTCAACGCAAATGCACAAAAGGCCGAGACAGTGAAGAAGATCAAAGTCTTTCTAAGGTCTACTGGCGTGCACTCACTCACCACAGTCATTGTGGAAACCTGTCATTCAGTGTGCATTTAATGCCACGAATCAGTTCTAATACCACCCACAGAAACTCTGAGGACCACTGGTCGAGCGTTTAGTTTCTTAAAATGTACCAAGTGTTCATCTGAGTTTCTATCTGATGGTAAATCCTGGCTGGCCCACACACACACACACACACACACACACATACACACACACAGGGCCCATAAGCGCAACAAAAAAAGGGTGAGACAAAGAACAGGAGGAGGAACAGAAGGATAAAGCAAAGAGGTGAAAGCAAGACAGGAGAGGAGAGAGGAAGGCTGAAAAGCCACAGTCCTGCTGGCAAAACAAGAGAGAGCAAACAGAAACACAAACAGCTCACAGCCTCCCAGGAGACCAAGAGAGGGGATAACCATGAGAGAAGACGGAGAACGATCTGCCTTTTAAAACTTAACAATGCTTTAGGCAATGGTTTGGGGGCGGTGGGGGTACGCCTTCGCTTTGACCAAAAGGGGACAGAGGGAGAACACTCTGGGAAAGAATGTAGCTATCAGTCTGGCTCAGGACCAGCCTTGCCAGAAAAACGCCCTAACATCCGTCCGTCTCTCAGCGTACTGGGCCTCCTCCACCCTTCCTTTCCATCTGTCCAGAGCCTCCCTCTCTCTTATGTTTCATTTCTGTCCATCTCTTTCAGTCCCTTACTCTGAACACCTCGCGGGGGTCTATACCCTCCAAAGAGTGTCCCTAGCAGAGTGCATACTGGTCTCTCTCTCTCACACACACACCCAAAGTTGAACCACTACAACATTACACTATATAGCAAACAAATGAGGGGAAAAAAAGAGACTTAGTTCTTTGCTATTGTACATTTCATACATGTAGATCCAGTGTTTCTCAGCCCGGTCCTTGGGGACCCACAGACAGTCCACATTTTAGTTCTGGCAGGGAGCTGGGAGGGAGCAAAACATGCACCGTCTGGGGCTCCCCGAGGACTGGGTTGAGGAACTCTGATGTAAACACAAGCATATTAAATCTCCCTGACAAGAGGAACACTCCGAGTTTGGAAATGTTTGTTTTCCACGTGGTTTAGGAGTCAAACAGGTAGCACGTCAGCTGAGTATACATACCCACTAAGCCTGATTGCATCTGTTAAGTTTCACACTTTTATGTTGCAGAGTCTAACAGATTCTGCCAGCCCTTTGGGTCACTCACTAAAACACTGTAAACAATGACAGACGGCTCTGAGATGGACGCTCAGGCAGCCTGGTAACGGCGGCCCACACTCTCTGCATTACTGCCAGATGCTTCCTTATCCCAGCACGTGTGGGCCGGCAGGGTCAGGCTCACCTGAGTGGTCTGGTCCACCATGCAGGGTGCACAGTGGGCATGACTCCCATCCCGAGGCCAGTGTCCTGACAGGTAGGGCCCCGTGAGCGTGTCCAGGGAGGAGGTTCGTCGGATGCTGGAGGAGCAGCAGGAGCTGTACAGAGGAGATGCTGGCGGGATCCGTGCCTTCTCTGCACATGGAGGGGATGGCATGAAAGAGAGGAGGGCAAGAGAAGGAGAGCATTTTACTAGAATTCACACAGTCGTACGTGCAGAATTTGTATCTTCAAACAGTAAAATATATTCAGAGCCCTACCATACTAATACAGGAGCGTGACTGCGGGCTCTAGATGCAGGAAGGATCTGCTATTGTATCCTTGGGTGTATGACTCATATAACATTTCTCCTGACGTCAACCACTCGGGATTAAAGCGCTCAATCGGAGCCTAATCTGCTCAGTTACCGTTACTCATTCAGAAAGGTGCAGTCGGCAGGTCTGGTCTTGGGCCTGTAGTATAACATGCCAACCGCCCACATTTAAAGATCAGCAGGGGCCGGGCCGGGCCGGGCTTTCAGGGAGAAACTCGCTCGTCGTGACCTACATTTTTTTGAAACTCCAAGGGTAATTACCCCCATCACCCCTCCCTATTCCCCCCTCATCTTCCCACACCTCCCCCCCATTCCTGTCCCATTGGTTCCACAAGTCCACCAAGCTCCTCTTCTCCGTTTCTATCACATGCTCCACTTAAAGCCTTCCCTGCGAAGGAAAACCACAAACCCTGCTATTTTATTCGTCACCCTGGTGGCCCACTGACAGACATGCAGGAACAGCACAGTGACTTCGTGGCTCACTCCTTGCACAAAGACAACACTGCACCTCCCAACCGGCCCGCTACCCATCAGCTTCTTTCCAGACCTCCACCCCCGACTTTTTTTTTTTTTTTTACTAGCTGACTGCACAGCAAACACAGGCACAGAGATCACACCACTTTTAGATGGACCATCTGGGAATCAGGAATGTCTGCAAGCGGAAGCGAAGCTAAACAAATCTGTGCAGATGAAGCATGCTGTACACACACCCTGGGTGGCAGGAGGACCGACAAGTCCTCCAAACTCAAGCTTCCGTGAGTGGGTTTAGGAAGGAAAAAATTGCCCCAAAAACACCACCACTGTGAAAGTAAAGCAGGACTGCCTGTTCTGAGGAGGCATTTATGGGGCTAAATCATGCCTCTCTGCAGAACAGGTTTACAGCATAGCTAAGCCCTGTGGCATGTGGGGAGGGTCTTGCTCTTTCTCCCAGGCTGGGGTAACGGGGCACTTGCTGAACCAGCAGGTTACTCAAGCAGATTCCCCTTCACAGCTGGGGACACCTGAGCTCAGGAAGCGCAGGCGGGAAGGTGACGGCGGCTGTGACCTTTATGACATGGGCATGCGAGTTTACCCAGACCCTCCCAGGACATTCACCACAAGGCAGCGGTACGGGAGCATGTGACAGGGCCCACTCCTGCCAAGCTGCCACGCTCCACGCCCATGATGATAGCGCAACCACTGATAGCACGTACACTATATAATCCGCCGTGTGTAATTAACGCCACAGGAATCCCTGCTTTTCCTCTAGGCCGTTTACTAATTAAACACTTCGGTTTTGCCTTGTGTAAAACTTAGCAGAGCAATCACTTCCATGTGCAAACATTTCACAGAATAAGAGGGGGTGGCCTCACCCAGAGGTAACAGGTGTTCGTTATTTAACGGCCCACGCCAATCTAAGGACGTCCTTGGTTCCTGCTACACGATTCCAGAGAATAAAGCAGCGCTCATGGCTTACGAACAGAAAACGCATTACATGAGTTCAGATGTAGTCACACTGCTGGGACATCTCTTTCAACTAAATAAATGGCACTTTCATTGTATAAAGTACTATAAAATCTAAATCATATAAAAGTTCAACTTTCAATATTGCATTGCTGAAACTGACAAAGTCTTGCCTTCATAGGGGATTGTGTACATTCTTTATCTCAGGACTGCATAATTTTGCCAGACTTATCAATACATAGCATCTCCGTCCATTTGAAGTGTTAACATGTTCTGGCACAGTGCTGATTTTGATCTGGTTCCAACAACTTCTACAAATCAGTGAAGGGAAAAGACAAATAGATACTTGAGAGAATTCAGAGGACCAAGCTACAAACAGAACACAGTCCCTACAAAACGCATCCGTGAAAAACGACACATGGGACCCAGGAGCAACAGTCTGCTGATCATAGACCAGCTTAAGCACTTTTATGACAAGAGCTGTTTTATCTGCTCTACTTCTCCCACGGCGGAGACTGTTTGGTCTACAGTCCTGTGCTTTACACTCCAGTTCTCTCTCTCATTTCAAAGGTAAAGGTTGAAATAAAATACAAAGTATTATTCAAACTGATTCTTATTTCCCAAGTGTCAATGTTATGCTCATGTTTCTTCTGTTTAATGTTTTAACCACAGAATTAAATGACATTTTTTTAAACCCACACCGCATCCGCATGTAGTCAGCAGTTATAAAGAAAATACTATTATTTACTATGGCAATAACAGAAGAGTATAAGAGGAATGGAGAAAGCTATTTCACAGCACAGCAACAGAAGCGGGCGGAGTTTGAAAGGACTCTCAAAGAATTGGGTAATATAGTCCATCCATTTTCCAACCCGCTTATCCTACTGGGTCGCGGGGGGTCCAGAGCCTATCCCGGAAGCAACGGGCACGAG
>JAODJW010000102.1:772787-786251 GCA_026777045.1 Hyperopisus bebe
ATAGTGAAAGATTTGGGGAGGGGGGGGGGGGAGGAGATGGAGAGAAGCGAGGGAAAGAAAGACAGGGGTCAGCTGATCCAGCAGGCGAGTGGACGCTGACTTACAGTGCGGGAAAGACAAAGGTGAAGTGAAATAAAAACATGACAGATTCAATTCAAGCAGCAGCAAACGCCAGTGGAGGCACTGGCAACATGAAGAGGAAGGGAGCAGAAGATGTGGGCCAGGCTTATCAGCGAGGCCCCCCATCCCCGCCACCGGCAGCACATTCCACTGGAGCGGCACGCCGGTGTTTAACCTCGCTCTCCACGATTCCCACAGCGCCCCGCAAGCCCTGCCAGACACCTCCGGCCGCCTTATCAGCCTTTGGCACTAATGCCTCCTTGCCGTCTTCCCTTCCTCTCAGCCCACCAGCTACTGTTACTAAAGCTCTCCAGCTTTAACTTCACAAGGCCTGCAGAACCCCCCGCCATTGAAAGCCAGCCGGGGCACAGAGAGCAGAGGGCCGGGCGTTCAGCTTCGTATGCCTGGGGGAGCCTTTCAGACGCAGCCTACAAGCATATGCCTGCTGAACGGGGGGGGGCCGGAGATCACAGCTACTTTCATTTGGCTAGAAGGTCGAGAGGCAACCAAGGGAAAGTGTTCTGGGAAAAGTACTCCAGTACTCACAAAGGGTAGGACTCCATCACTACTCACATAGTGGAAATACTGAATATTATCATGAGACGAAGTACTCCACACCTCACAATAGGGTAGGACTCCATCACTACTTGCATGGTGGCAGTACTGAATATTAACATGGAGAGAAATACTCCAGTACTCACATACCCCTAGGAGTCCATCATTAATCATGTGGCAGAAATACTGAATATTATCTTGGGGAGAGGTACTCACATTGGGGCGGGACTCCATCAGTAGTGAAATGGTGGAAGTACTCAAAACTAACATGGGGACAGTACTTCAGTTCCCATATGGTAGCAGTACTCCATAACTACTCACACAGGCAATCCAGTGTGTATTAGTCCATTGCTACTCACATGGGGATAGTACTCCATCACCAGCAGGTACTCCATCCGCCCATCTGTGGTCAGCCGCTCGTCAGCCACAATGAAGCGTGCAATATTGTCATGCTCCATCAGGGGGAGCCGGTATATGGTGCGCTCATTGACAAAGTTCTGCCGATTGGCGTAGGTAAACACTTTGACTGCCACGGGGTGCTCGTCCAGAGAGCCCTTGTAGACAGAGCCATACCGGCCTCGGCCAATCAGCTGCGGGGAAGGAGAAAAATGAGGGATTAAGCAGAGGAAGCAGGAAATAAATAGAAATGCAGATACCAAAGCGGGGGGTCGAAACATCCGCTAAGCGGATACGTAACGCACGGCCCCTCGGAGCTCGCCTCAAGAAGCTTCAGACTATCCAGGTCCAACGAGGGCTCTGAAGCGGCTGCCTCCATCTCATCCATGTTGTGCAGACCCTGCTTCCGGTCTCCTGCAACCCCGAGGGCAAACACACAGGTGACGGTCAGGTGACAGGCGCTCGGAAAGGGGGCCCGTGTCCAGAAAGGAGCGGAGAAACCTGCCTGTCAGCATGCGATAGCCGAAGAATAGCGCCACGATGAGGACAGCCACGACGGAGACGCACGCCAGGGCGATGACGATGGCCTCCTCCCGGTACAGCGGCTTAGGGTCTGCGGGGGCGGAGAGGGAAGAAGGTCACTCAGCGATGAGCGGGAGGAGGCCGGTGAGCTTCTGCCACGTTCGAGAGCCAGTGACTCTCAGCCCAGAAAGTTCCACATCCGCCCAAGATCCCTGCAAGGGCAACATGGGCAACTGCACAGGACGGCGTCTTCTGAAGGGGGCCCCTTGGATGATAACTTCTGCATTTGCCACCATCCCACCCAGTACCGGTTGTTTGTTTTTAATCGCCCATCTGTTAATGGCGGAGGAGGGGGGCGTGGCAAAGCTTGCCTACGGTGCCACATGTGTGGAATGGCTTCAGTGGGGCTACATTATTCCTGTAGTAGTCAGCAGGGGGAGCAGTATTTACACAGTGTCCTAAGGGTCCTATAAAGAGGGACTTGTAACATAAACTTGCAAAACGCCACTTTTTGTATAAACATTTACTGCTGCCCCTTTTACCCAGTTCATCTTGTGGTGACATGAGCAAAGATTCTCACTGTGGAACATCAGCAGAATAAGCTTCAGGATTGCAGTTCCACATCGGCGGAGCTACAACCTTTTACACGCCCTGCTGCCATTTTAAAGCCCCTCATGGCAGCTCCGTGTACAAACTGACACCATGACTACAGGAGAGGAGATGGAAGCTTTCTCGGCTAAAAGATAAGCTCCCCAACCTCAGCAGCATACTTCATAATTACAGAAAACTCCCACAATCCACTGAGAGCACCACAAATAACCCAGCGCCAGCAGAACTTTGATGATAAACAGACCATGACCTCCACTGCAGTTCATTATAGATTTTTCCTCCATATTAGACTCACAAACTCTCTCTCTCTCTGTAACACACACACACACACACACACACCTTCGCATCGCCTGTCACATTACATCCCCCCCCCCCCCAGGCCCTGGACCTATTCCCTCCCGTCGTCTGCACCCCACCTCCCATATTTTTACTCACTGAAGCAGCCTAACAACCGTATCTAACAAACATTTTCCATATTCCAATCTGGAGTGCCCGATTGGCCAATCTTAAGTCATAAGGACTGATCTCCGCCCCCTTCAGGCGGAGCAATGACCATGGTGGGAGGAGCCATCAGTGCCAGTGGTGGTTATTACCCACAGCAGCCTCTGTTACCAACGGCAACACTTTAGCAGCCTCTATGAGCAGCAGCGCTAACCCTGCCCATGAGAGATGATATGCAGAGGTAAGGAGAGGGCGATGAGGGGCACTGGGCACTCTGGGTGGGGCTCTGCACCCCCCGCCCCTAAGGTACAGTGCTCCAGCTGACCGTTTGCCACCTGCTACTGTTCTGTCAAGCTGACCTGTAAACGGTTTTACTCTAGGGCATAATTTCTTTCACGCAAAGTGATTAACATGTATATTACGCTCCGTTTTTTGTTTTTCAATCACCGGGGAGTATTTTAATAAATAACTCAGTGTCTCCACCTCCCCTGTGTCCCCCTCCCCCCTCAGAATGGATGACCAGGAAGAAACCGTAGAAGCCCGGCGGCAGCATCCGACACCAGAAAGCAACCGGAGCCCATGCGCCCGAGGCGGCTGCTATCGACGGGAGGCCCGGCAGGAGAGCGCAGCGCCCCGCTACCCGAGACGCGGTCACACCCGGCAGACGGGGCTCTAAGCGGGTCAGAGCTAAAGCGCCGTGTCAAGGTCGCGGCGCGCTGCCTATGCCTGACGGACGCCCACACCGGCCCAGCGGGACCCCGACGCCCGCGGAGGCACCGCGAGTGCGTCAGAGACGTCCGTCAGGAGTTAGCCCTGATCTACGGCTCTCGCAGCAGCATTATTAATTTCCCATTAGTTCCGCTGTTTTGCGGTTTGAAATAATTTATGCTGTAACTGGAGCGGTAGCCATTTCTGCTCGGCTCACTTCATTACGCGGCGTCTTCCGGCCGGGCGCTGCCTACAGGGGGCGTGGCCCGCGGCGGCGGGCAGCAAGAGCCCCCGCGGTGCCCCGGAACATGGCTGCGGTGGGCGTGGGGGGGGGGGCGGCACCCCCCGATTGCTACAGCGCAGGGCGGGTCAGGGGCAGATGGAGACAGATGAGGGGAGGGGGCAGGGCTGCATACTGAGAGAAACGCCTCAGCAGCTGCCCCCCCTCCCGAGGTGTGTCAGCGTGTGTCTGCACCTCGTCCTCCCCAAGGCACGTCACTGTCTGCCAGAGAGCCACCCCCCATCAGTATCCCCAGGGGCCACCTTGACATCCGCACCCCCCCCTCCACCACTCCTCCCATTTGGGTTGAGCGGAGGGTCAGCCTGAGCCGATGCATCAAGGGGCTGGTGCAGCTGGGAGGTTAAAATAAGGCGGCTGCATTAGCGTTAGCAGGGCTGCACGCCGGCCTACACGCTTAAATAGCCCCATTTGCATTGCTGCTGCACAGGGTTTCCTCATGCCGGTCAGGGAAGAGATTAAAAGTTTAAATAACTGTCTGCCTAGCAGAAGCAGAAAGTAAGGGTATATGGGTTACTGCGGAAGCAGAGCACATCCCGGAGCCCGGCTTCTTGCTCTGACGGCCTCTGGGGGGCGCCGTGGCTCTGTCACACGCTCATCTGGATCGGCGGCAGGAGACGCGGGGGCGGGCTATCCCGTCTCGTCTGGGAGGCGTGTGCGTGCGGGGGTGTTCGTCTGCACACGCCCCGCGACGCCTTGGAGACGGGCGGCGCCCCCTAGAGTGCGAGGCTGCGGGGGTGCGGGCAGGCTCCAGACGCAGGGGGGGGGACACCTTAGCCCCAGTGGGTGGCTCGCTGCCTCACTCGGCGACTCCGGTGACGGCGCACTAGAAGCTGCTTTTCCAGGAAGGCACGCAGCCATGACCTGCTTCTGCGAATGAATGGAGCGCTGTTCTGTAGCCCCGCCTCCCTCACCAGCAGACCGCCCCCTCCACCTGCGGTGAGGCAATAGAGACCGTCCGCAGAGCCGGAGCAGCGTCTACGCGTGAGCGTAAACGGGCGTTTAAGGGGGCCGTGGCATTCACAGCGGTCAGGCAGGCAGCCAGAGAGCACCGGGGGGGTGGGGAGGGGGGGGCCGCAGCAGAGCGGGAGGCTGTGATGCTGTAACTCGCCCCCCCAGACCACTGTTAAGGCTACAGTATAAAAATCAATTTTGGGGGTGGCAGTCAGACAAAACCGGAGCAAAGGACCCCATCCTTATTTATTGCCTCATCTAAAATGGATTCATGTGCAGAGCCTGGAAGGAGGTGAGTAAGAGGCTCCAATGCTTAACAGGGTGAGTCTCAGAGTTAGTGTATCAGTCAGCGACCCGGCTGTAACCCCACTGAGCTGCTAGGTGTCATGATGGGTGTTGAGGAGGATTGCGCAGGTTGCGGTAGGTACTATCCACACACACACACACACACACACACGGACAGACAGACAGACACACGGACAGACAGGCAGACACACATACACGAACAGACAGGCTGACACACATACACGGACAGACAGGCAGACACACATACACGGACAGACAGGCAGACACACATACACGGACAGACAGGCACACACCCACCGTGCACCAACTGGCCCATGATGGATTACCCTTCCAGCATAAACTGGCTATAAATCACAGCCCAGCCCCACACTGGATACATTCCAGTGCAGAGAGCGCCCAGCACCCCACAGAGACACCTCCTAATTCCAGGCCCGACTTCTCCATACCCTCCAGCAAGAACATGCCCAGCATTAGACCTCATCACATATGGAGGCTGCCATTCCTGCTCGACAGCGGGGGAGGAAGACAAAGCGGTTAATGAGTTGTTTATCTTCGGGAAAAGGGGGGGGGGCGGGCGGCCCGAACCTGCCACTGGGGGATGGGGGGAGCACGTTGTCTGAGCGGCAGTGAGAGCATGTCTCTGTGAAAGCCCACATCCACTCACTCGCCCATATAGCACGTGTGTGTACATACTGCCGGACCCCACTGATGCGTGTGGATCCCTGCGTTCTGCACGCCGCCCCAGAGCAGAGGGGCAGTCTCACACATGAACATTTTCACACATTATTTAATCAAAAATCCATTGCAGGGGAGTTGCCCATAATCCATGCTGCCCACTCAACTTCTAAACAATCGATGTCTACCCCCGACCCATCAAAATCAATACGTGGTTGTTTACTGGTGATAAGGTCTCAATCACAGAGAGACAATCCACCCTGAGCCCATCAGCCAGCAGGCCACACCCCTTTAGGCAAGTCCCACCCCTTCTTTATTCCCTCCATTTTTTTTCTTTGCTGTCTGCCTGATTTTATTTTCCCCTGCGACTGAAGCGAAGTGTTTCTATGAGCCAGCGAACCACATGACGGGAGAAAAAGGAGAGAGGAGAGCAGGAGGATACAGGGAGGGAGGAGGGAAGGAGGTGGGTAGAGTGTGTTTTGTCTCCAGGCAAGCGATTTTTCAGCCTCCGTGCCTCACTCCTTTTGGTGGGGACAGATAAATTGGTGAGCCTGTTACATCTGCCTCTGAGGGCCCACCCCTGAGTGTGCTGGGGGGGGGCTGATTTAAGAGCTGCACAGGACAGCGGCGGCCGAGAAGCACCATTCCGGGGGTGTAAGGCATCCATCTGGCCCATTTTTTTTTTTTTTTCCAGAGGAAGATCACACTCCTCCAGGGAGGGGCGAGAACAGTCAGGTCTCCAAGCGCAGCGCAGCCAGAGCCAGGACAGCCTGTGTCCTTTCCCGGAACGTGACCAAACATCACAACACATGGAGCAGAAACCACAATTAACAAGCAGCAGCGCCGGACAGGACGGCACTCACAGAGCGGCTGGGCGCTGGTCGGGCTGGGCAGAGGGAAGTTCTCCGTGAAGTTGACGTTGCACATGTTGCCACTGCAGCAGCAGAAGCGGTAGGTGCCGTTCTGCATGGCGGGGGGCGTGGCGGTCACCACACAGCGGTGGTTGTGGCACTCCCGCTGGTCGCCGATGTGGGTCCAGCAGCCTGCGGACCACAGTGTGGGGGTGAGCAGGAGGAGGACGGGGAGGGGGAGGTTAAGTGTGGCCTGGGATCAGGTCCTGGCCTGTCAGAAACGTCAGCAAGTGCATAATCTGTACCTGCCCCGTGCTCCCCTCCGCCGACACACAAGCAAAACTGCATTTCTATCCCATAGACTCATTTTACTTAGGCCTTGTCCACAAGTACATGGGTATTTTTAAAAATGACGTTTTTCCTCCTCTGTCGTTAAAAAAAATCTCCATCCGCATGACACGCTGTCAAAAGGAAGCCAAACCAACAGGGGGGCAATGTAACTAACCGTAAAGCCATGTTGGCCAATCAGAAGCCTTATTACCAGTTCTGCTAGGCTAAAAACAGCTAACGTAAATGGTAGGGGTGTAACGCGATATCACAACTTGACGAGATTTCTCACAAAGGCGCTGCAAATCAGCTGCTGTAAGCACGTCTGCGCCTGACGAAATGACCATAGTAGATGCCCAGACACTTTTAAATCTTTTATGTGGCGGCATTTTGGGTACCCGGCAGAAAATATAAATAGCAAAAGGGTGACAGACAAAACACGAAGCATCTGTAAGCATTATAGGAAAATAATGCCGTATCCAGCGGCTAACGCTACTAATATGCAAAGCCATTTCCAGCACCATCATAGCTTCACTTAAATCCACTGCACCGGTGAAGAAAACATTAAAAAAAAGTTTTATGTTTGTTATTTATATTGTTTTTATTCATATTCTATTTTATGTTCAATTGAGAAGTCAAACAGGAGAGAGTCATTTGAGTTTGTGGTGAAATATTCTTTGGTGCTAGATATTTGTTCTGTTCTTTACTGCATATGATGATGGTGATTATTTGAAACATTTCACAGAGAAGCAGCACGTTAATTATTTAGCTTTTTCTGTCTTTCAAATTAATCAAATAAAAGGCTGTTTTCCTGAAATATATTTCCTCTTTGAAGTTTTCCTTAAAATATTGTTAAAATATCGTCTCGTCTCGTTCTTGTGAACCCAATATCGTGTCTCGTCTCGTGGGCTGAGTATATCGTTACACTCCTAGTAAACGGCGAACGGCGCACACTCTGATGTCAAACAGAGCGGACAACGGCACACAAATACATACCCGTGTAAGTGTGGACAAGGCCTTAGTTGACAATTCCTAACCCCGCCCAGATAAAACTTAAACTGAGATCACAGTGACTTGTTCTGGTATTTGTAATTTCTCAAAATACAGTAGCGCGGCTTTATGGGATCCCCAATGGCGGTGTTCGCAGTTCACGTCGTCACAGAGACAGCGATGTCACCACAGCCGCCCAATCGGACGGCTCCCGGAGGCCGCCGCCTACCTTGCTTGACCAATCGAATGTCTCCATCGCGGGCCTTCCCCCAGAGGCCGTAGCAGTGGCTGCCCTTGGCACAGCGCACTGTGGTGTTCTCCCTCCAGGCCTGGATGTCCCCGCCAACCTGCTGCTCGTCCAGCTGCTGCTGCGGGTCGTAGTAGGCGCACTCGCGCTCTTCGCTCTGAGCGGCTGGGACGGGGGCATGAGAGAGGGGCAGTTAGCGCGCGCGTTTACAGTACCGGCGAAAGGCAAAGCGCACCCCACAGTGCCGTAAAGGACCGCTCACGTATTCTCTGTGAGCTGACTGCAGGTGGATGCACACACAGACCACTACAGGAGATCAGACACCTGCCTCACCTCACGCACACACACACACAGACACACACACACAAGCACAGCCATAACTAATTCTCCCCCCTGCCTGAGTGACCCGGTGACTGGCCCCCCGCCCAGCCTGTCAGCACATGACAGTCCGCTAGGTCAGCTGACACCTCTCCCTCACGACATGGCCACCAGCCATCGGCTCTCCCCCCCGTCCCATCTGTGCTCCTTCATGCCCCCAGTCTTTCCGTCTCTCTCTGGGACTGTTGCCTCGCTACGGTCACTGCACCTCCGGAGGGGGCCCTGTCCTCATCCCTTTCATGTCAGGGCAGACAGCCCGGCACTGGCGGCCTCCCACTCGGACCCAAATCCTCACCAGTTTGTTTAACAGCCACGGTCCCTGGAGCCGAGAGCAGAGGCCTGGTGCAATGTCAGGGGTGAGCGGGAGGGGGTGTCAGTGCACTGCCTCCTTATTCGGGTACATGGGGAGAGTGTTGTTGTTTGTTAAGGGTGGGATAAAGCATACAGTCTGAAGTACGCAGTTGGCAAGAGGCAGACAGTACATCAAGGCACAGAGGTCCATACTGCTGTTTGTGACAAAACCAGCCTGGGCTAAATTCCAGCGACAGAGGCTATAACTCTCATGTGTATGCACACACACACACACACTCACACACACACACACACACTCACACACACACACACACACACACCTGCCAGAATAAGGTGCTCCAAATGACATAACAGCTGCTTTCACCTGGGCTCAGATGACTGATGTCGGTACTTAAACCTCTATGTGGACAGACACTCAGAACATGCCAGTGTGTCTGAATACAACGCGGTGAACCTGAGACCCATCATCTCACAGGGTTAGAGCAGCGTGAGTCAGTGTGTGTGTGCCAGTGCTCTGCTCTGCTCTGCTCTGCTCTGCTCTGCTCGTGCGCGGATTGTAGCAGCGCATGCATGTACCGCGTGGATCTCATTTGGCGAAAGCAGAGGAGGATCATTAGTTGCTACGGTTTCCTGTAATTTGGAAGCAAAACACAGACGTCTGACTGGGGCAAACCAAACGCCTGAGGCATGGGTGGGTGGGGGGNNNGGTGGGGGGAACAAGTCTCTCCAACAGCGAGCAAAGCACAGAGCTCCAGTCAGGCTAAACCGGACTCCAACGACAAAACAGCCTCCTGACAGAGAAACATCAGCATGTTCCTGGTGAGGGGCACTGAGCTGTCCCACCCAGGGCAGCTGCGACGCAGAGCTGAGTACAGCGACTGGGGGGGGGGGGGGGCTAAATAGGCCAGCTGAAGGACCCCCAGCTTGAGGCAGAAGGCTGACCCAAGCGAAAACGTGAGGAGCACTCCGTGCAAGTCGCGGGGTCAAACGGCGGCCAGTGGTGAGCTGCACTCCTGGTCCTCTCCCTGCCATCACTGCGACTCCACTGCCCACATTAATCACGCTCCGCAGTGCTCTGGACAGGCGGAGCCAGACAGCTTTTACAGCAGCCTTTAATCCTAATAAACTGCCCCCCACCCCACCACCAGCCGGGTAACTCCCTCTTAGCCAAAGACACAGCCCTGTCCATGGACAGCAAAACACATGACATGGTCACTGCCACAAGGGGGCGCTGCCATATGGCCATTACAGCCAGTCATGCATTCTGAGCACACTCAAGGTCAGGCAGTCTCAGTGGCGATGTCGCTTGCGGGCTCTTCAGCACATGCACTGATAAAGGCTCAGCTCAGCCCTACCGTGGGCCTTGAGCTCAATCAGCCGGGCCACCCACCCGCCCCCGCAGATTTTCCAGTGGCTGTTATATGGACAGTGCGCACTGCAAACCATCCAGCTCCCTAAACTAGCACAAAGTTTACAAATTTCTGGTCACTGTGCAAAGTGTTACGTATTTCACCGGACTGAAACCAACCTGCTCAGTCTCCCACCAGTGAATTGGACCATCCTGAGAAAACAACTGCTGCACAGCTATGACTCACACTGCCCCCCCCCCCCCCGTCCAGCTATTGGTCAAGCTGCAACACAGACACGCCTACAGGCTTCTGCCACACCCCCAGCGACAGCCGTCCAAGTCACACTACAGTGTTTGCACCAGAGACTGCGTGACCGGGGTGGGCAGAGAGTGATAAAGCAAACAAGCAGTGAGGCACTCCCGTTTGGTGAGAGATTGTGTAAAAGTCCGCACGCCCCGTGCTCTTGTTCCCGGGCTGATGAGGGGTTGGGCCGTTTGGGACCCTCGAAAAGAGTACACAGTTCAGCCGGAGCAACCTTGGACACCATAGGGCAGGACAGAAAGATTAAGCGAAAAACAAAACAGGCAGCAGATGTTTTTAAAGGCCCGATTAGCGCGGATGCACCGTGTCACGCCGCTATGTCCTTGAGATGAGCCATCCGTGGTGAACGTGCTGCTTCTCGGTGACCTCAAAGACACGCCAGCTACTGGGCCACTGACATCAGGAGCTATCAGAGTGAGCGCGGGCAGAAACACGCAGCGGGGAAAAAGGAAGGGAATCAAAAGGGCGGCTTTACGCTATTAACCAATCGGGGGTCACTGAGAGACCGGGGACAGCCGCTCTGTGAGGGACCAGCGGTGCACTGGACAGAAGGAAAGCCATTTCGGGTTTCGCGGGGCTGTCAGATAGAACCCCAACTGCTCTCGATTCGCCATCAGGAAGCTGCCAAGAACCCAAAGACCAATTTTTACTTGTACTTTACAAACAATAGGATAAAGCGGAGGCCTACAAACACCTCTGGGTTTTCTCTCATAAACACAGCACCAACGGGAAATGGCCCCCGATGTCTTTCTGCGACATTTATAAGGTCGATGTGTAACCCATCCGGCTGAGTCCAAGGACATGCTGGAGCAGCCTAGGAAACCCACACCTCATTGGTATGGTGTCCATATCCAACCCACTTCTCAGAGAATTCAGCTTCAGCTGAGCCCTTAGAGGGCTCTGGGCCGCGCAGAGAGCTGTGAACCGAACCCCCCCCCCCCCCCCCCCCCCGAATGTGACTGGGCCAGCGGCCCCCATCTCCCTGGCAGATGGGTGGGCCCCAGTGTCCTGAGGGCCAAGTGTCTCTGTCTGCACCGGCTGCAGCACGGGGTAAACGTGCAAACGCGCGCATGCCCAACGCCGGCCCTCCATAGCATGCATACCCCGCCTGGCATACCAGGAACAGACTGGCCCCTCCCCCAGCGCGCCGCAACACAGACAGGAGGCTCCAGACAGCCCTCAGGCCAGGACGGTGGGGGTGTGTCAGAGGGCTCTACCAGAAGCTGCCCCCACCCCCAGAACTAGGACATTTTCTACATCCACCTCACCAAGAAAAAAAGAAAAAAAAAATCAATTGCAAAATGTCCACAGCTTGTTTGGCACGTCTGCGGGAAGCTGTCAGAAGCACGGAGATTAGGAACACAAAGGAACCAGCACTCACACTATTGACAGAGCTGGACTGAGGATCAGAGAGGCTGCTTACACACGGTCCGCAGCTACACGCTACACGCTACACGCTCCGCGTGCCAGTCACTCGTTAACCAGGGCCGAACTTCAACCCGTGTTTCCAGGAGCTGAAGGTCATGCCTCTCCTGTTCATCAAAAAATATGGACCCAGAATTATGGTCTGCCACATATCAGTCATTTAAATGCCTTATACAGCGGATATGGGAGACATTTCTGGTCCGCATGGAAGTTTGTTTTTTTTTTTGCAGTCTTCATCGATTTCCCCCAGAACATCAGAGTCCCCCAGGCTGCTGATCACCCTGACAGCTGGGGTTCGGTAACAGCACCGTTGTAGCACCAGATTAACCGGGGCAGAGGACTGAGGTCACGGGGCGATATTCCGTTACCCGACAGGATAAACATACAGTGTGAGATAAGGGGGCAGCCAGTCACTGACTGCCCTGGGGTGGCCCTGGGGACGGACGTCAGTTCAGGAAAAGGTTCCTAAGCCGTACGACGGTCAAGAGGCAACATGCTTGATATGCCTGTGAAAAAATGTGACTGACAGAAAGAGGATTGGGGGGGGGTGTCTCCCTGGCCGTCACATGATTACAGGCATCATAGTGGCCAGGTTGTGATCTGAGGAGGTTTGCCCAGACTACATGGCGGAACTGGGAATCTCTGGAAATGCTGTACAAACCAAGGTGACGACTGACGCCGAAACGGCCCGCCAACAGTGACACTGTAACTGTGAAAGTGACGGTTTGCTCCCCCAATGCAGCAACGTGCAACTTTTGATGACTTTGAACTAAGCTTGGCTGGTATGATGGTAATATTACAGTAATACTGTATACTACAGTACTTTGGCCATATCACGATATTTTGAAATCTTGGTGCCAAAGTTAGTCAAAGAGCAGCATAAAAAATTTGTCATATTAAAAAACGAAGCTAAATATTAAAACTACTGTAAATTACTAGGACAGAGAATGCACTAGGAGGTATTTCTTCTGACTTGTACTCCTCGCTCTTTTGCACCCCCTGATCAGGCCGGCCCTGGTCTGGAGAGTACGACACTATGAAAATTTAGACGTTGCTCAAGCCAATTCTGAGCCAGCCATCCATAAACAGCTTGATGGGCTCAAATTAACTCAGACACATGTGAAGAAAAGAGGAAAAGACAGGAAGTTGAACGTTATCTTCAAAGCGCCAGACCGGCGAGAACCACGAAAGGGGCGTGAAAAATGAGACCAGCCGTCCACCTACCCCCCCCCCCAACCTCTTCCACGCTTTGGAGGGACTGAACCACGGCCGACGGCCCCATCGCCTCGAGGGACGTGGTCACCAGTCCACCTGAACAGCTGCTTCGTCTCGCCAATTAACATTCCCGTACCGTGTCCCAGGGAGCCGCTGATTCAGGGGCGGGCAGGACGAGACGCCATCTGCACCCGGCACGCCCCACACTGAGTCACCGTGACGACACCCAGGGCCAGGAGTCACCCGACTGGCTTCTTCTAGAGGGCGTGTCCGCCTGCCGGCCGCTGGGCCAACCGTCCACGTCAACATTCCGGAAGAATCAAAGACTGTCTAGGGGCGTCTCACACGTTGGGCTGTAGCATGTTTTTGGGACGTGACCACAAAAAGACAACACGGCGTCGGTGATAAAGCGCGTGTGAGTAAACAGGCTTGCCTGTACAAGTCACACGCTGACAGTAAAGGAGG
>JAODJW010000102.1:795183-806056 GCA_026777045.1 Hyperopisus bebe
GACGGCCACATTCCCTTGGTGAAACAATTTTTCAATTTGTGTGTGAGATGTTTTTTGGGGGGGAGGGGGTCCATCGGTGGCTGGAAACGGAAGGGAAAAAGGATGGGGAGGGGCTCAGAAGAGATGGAGGAGGGGAGAGGGGTGGCCGGGCGTCACCGCTAGGGAATGTCTCTTCCCTTGCAGACACAAACTCCCACATCCCCCCTTCCAGGCCTGCGAAGCCAGGGGGAGGCTTATTGTTTAGTCTAAAGCCAGCTACAGATTGTCCTTCTGTCCCAAAAGGACGGGCACGGGAGAGAAGAGGGGACAGGGACAGAGGGCAGAGAGGAAGAGGAGGACACTGCCCCAACACCCATTAACCTCACACCAAACAGCTTTTCATTAGTAAATGCAGACATGCACACACACTCACACACACACACTCTCAATGGGCTTCCTTCTTCAATTCCATGAAACAATTTCATGTCTTTAATAACCTGCCACACTGATCTATTCTCCTCCCTTTACACCATCTGCTTAAAAGCAAGCCAGCGATCAGCCTTAGGTACCGGCAGCTCAAGTAAGAGCACGGGAATGACGAGGAACCTGCAGTAAAACTCCACTGGGGAGACATTAAACGGTCTGCCTCCCTCGCTGGGACAATCATCACGTACACCTTAAATGGGCAATTACCACAGGGGGCTTCAATTTAGCAGAATGGAATGAAAAAGTTATCCGCAAAAAAAAAGAAGCTCCCAAAACGAACGCGTGTTAAATTAACTTTAACCCGCAATGAAAAAAAGCGGTAAACTAACCCAGAGTTCAATCCCAATAAAATCCACACATCCAATTGGGAGCAACACAACTCCCATAGGCATGCAAAAACATTAAATTCGAAATCAAAACAGTGTCCCGGGTACATGGCAGGACCTCCATGACCCTGATCTGGGTAAGTGGTTGGAAAATAGATGGATCGTTTTGTTTTTGAGGAAGGACTTTTGCAAACTGGATAGTGTGTTAATTTGCATCCGGGGCAGAAGGAACTATACACTGCGATCCCCGATCCCGCAGAAAGGAGAGGACACAGCTAACAGAGAAGCACATCAGCTGTACTGCCCCTGACCTCCCTCTCAAGCTGCTACTCCTGTCCGTTCAGGGAAGCCAAAAAAAAAACCTGCAAACAAACGTCAGAGGAAATAGACACTGAGTCATCGATCCGGTACCTGGGGACCTGCCCCAGCAGCACAGCTGCCCGAGTGCAGGAAAACAACGGGCGTGGCCCCCCCCCCCCCATACACGGACTGTTTTGGATTACGGCAGTGAGGCTCCATGATCGTCATCCTAATAAACCCACTTTACCAATCCTACAGGAGTATGACACCAGCAACTCGACGATAAGCCTAGATACACGAGAGAGATTCTTCTGAGTGTTGTCAATGCACCTTTCCCTGAGAGGGACCCGGCGTGCACATATAACACTACATTTAAATGAAAAGCCGCGTGAAAACGGTTTACCTGGCTGATCCAGACGCATCTCAGCCAAGCATCTCTTACGCTGAAAGCCAAGCGGGATAGCAAGGCGTTTTGAGCAATCATGCACTTTTACTCCTCAATGAGCCAGGGTCTAATTTTACACACGGATCTCTGAAGCCACATCAACAGCCGGCCAGCTAAGATTCAATACCGTCAAGCTGCGTATGGTAATGCGCGCAAGTCATGCGCTTATGTGCGGCGGACATACGGGGCGTGTCTGCACACAGCCGTCCATCCTTTCCCTCTCTGAAGGTTCTACTGAAAACTCAATCCTTACAGACTGATCCACTTCATTTTCTGGGCAGGACACAGTACCCCTCACGAGAACAAAACAGACACGCAATGAAATGACAATAACAGACTTCAAAAAAATAAAATGGCTGACATACGTGTAAGCTTAACGGCCAATCAGAATTTTTAATAACGCAAAACACTTAAGCTAACAAGCAAAACAACTGTACACACAGGTCACTGGCAAATGGCAGTGACTCACTGGTTACGTACGAGACAAGCAATATGATGCTGCGGTTTGAAAACAATGTTGAAAACAAAATAAGCATAGCCCCATAATACTTACTGCCTGCAGGTGAAAGCCAAACCATCCACTATTCTCCTTAAATTGCAGACTGCATAAGCCTGATGTCAACAGGCTGGAGCCCATGTTCACAAGCCAAAGTCCAGAATTACAACTGCTCAGACTCTCAGATGTCTAGATAGACTCTCCGGTGTCTCTTGTAGGTAAAAGTGATACAGTGACCCTTTCCAAAAGTGTCACATCACAAAATCTTACAATAGTTTTAGCGCCAATAATATTCTCCCTTTTATTTGTTTAACTGGAGCGTCTAGCAAATGATCAGGGGCTGCTTTTGTTTCTCGGGTGCAGACGAATGATGCACAGCACACAACGTGACGGATTCTATAAACAAAACCCCTTTTGATGAAGTTTCACATGGGTGGTTGTAGAGGGAGCAGGGCCACGCTCCCTTCCTGGGAATTACATATCACGTGTAGGAGATAGACTGCACCGTCCTCAAAAAAACGGGGAAACATCTTGCGTCAGATTTTTAATCAGGGACCATTAAAAAAAAAAAAAAAGAAAAGAAAAAAGCATCGGTCTAAAAATGACAATTATTTAACCGAGATACTCAAGCCTGGTGATACACTACTAATTGGGTACATTTCAAACAACAATGGCCAGAATTTCATACCACAAGCATACAATAAAAGAAACATAAAAAAAAAAACACAATTTAACCTAGATGCACTTAACTGTTCAAATAAACAAATTACATGCATCTATTTTCTGATATACAGAAGATGCCTGCAGCATTTTACATGCACAATCTTACACAAGCATTCCGCTGCTTTGTTAGCGGAAATTAGCCATTGTGCTCTGAGGTTTAGCGCCGGAGGTGGGAGCAGGTCGATGGTACTGTCGGGAGGATTCCTGCAGCCTGCGCGTGTGGTTCCTGAGCTGCACCAGTGCATGGGGAGCCTGCGACGCCCTCTTGCCAAAAAGGTCGTTTGAATGTAGCTCACCACAATTCATCAGAACCACACGTCAAAACGCTGTAATGGGCTAACCCACCTAAAGCAGGGCTCAAAGGAGGGGTTCCGCATACACAAGAAGCAGCTTCAGGGCCAAGCCCAGCGCTGGCTCCAATCAGCGACCGTGAGTCAAAACTCAAGAATCTCTATTACCGGTTGTAGAAGATTATGGCAAGGTTTGTTTTCAAACACTTAGCAGCTGATATGTGCCCAGTATGGGGGGGGGGGGGGGGAACAGAAAATTTCAGGTCACACATATCATACGTATCTTCAGGAGAAAAGCAGCAATGTAGCTCTGTTCAGCCAGACTCCGTGGGGAGACGCTGTTCCCAGACATCTGTTCTCGCCTAGTTTATTATGAGCAGAAACACGCCCCAGCCGTCGTCCAGCCAGCGTGTCCACGCACAAAGAATGGCTCTTCATACAGTATCATCATCATCATCATCATCTCACCCCTTATATTTCAGTCCTCAAATTTCTATCCGCATCCTCACCTCTCACACACCGTCAGCCCCTTCGAGCGCGACTATCTTATCTTCCTCAAGGCTGAACAGAAGTTATGTTGAGCCCCAGGCCCAAAACCCACAGCGTGACCTCGTGTGTGTTTTACAGACCCCTCCTCCTCCTCCACCCTATCTACATCCCCTGCCACCTTGCTGCTTGAGCCCCTCTCAACATTTTCTATGAAGATGTGCCGTTTCCTAGGCTTCCTAAAATGACCAGCCCTAAATGAACACCGTCACAGAGTGTGAAGACTTAAAGTTAGATGGTTCTCAATCACCAACTGGCTTAACCCAATCCATACCTGTAAAGTAATATGGAGTGAGGTGCAGCGAGCAGTGGCGGACAGCATGCAATGACCCCACCCACCAAGACATTTAACATCCCTGATGTCAGGCGAGATGTTGCACCGATCGCTATGGACACTGTTTTCAATTCTATGAACCAGCTCTCATGATCTAGTGTGAGAGCCACTGTGTAGAACTCTCTAGAGCCACAATAGTACTCCAACCATACTATAGTAGGCAAAGCCTTAAAATAACCACGAGTGCCTAGGAAACGTAAACAGTTGCAACAAAACATTTATTTTGGTTAGTGTTACAGTACAGAGACCAAAAAAAAACAACGTTAACACCGGCCAGCCATGTAAATATAACACGTTAGTTTTTCTCTAATACGACGAAAGATTCATTACTGAGCTACATTCCTTGCACAAAACGGCAGCTTAATGTAAAATGCAAAAGAAGCATAACTTTAGTGCGTGAATTACATCCCAATCCAATGGTTCATAGTTAATATGAAAGCGTGCATGCTGGGTGTATGGGTTAGCAAAATCAATCAGCACACAAATCACTTTTGGCAAAATGATGGCCATTTACTGCACGAATCCTGGAGGTTTTGTGCACACAGTCGCGGGCAGACGCCACATGACGACACTGAATAATTCGGAAAACGCAGAGGACCAGGCGTAACATTGCACCATTTTCTTTACTCAAAAAATAAAACGCGGCGCATCGCGGAAAAATCCAAGAAAAAAAGTCACTTTCCAATGATACATTAAACACAACTATATAGCAAGACAATGAACTAAAATACATAAAATAAGCTCGATCAGACTGATTATTTCATAGAAAACGGGCTGTTTCTTCTTTCCAGGCTCGTTCCAGCTACATCGTAACTCTCCAGACAGGATATATAAAACACGTTTTATTACATTCTTCTCTTGGCAGTGGAATTACCCCTTAGGTAGAACAATGAACCTGGCCAGGGAGTATTGATGTGAACCTTATACATCTGATATTACACAATTCTTCATTACCAGAGCCCATTAGGGTTAAGACAGCCCGTCCGGGCAGACCGCTGTGCGCGTGTCCGCCTGCGTCCCCGACGCGCGTTCCCGCAGCCGAACCACACACGGCGAGCCCGATGGCCCCCAGCTCATCGCACGGCTAAATCAGGCGCGGCAACTTACTGGACACCTGCCGGACAAGCGGTTTTTCCGCCTTTAATATGCTGATTTCGGGGCAGTCTTGACGGACCGTCTTGTGGAAACGGGTATTTAGGAACAGACAGCCTGACACACGCCCGTTTCTCGGCTCTGCCGCTAAATGGCACTAAGCTGACAGCCCTTTATCTCACAAAAGCCAAAAGACGCGGCCGAGCAGCTCGACTTACCCGCGACGGGGCTGAGCAGCAGGACGGCGCAGATCCCCAGCGCCAGCACCGCCGTGGCCATGGCCGCACTCCGGCTCCGCGGCGACGTGCGGCTTCCCCGTGAAGTTCTCGCTTTCCCCAGTCGCCCCTCGCTCAAGCCGGGCGATCCGAGATCATTCACTGACGCCGTAACGTCCAGCCGAGCTCCGGGCGGAGAAACGAGCCCCATGTAAGCGCATGGCACAGCTAGGCGATCGGCCTCCGCGGAGAAACGCTGTAATCCGCGTATCCGTGCGAATCCCCAGCAAACTGCAGTATTACTCAAATCCTTCTGTTTATCGGCAGCTCTCTTCGCCCTCCCCTCTCTCATTACATTATTACCAAGTCAAGTCGGCTGTCGGGAAAAAAGTAACTCTACGCCTACATTTTCCAAAATGCCCAACAGTCCATGTCGGGTGTTTTAATGTCCCAATAACACAAATAAGCTCTGACTGGTCACCATGATGGACCGTCTGGCACAGCAAGTCCGCTTAGGCGCGCAGAGTATTTTGGAGCGACTGGAAAAATCAAACAGCGCTTCGCCAAGAGAAGTGCTACCAAGCAGGTTACTCGAATCAGTACTTAAAAAATAAAATAAAGTACATCCACATGGATATAGAAACGCCGAACGATCTGTGAGTAGCGCAGTCAGCGACACTGGGTCAGTCTGAAAAGCGTATATTTGACTTCAATCCAAGGAAAGGCCTCCGGATATAAAATGTAGATTATTAATTATTCATCACAGATAAAACGTGCGAAGTGCCGTCTTGCTTCGGCCGAGCTCTAATAGGGTCCTACGGAGAAACGCAGATGCTCCTAGTTCCCTTTAAACGGCGCCGTTTGCTGCCTACCGACTCGGGAACTTCGCTCCCGTACTTAATAACTAGGAGGCATATTACCCCCCTTTCCCTCGCTCTCTCCTTTTCCTTTTTTTGCTCCCGTCTGCACCGAAACTACTGCCGATCGTCTCTTCCAAGGGCTCAGTGCAAGGTTTTTTTTAGTGATTTCTAATATCCTACAAATCACGCGTCGGTTTTTCCGTCCACAAAACGCGTTTCAAAATTCCGAAGCGACGGACTTAAAATCTTGAAGGAGAAAAAAAACAGGCGACTAAGTGCAGGACGAAATTAAATATGGTTAAAATGTTCAGCTAATGTAGCTGGCTAACAAAAAACTCGAAATCTACAGCAAATGCTTCGTAGATAACAAGCGAGATTGCCCATCGTCAGTTTGACCTGCGTATCTAGTACTAGATTGGGGGGGGGGACCGGAGAACGGCTTTTAGAAGAGGAGGGCTGAGATAAGCTCCTCTTCCGCCGTTTCTGTTTAGCGCAGAGATTTGGCAGCAGCAGCCGCGCCAGAGGGACAGACGGGGCGACTGGAAACGCCTCGCCCGACCTTACACTGTCTCCAGGACGCCGGCGCTCACATAAAAGGGAAAACGCTGCTCTCCTCGCGCTTTGTCAGCAGGGGAAACGAAGGCAGCGCCCTCTAGTGTCACACACCCACATGCGCCTGCTGCGCGCCGTTTCCTCCCCGCATGTCTCTGGAACGCTGTTCGAAACGAGGGCGGCGCGCCGGCGCAGTAAGGCGAGGTGGTCTCGCACCTGCGGGGCTTCACGGTTCGAATCCTGAACTTAAGTGATGTGTCAGGAGAATGGTTATTCCGGTTTCTCCCGAAAGGCATGCTGTGTAGGTGTCCCTAAATTACTTGTAACGTGAGTGTGTGCGCCTTTCCTACCCTGTGCTCACTACTACAGTGCACTGGATTAGTGGTTATGGAAAGCACGTGCTCAAATGAACGAACACGGAGTGAGACGGTGGCTGATAGCTTATCACCGTAGCCTTGCATTTTCCAGCATCCTGCTCTGTATGCACTTTTTCAGGTCCTCATTTGGACAACCTAATTTTTATAAAAATCTATCAATGCAGTCAAAAAAGTAAAAATTCCAAAAGTCTAAGGTTAGGGCTGAGTAGGGGTTATGGGTGTCATGATTGGGATTAGGATTTGCCCATATAAATGAATGGAAGGTTCCAAATTAGACACGCCACAGAAATTTGCAGATGGATATTTTCACTGCTGGGATTTATGTGAAGTTCCTTTTTCCTTTCATCAGACCTACCTTACACCCACATCTCCCCCCATCTCGAGTGGCACATTTTTAGGTCACAATACACATCCCTGAGTTACCTGCTGCCGCCGTCTCTTCTTGTCATGGTCCAGCTCCACTGCAGATACACTTGGGCATTACCATTGTGACCATAAATTGTCACTGTGCAAAAGGACTATGGACTTGTTCAGCAGATGGCTTAAAGGACCCTGACACTTTTCAGGAGGGTGCCGAAGTGAGCTTGCAGCTTTTGTTACCATGGAGATATGCAAATTTCACAACCAGAAGACTCTACCTCCGCCAAAATGTCTACAAAACTAAAAACACGTTTAGCACGGACTGAAAAGTATTGAATGCTGTGATCTTCTCTGTCAGTTGGAAGTCAAGGGGCCAGACAGACCGCGATATTTTTTTTCCCCTCTGTTCTTCCATAACGTCATGTTCCCAAATCGGTGGCCATCTCTTCTCAGGCTCAACACATGTGAGACTAATCTGGATTGATTTTCTCCCTGCACAGCAATATAATCAATATTTGATGTAGATGTCAGGAAATACTCCCGCGTGCCATTTTGTTAATGGCGCCGGGTAGATTCCTCCCAGATCGCACAGGCCCCGCCGCCTGCTTCGATCGCGAGACGAGATAATCTTTACTTCCCATGTGATGTCAGGTGCCGTGGTACTGGACAGAGGAGGTGCCAGTAATCTGGGGGACATGGAAGGAGATACAAGTGGAGTGGTTTTCAATCTGCTGCCTTTTCTCAGAAGTGAGGGGTAACAGTGAAATGGTCATATTTCATAAGTCATCACTGGTGAATTCAGGCGGGGTGTGCCAGGTGGGGGCGCCCATTCTGGCAAGAGCGGAGTGGCCATTAAGAATTTACGATGTTTATCTGTGAGTACTGTGAGCCTGAGTCAACAGAAATGGAAACTTAGTTCATCTTCTGTCCTTATGTAGTACTCTCAACCTATGACAATGTCACACGCATCCTCTGAACGTTTGTCACCTATACCGGCCAGCGATTCTACTATCAGGAAGCAGCTTGTTATATAAAAAGAAAATAAATATATTATATATGGGTACAGACCATGCCCCCACCCCTGCACTGTGCAATTCATTACTGTGATAACTCACCCAGCACAAATAAATAGTAAGAGGTCTATTACTCCTGTAGTCAGAATCAATTAACATACAAATTTCCCATGATTTACATCATATTTATGAAAAGATTCATTAAAAAAACAAGTCACTGGAAAGAGACACAATGGGGAGGAGTGCGGCAGCAAGAATTTGTCGACACAGTCTTTGACAACCTTATGTTTTCCCAGATTTATAAAGAAATGTCAAAGGGGTTAAAGCCCACTTAGAATGCAGCGGGTAATTGGATTTTTTTTTTTTTGTCCATGCACGTGGCTTTACAAGGGTCCCCCATCCTCTTTGTGAATGTCCTTGAAGAAAGATCAGATTCTATGGAAACAGATGGAGGAAGTGAGACTTTGAAGTCTAGGCAGCTAAATGCAGGCCTCTGTGCTTAAGGCAGAATCTATATTCTTCTCTCGTGTTGTGTAATGAGGCGATTCAATTTCAAAACATCGCGCTGACAATTTCATGGCGTACATAAATTTTAAGCCATCAACAAAAATATATTAAGCATAACCAAAAATCAAATTATATGATTACTTAGTCACAAGCAGTATAAATCAGTTTTAGGATTAACAACCAAACAGTCAGATTAACGATTAGCCTGAAGTGATTTTCTTCTGGTGAGCAGTCGCCGTCAGCTTCCACAGGGTATGTGCAGTGTCTTCGCTTGATCCATACCGCGATACCCGAACTTCCCCAGAAATATATCGGGATCAGCTCATTACATTTGAAACTGCACATTACTCACCATCCTATTTACTTCTCTTTACCCAATAAAAGTTTGCAACTTAGTTGCAGGAGAAAAGGGCAGTGGGAGAAGTGCTTATAGAGGTTTCTGTTCCTAATAGAAGGCCGAGGACTTCAGCAGAACCCGCTGCCAGTTCCAGCGAGGGCATGCGGAGAAAGATAGACCACCGATACCACCGGCAGAGCAGCGCCCCACTGTCACCCAAACAGCAGCAGTTATGGTCAGTGTTAGTGTCCTACCTCCACAGATTTGGGAGGGGCTGTTTGCATAGTTACAAAATGAAAAGGAGACATACGGTGTTAGGGAGGGAGAGCTATAGCCAGCTCAAAGGTAAAGGTACATACACAGCTGTTTTCATATCCCTCATATCACCTTTGCTTTACATCAATTTTAAATAAAAAGACAAAACTGCTGCCCCCCTTTGCTCCAGACCACATGAAACACTGGGCACCTGTTTCCTGGTGACTTGACCTGAGACACGGAGCCAGTCTGCTGACAGTACATGAGTAGGCTTTTATGCTTGGCATACTACATAAAGTGTTTCTGCACGTACACGCATGTCCTGTGCTATCTGAACATCCCCACGTTGATGGACAAGGCCACTTCTGGTTTCCTGTTCTTCTTTGACCCCTTACACTCCAGTGCCACCTCTGGGTGGGGCCCGACATTCCCACTTTGCCCCCTGGTGGACACAAACAGAAAAACAGGTGGTAGTGTAGCAGGCTAGTTTTATGGTAATGGAACTACAATGGAATCTTGCTACAGTTTAAAAAGAACTGATTTGTTTTGCTTGAAATGCCATTAGTTCTCTGTTGTTGTATTCTAGCTATCAAACTGTAGTGCATAACAGGTTACATTCTTCACAAAATGTATGAAAAAAAAAAGAAGAGTGCCAATTTGTACCTTTGCTTGTCACTGGGGCTACACCCTCAAAATTCAAGATTTTTTATTTGTCACATACACAACACAAGTACAACATGTAGTAACTCTCATGGGTCCCTCAAAGGCCAATTGTACCCTATAGCTGAAGGTAAATGTACCTTTTAAGGCAGGGGTGTCAAACTGCAGTCCTGGGGGGCCGGAGTCCTGTGTAGCTTAGTTCTTTTCCCCTTCCACCACAAATGATTCAGCTCAAGAGCTGTGTGGTAATTAGCACAAGGTGTTGAATCAGGTGTGTTAAACGAGGGTGAACCAAAAACTGCGTGGGGTTCCGGCCCCCCAACACTGGAGTTTGACACCCCTGTTTTTAGGTACAGAAATGGACTCTGAGGATCATCCCCAAGGTATAAACAGCATTAATGTACCATCAATGGTACAGAAATGTTCCACAGAGTCCATTTCTGTACCTTAAAAGGTATAATTACCTATAACTAATGGTACAATTGGCAGACCCTTGAGGGTACAACCCCAGTGACAAGCAAAGGTGCAGAATTGCTCAGCCCTTATGTCCAAGAAGACACTGTTTTGGATAAAGTGTCAGGTCAGCAATTAAATGTGAACGTCAGGTGGGAATATAGTGCTGTGTCAGAGTAACTCAAAGGATGCCAAATCAACCAATGAGGAGTGAGTTAAGCTAGTGATTGACAGTGCGTAGGTAATCCCGCCCACCACGTCTGGGAG
>JAODJW010000102.1:813472-838138 GCA_026777045.1 Hyperopisus bebe
GGCGACTGACACAAACAATATCATAACTGCATTAGTGATGACATCAACCATATGGGAAATGCTGTTTGATCCAGTGGCCTATTTCAGCGGTACACAGGCGAGCACCCGGTGCACGGCCAGGATGGCGTGGGAATTGCAGGTGGCTCACTGGGAGGCCGAGACGGGCACCTGTTCACAGAAGGGCTTCAGGTTGGCGCTGAGGGGAAAGGTGTAGCGGCCGGTCTCCTTGAAGCGCTCGCACTTGGCGAAGTCGAAGCTGAACCTCAGCAGGGACACGGTCAGGAAAGGGGGCAGCTTCCGGAGCTTGGCGGACTGCGGACAGACAGGGCTGAAATGGGGCTCGGGCTACGAGAAGGTACTGCTTAGCTAGAGGCCTGAACCAGTGGCACAGCGTTAGCCTGCTACCTACAGCCTCAATAGCTCACTATTGGCGCTTTTCCACTGCCACCAAATTTCCCAACTCCTAATTAAAAAGTAGTTATAGAATAGCTGAATGGAATGGATTTGTAATGCAAATTTATGCAAGCGATTGGTAATTCTGCTAGAGTTCGATGCTAACATAACACGGCGATTCTCATCGATGTGCTAGAAAATTAGGAAATCAGCACACAGTAAATCATGATGATACACCCTGAGCAGCACATCAAGAGAGCTTCTGAGATGGCTAACCTTGGTAGCCTTGACCAGGACATTGCAGCGACTGCAACGGTACAGGTTGTTTCCATCAAAGACCTCTTCTTCGACAAACATGCTCCACAGTGCCTCCTCCAGACCGCCCAGCCCCGAAACTGACACCGTCAGGTCCAGATAGTCCTCCTAACAAAACATTGTCATTTAGAGTTATTTATCTGGCACCGTCAGATGCTTTTTTCCCAAAGCAAAGTATGAGAGACGTCACACTTGCCGTACCCCTCGTGCCACACGTGCACATACCTCTCTCTCACTAACGTTGCCACATTCCTTGCACACAATCTGGTTGACCACAACGCCGTGGTACAGACGGTGAATGAGGTCGCTCCCAGACGTTCCCACCAGGGAGCTCTCCAGGGCACTGAACAGGATGCGGTTGAGCTCCTGCACATCGTGCTGACTGCTCTCCTGGGGAGGGGAATGTTGTGGGTTCTCTGGTATGTCACATGATCTGGTTTCCTAGTCCCATGGTTGCTCTTTATCACACTGTATCACTGCCAGGTCCCTAATCACTCAGCTGATGTCTGCCCTGACCGCTTTCACTCCACCAACAGGCAGGGGTGGAATTACCGCACGCTAACAGCTGCTGATAGAATTGACCGACTTCCCTTCTAGTGATCAACCTGCTAAACATGGCAGTCTTTGAGCATGTTGGTAAATCCCACCCACAGTGGCCTGCAAAGGCGCATCTCGTTAGCGGGCACAGCGCAGCGGTCCAGTACCTCTCTGCTGGTCCAGCCGAAGCTATCGGTCAGCTGGGCCGTGGAGGCCGTCTGCTGGTCCAATAGCAGCAGCTCAGCAAACAACCTCTGCAGCTCTAGCGGAATGACCCGCACCTAGGGACAGACGTACCCATCTAATGCCACCACAGCCAGCTTCACATTTTATGCAAACTCCCACCAAGCAGTGTGGGATGGGAACAACTCTCCAGGTGATGATTCACAGGGCAAATTTATGAGCAATGTTGCTGGGCAATTGCCAGCCAGGTGCGGTGAACTGCAACTCATCCAGATCTGGGTTGAGTATCCCGAAGCCTTATCACCACTGCGTCGTCCGTAAGTTCTATGTTAAAAAATAGAACGTATGAAAGACGTAGTGTTAAGAAGGTTTCAAGAAACTCACCACTGGATGATTGCAAAAAGTTGCCCATTGCCAATTTATTTTAACTGCCAAGTTTTTCAAATAAAAATTTGTTGCACAATGGGACAGTCCCCAAGCAACACTGGTCAGCAATACTGCTCAGAAATTTGCCCCGTGTATCATAACCTTCCCTCGGGTTCGGACCCTACCTTGGCCTCTGGTTTGTCCTTATCCTCCAGGCAGCCTAGTTCATCTGGTCCCAGTCTGAACAGCTCCTCTAAAGATATTAACATAACAATTACAAAATAATAACTGTTTTAAATCCAGGGGTTTGTCAATATTTAAATGAATTAAATGCAATGACTTTCTGCGATGTTTTCTTGCAACGAAACAGTCAGGTCTTCATTAAATGTCTTAGTGAAAAAAGAAAAAAACAAAAAACAAAACCGACAACAGTTGGGCTGATTTTCACCATTGTCAGACACATATGGCCGTATCCTCACCTCTGAACTCCGGAGTGAAAAGGAGGGTCTGCAGCAAAGAGTTAAGATAACAGGTACCACCCTGGTTCCTGATACCGCTGAGATTTACGGTCCCTCTGGCCGGTGGGGGCTCGGCGTCTTTCCCTTTCTCAACCCTCTTATCGACAGCGACAGGACTAAAACCTTCCTCGTCTTCTTCAAAAAGATTTCCAAACATGCTGTCTCGCTTTAATCGCAGCTCTTCTTTTCGCGGAGAAATATAAAGTGGAAGCCACTAACTGAAATACAACTGACGAATAGGAAGTGAACCTTTTCCTCTTGCTATCTCATCTTTGTCTTCCCCAGCTCTCGGTTCGCAGCCCTCTGGCTCAACCCTGAATATATTAGTTTAATGGGAGAAAACATGTTTAGCGCTGGCCAGGTTTTTAAAATAAAACTACTGTAAGTTGTCTCCCACGACACTATAAAACAAAAATACAGACTGCCATCTAACCAGGTGGCCAGCTAATTATCAATCTAATGCCACCCAACCCAAAACAAATGTAGTTTGCTACCTTATCATCGTCTGGCATGCAACTTTTATTTCAACCGAGCGTACTTTATACTTTCGTTTCTGTCACAGCAGTCGTTAGCTATCTAAATACGAAACATAAATAGACTTAACAACGCTGTACAGTAGGTGGCCATGTTTTTACAAGGCATGTCGATGCCTGGTGCATTGTGGTACGTGAAGTTTACTTTCCAAAGCTTCATGTATGTTTCGCAATCCGGATCGTATATAAAAACTACATTTACCACATGTCGTCGCACTTCTTTGTGTATGACGGTACTGGTAGTTCTTAAAAGCCTATCTAATACATAAGGCACGATTTATAAACTGCACTACAATATGTTATTACGCCAATAGCTACAATGTATAGTATATCATATTCATAGTCTGCACCAGGCATCCAGAATAAAGGAAAACAAAATAAATGTCATCCATTCAACTTCCATTCGCTTGGCATTGTCAGTTACATATTCTTGACAGAAGGTGGCGTGTTTAGTTGGAGCGCAGGCAGAAATGTCGAGTGACGTTTAATCGATGTTTTAATCGCAGTTTTGTAGCTTTGTCTATGATGGCATAATTTAAGATTATCGAGTTTAACCAATTTTTATTAGTTGTTACTTCTTGTACACATAATATCTGCCAATAGGTTATCTTAGCATGAACCTCTGAAAGCTAGGACTAAGCATACATGGTTTTATAAAGAGAAAGAGGCACATGAAAACATCGTGTAATAGGTACGATTCTTTTATTTGATTGAAATCACTGTGTACAGTATATGATTTTTATTACTTAATTTATGAACAGTTAGATTTTGCGCTTTCTGCGCTATGAGTGACAATCTTAATTTTGGAAGAACACATTGTTCAAAATAAATAATGTTCGGTAACTGGGAAATAAAACACAATAAACATTTTTTGAAGGTAATTATATAATAAGAGACCCAGAAATCAGACGTATCCTGCATTCTGTTTAATTTCGTGATCGGGACTCCCGGGCGGCGCTGCATTGCGGGGCATAGGCTATCAGAAGCTCTTCAGCCTGAGGACCTTGTAGAAGGGCTCCGTGGCACTGGAGTATATGAGTTAGGAGTCCACTGTGGACTTGAAGAAATTACAGTCCTTGCAGCCTATGGTTGGACGGGAACAAAGCCCTCGTAACCTTGCCACCTGCCAACATAATATATTTTCCCACAAAAAATAAACTTCTTCGATATCAAATAATAGACTGCCATTTTTCTGGAGTGCCTTCTGCTTGGTGCCCAAAGCTTCCTGGGGTAGGTTCCAGGCTCACTGCCATATTATACCGAACTTGATCAGATTGGCCACTGCAAGGAAGACCTCTCCCCCGATGTGGAAGGCCTTCCTGTCCCGGGTGCTATGTGTCTCCAGGGACTGGCACAGCAGAAACTGGAGCCTCTGTGGGCTCCATTTGTAGATGACAGAGAACTCTTGCCCCCCCCCCCCAATCCGGTTCTTTGGAAATGGCCGCTGCCAGGAACATCTGAGGCAGGAATGAGTCAGCCTCTTTAAATGGAAATTCATATGTGCGTGCCTCACTTAAAAACGAGCTCAGGGCTCAGATCTCCTCCAGTGTAATCCTGCATGTGTGAATTCCTTACATCTGTAGTGGCTTAGCTGACAGTTTTATCCAAGGTAGCAGATATTTATTAGACTAATTACTCTTGCCCAAAAGTCCTCGTGTGGTAGCTCTACTAAGTCTTGAAGCAGCAGCCTCTAGCTTTGGTACCTGTGTCCATAAGCAGGTTAGTGTCTGCTAGCCCTCCCTGGCAAAATGAACTCTTCTTGGGTAAGCATCTTTGCAGAGCTTCCTGTGTAATTCACTCAGGAATGCCTAGTGCTTTTAGAGGCCTCTTGGTAATAATGGAGCTGCAGGGATGTCTCATTTGTTAGAGAGGCAATATAGGTGCCAGCAGAAAGACTGAAAAATCATGTAACCCAAGGGTTCAAGTATTGAACCGGATGTTCCAATCCAAGTGAACAATTTTTATATCTTCTGCAGTTATTAAGCCCCATTGCACCGCTGCGTCTCAAAGCCTTGGTGTATTGCAGTGTCTCTGCTTTCTAACAGCACAGGGATGTTCGTGTTCTAGGTTTATCCCAGCCTTTTAGGGACTTTTCATACAAATGTTCCCAAAGTGTCTCACCTTGTCACCCACTGTGAAGAATTTCCAGGCCAGTGCTTCTGAGGTGCTGATGTCCTGGTATGGCTGGAATTTCCCGTCCGTCCACTTGTATATACGGGAGCCGAAGCTGGACTCCCAATCAGCCATGGCAGGAAAAAGCCCCAGGGATGGAATGTGGAACATCTCGATGTCCAGCGTCTCGGAGAGCGTGTGCAGGTCTTGGTGATCCTCCAGGTAGTCCAGCCTTTCCCTTTCTGAGCACAAAACAGAAAGTGAAGTCTCAAGCAAATGGGTCTGATGTTTGTTTTCTTACAGAATTGGGTTTTTTTTGGGTGCTTATTGGATTCTGCCTTGCTGTTTTTTTTCCTGTAGCTCCTATGTCATACTGCAGTGTGCGGTAACGTGCTAATGATATGGGGTCTAGAGAAAAGCTTCAAAGCAAGGGGCCTAGTGGTCCATGAATAGCAGATGAAGTCCCGAAGACATTGAACTCTTATCAACAGGCCAATATTATAAAAAATCCCAAGGTGACCATACAGAGAAAGACCATGAGAAAAGGGTATCACTGGACCATGTGTCATACACATCATGGTATGTCATTGGACTGTTTTAGTTTAGGACAGTAGGTATTGGAAGAGGATTGGTGGTGCACACAGTCAACAGAGTCAAATTGGGGTGCATTGTGATGGTGCATGATGGTGGGCAGGGGCGGATAGTTCAGGTTCCGAAAGTGAAAATCCAGACCAAGATTTTGTTTCAACCAACCAGTTGAGTACTCTGTGACTGTGATTCTTTTTATTCATGTGGTCGGTTGAAATAACATCTTGGCCTGGATTTTTACAACCTGGACCTGAACTATCCAACTCTGCTGGTAGACAGAGCTGTACGGCCACAGAAGAGAGGGAACAACTGCTCATTGGATCCAGACAGTGGGCGGAGCCCTAGGGCCTGGGAACTGAGGTAACGATTGCTCACTCTGCAGTATGTCCACCCAAGTCCATCGCACAGGAAGGGACCGTTATCCACCATGTCAAACCTTAGCTGAGCCTGCTGTGATTCAGTGTCGGGGGGGCGTGACCCCAGGGTCAGACGGGCTCCTGCCTCTGGGGAAAGGCAGAAAGGATCGGTAGAGAATGGACAGAAATTTCTCCCATCTGCTCCTCACTCCTGAGAAAGGTACTTAAACATTTAGAGGAATGAACCTAGTAATTTAATTGAATAATAATTTCATAATAACTGAATTAGGACCACTGCCAGTTTTAGACAATTCCCTCTGTAGGTTTTATCATCATCATCTGAACTCCCTTCTCACAGGGTACCTTTTCAAAGCACCAGGGAATTGTGGGAAACTGGGGATTACAAAACTAAAAAAACAATCTCAGCATGACAGCACGTTATTCTTATTAAGTGCCAACAGGTGGCAATCCGTCAGAATACCCTGTATTCCATCTGGATCTTCTACAACAGTATTTTTTTCACAGATGAGGTCCGCAATTCAGTGACCTGAAATGAGCTTCACTTCTGCTCTGTCTCCTTTCAGGACATATCAAACTGTAAGATATATAAACTGCTTTGAATGACAAGCAAATAAGTGCAAATATCTGTAAGGCAGGTCTGTGATGTGCACAGATCTGTAAGGTAAGTCTGTAATGTGCACGTATCTGTAAGGCAGGTCTGTGATGTGCACGTATGTATAACGCAGGTCTGTGATGTGCACGTATCTGTAAGGCAGGTCTGTGATGTGCACGTATGTATAAGGCAGGTCTGTGATGTGCACGGATCTGTAAGGTAAGTCTGTAATGTGCACGTATTTATAACGCAGGTCTGTGATGTGCACGTATTTGTAAGCCACATCTGTGATCAAATATCAGCATACACAGATACCCTGCTGTCAGATAAGGGACCATTTGGATGAAACATAATAAAACACATAATTGTTCGTTTCACTTGGTCAGTAACATATAATAATTGTTTGTTATTTGGTTTTAAAGGCTTTAAACATGCAAGATCACTGAAACAAGCTATTTTTTTCTGCTCTCCTTAGTTAATATGTCATGGTACTTAGGTTAGCGATCTGTTGGCAGTACCTTTGCTACTGATTACGTAATGAACCCCAAAACTAAAAGCTCAGTGAATGTGAATGAGTGTGAATCGAATGTGAGGTAAACAGGCTGGGAGACTTGAGTCAAGCCGTGCTGGTCGATCATACTGTCTACCAGCTGTTTGCTCTAGCTCAGTGTTTCCCAATCCGGTCCTTGGGGACCCACAGACGGTCCACGTTTTTGCTCCCGTCCAGCTCCCTGCCAGACAGTAGACAAAACGTGGATTGTCTGCAGGTCCCCAAGGACCGGACTGGGTAACAGTGCTCTAGCTACCTTCACATTTCGATAGCAGCAACATCTTAGCAGCCCAGCCCCAGACCAGGTTCTCCTATCCGGGACGTTTACGCCTGATTGTGCTGCTCAGCAAGCAGCCCACCCAAGCTGTGCCAGTTCCTCCAGTGGATGTGGGCAGTTGGCCCATTTCCTGTTTCCCATTTCCTGTTTCCTGTTTCTTTCCTGTCATACAGTCTCAGTATTATATTCTGACAATGATATAAAAATCAATTTATTTCACAGACAAAAAAGTTAAGCTTGTGTTTATATTTTCTTGCTCATGCATGATTCTTTTGTTCCAATATATATGCCTTCATAGACTGCAAAAGTCAAGATATAAAAACCAACATTCAAAGGGATGAACCAGATCACAGGTGCATTTCATCCTGAGCTTTAACCAGCAGGTCACCTGCTGCCCAAGCAGGCAGACAAATCATTTATGTTTTATATTCATTCATTAAATCTGCAGTTAGGTGATGCCACATTTTAACAGTTACAGCCCCCACAGGACGCTGAGATATGCTGGCCCACCCTCCAGACCACTGCATGCTTTCTGCTCAAACACGACACCCAAACACGACGCTGCACGTCAGCGGCCCAAATGTCAAACCCAACTTTGTCCGGCTCAAAAGAAGCTGCTAAACTCAGCACAGTGAGGCTTTAAGGTCGAGAGGATTTTACATTAATATGAGTGGAGTTTTGTGTCCAGTCCCCTTCTTACCATGTGCATGCGTCAAGGCTTCGTTGCCAAGGGGAATAACGGGGATCTCCAGCAGGGCGGATGGGACTGAGAGGACGGCCAGCCTGGGGTCTGACGTGGCATCCAACCCGGGCAGCAGGACCAGCTGGCGCAATAATCCCTGAGGGGGGGTGGGGAGTGAGGCCTGGACACCCTGACTGGGGCAGGAGAGCGGAGCCTTACATGGAACCTGTGGTACGTAGAGCAACGGGAAACGGCCTGTGGTAAGACCTGGGTGTGAGGAAAAGAAGAGGGAAATGTGTTCAGTATTCATATACATTCATCCATCCATCCATCCATCCAACCAATCATCCATCCATCCATCCACTTTCATAACTGCTTCTCCAGCATTGGGTCTTGCAGAATCAGAAGTTTATCCCAGGGCACCAGTAAGGAGACACTATGAGGATTTTTAGCCCAAGTGTTCGACTGGCCCAGCTGGGACAGCAAATCGAGAGGCAACAGATCTACAGGGGTGTGGCCACAGTGTCAGAAGGGAATCACAAGTTAGCAAAGTCTGGAAGCACAGCGAAGCCGGAGAAATCAAGAAAGTTCTGTACATCATTTAATGTAATGATTTGTATGATTCATTGCACATTATGTGCTCTGATTTATGCTATAAAAAATTAATATACCACTTTTTTAATGAGAAGCTAATGAACTGAAAAATTAAAGTATCACTTTACCAAAAGTAATTACCTATTTCAAAACCAGTCCAAACTGATAAATAAAAATGAACATTGATCCACCCATGCATCTGTCATACCGATGTAGCCAGTATGGTGTCCCAGTTTAAAGTAAACGTTTAACAAATGAACAAACGAGATTAATTCAGATTTCAATGCATTAAGGCGCAGGTTTGCAGATACATCATCAGCAGTATGAATCAAGGCTCTTTTAAAATGTGATGCTATGGGAGACATTTCAGACTGCTAACGAGGTCAATAAGGTGGCAGGTTGGGGGTTCGCATGTTCTCTCTGTGTCGCGTGCGTTTGCTCCCACAGATCGGCGTGTGCATGTCCAGGATGGACCCCTGCCAGTATCCTATGCTGACCACGACAGCTTCAAGGCTCTCTTGTGACTCTGACTAAGGTAAATGGTTGGAAGATGAATGGATGGATGAATGGATGTTTAATAAGGTCAGTGAGGAAAGGTTAATAAGCTCCCTGTATGCTTTGAACCTGAAAGCAACATCAAAGCGAAAGGTAAGCGATCCTCAAATAGTGGGTCTCATTCATCTGTTTTTGATGCTGGAATGATACAGTATCTATTCTGAAAATGCAAATGCATTGCAAATGAAAAGTGGCTGGAATAAAAAGATTAAAGGACATCCAAAGAGATCTGTCAGCACGAGCTCTTGTCCACTGAGATGTGGTCACCCTCATCCTGGGCCTGATGCTCTCGTCACTAAAACCCGCGTTCACCATGGCCGAGCTCTGATCCTCGGGGTTCCGCAGACCTGCCCTGTCTGTCTTCGTTCATCGGCTCGGGTCCTGAGGTGTCTGAGATCCTGTCCAGGAGAGGCAGTTACAAAGCAGATTGATGGATGATAATGGTAGCACCCCTGGAATCCTTCTAGAGCACGGAGCTGCTGCCAGTCTGAAATGCAGGTTTAGCTACCCCCCCCCCCCCCCATCTCCTGTTGTTTTGCTGACTAATGGTGCCTGAAAAAACAAACAGTACTGAGATCCGGATTTCTTGTGGGGGTGAAGCTTCTGCATAATTCAATTCGTCTGGCTTGTTAGCAAATACAGTTTCAAAGAAAGTCTTACCCCGCTTTCAACCACAATAAGCGGGGTGACTGGGAGGCAGGAGCGCATCCCAGGGAGCCAAGGGTGTAGGATCAGTGTGAGGTAACAGTGATAACTACTGCACCAGTGCACCCCCCTAATGGTAACTTGTGAACAGTTAAAGTAAATCCTGCAGGTTGTGACTTGTCTGTAAAATAATGTGCTTTATACAGCGTTTGTTGGCTGTTCTTATATTGCCATATGTTTTTGTAAAAGTCACTGAGACAGTTTGGCCGCATGTATGTGTGTGGCAATCAGAGCTGAGCAGGTGTGTGAAGACGGGCGTGCACGTCGGACACGTGTACCTGTGCATGGGGTCCGGGGCCCGTCCCGGCCCTGGGCGATCCCCACCAGGAGCAGCAGCACGACCAGCAGGAAGGTCGACATCAGAGATCCCTCTCAAGTTGCCCCATTCACAGGAATCTCAAACCGGCCACAGATTGCGCAACTTCTCTCGAAATCACCATCACGCCTTCAGAAACCTTCCACAGATGAAAAAATCTCAGAAGGCAGGAAAGATAGAGGTCACACTTACACTGGCGGGCGTGTCATCCACAGACGGGATGCAGCAAGGAGTCCGCGGTCATCTTCACTCCTCATTCAGACAGACCTTCAATACTTATTATCTAAACTACCTGTGAAGCACAAATCTAAATCAGATGGAGGTCAGCTTGCCTTGCCTTTTTTCCAAAGAATAACCCTCTTCTTCTGTCAGATAAGGTGGAACACCTGGCTCAATTTCAGTCCCACAATCCAATGCTGCGTCCTGCCAGAGGTCTGCAGCAGCCCTGTGATCACTGCGCCCCCCCCCCCCCCTCCAGAGTCTGAGTGTGAGTGTCACTGTGATGTCTCCCCCTCCCCCCATAGTATTGTAAAGGCAGAGGCGCCATGAGATTTAAATGGGATCAAGTCGGCTGTGGGGAGGAGGAGTTGAGCCCAAGCAAGAAAGAGAGAGAGAGGTAAATGAGCTTCATGAGGAAGTCTAATTCCTTATAGGCTGGGAAAATGTAGCGCACTTCACTTTGAAGCCGTGCAAGAAATGGGTGCCTCACTATCAAATCCAGTGCTCCTCTGGAGTTCCTCCGATCCGTGTTTTGGCACCCACCTTTACAGGCGTAGCTTACATGAGTCTCTCGCACTGTGAACAAACTATCTTTTTTTTCTGGCAGTATAGGGGATGGAGTTTGGTCATTAGTGTGCAAAAATGGTGAGAATCACTGGCTGAGGGTGCATAGTTGGCACACTTAGTGATGTAACCGCTGGGGTGTGACACAGTAGAGATGCTGCTGCTGTATCAGGTACCAGGTGGGATCAAACCCCAACAAGTGACCATTTACTGAACACTAGGCAGATTATGGAGAAAGATGGACAATGCAGAATCAATCGTCTCTACCACATTTTAGGCAGGCAAGACCTGGACGGCCCTCACTGCCAGCCCCTCAGTTCAGACCTTCCCTTGGACCCATCACCAGAGTGTACGTGAGCGCGAGCAAGTCCATGCCACCTCTCCCCGTCTCCTCACTCAGGGTCCAAACCTGAAATGAAACTGGCCAATCCAGAAAAATGTGCAAATGATCCATCTCTAAGGGCCATGTGAACCTCATAGAGGCAGATGGAGACATCCAGGGAGCATGGAATCAGAGATGGGGCTGTGGAGCTCGAGAAGACGAAGCCTGGGGCACCGTCCATAGCTCCAGCCCTTCATGTCTACAAGCTTGATGGACATACCTTCCCCCCCTTAACAAGAAACACCCCAAAATTCCAGGGGGCTTGAAACGCGAGCTGTTTAATCTCATGTTCTACTCTACCTCCACTTATTTTGAGGGAAACGGAACAGCCTTTTCATAAACGAGAGCGCTTTGCCTACCTGGCTTACATACACCACTATCATTGTGATCCTATAGATACCTGTCACCCCCCAGGCACACCTGCCGAAAATGGCTTAGGTTGCAGATATGCGTGTTTGTACAGCAAGTCTGCCGGCTTGCCTGAAAATCACAGCTCACCAGCTCCTGCCTTGTGCCCCAAATATGAATTTTTAAGAGGTTCAGCACATCAAAGAGCACAGAGGATCTCTTGTTGCTTCTGTTTGTACGTCTGACAAAAGCCCAACTGTGCAACGAAGCCTCGAGCCACACATACTACAAAAAAGTGCTATCAAAATGTCTTGGGCTCGAGCAATCAAAACACAGGGTAATTCCATAAGTAAATGTGACATTCATTCAAATATGACAGTGATTCTCCCTCACAGTGATCCATGGGAAACCATTGCAAAATGGTAAATTCCAATCAGATCCCCTTCATCCCAGAAGAGACACAGCGGTAGCATAATTACAGGCTCTAACAGGGAGTTGGTGTGTAAAGAAGGCAGCCAGCATCAAGTCGCGGGGGGGGGGCATGTAGATGAGGGGGCAGCTCCTACGGTCCCGACGCCGCTCAAACTGCAAGCTAGACGTGAGGCGCTAAATGAACTTTATGCCATAGATATCTGACCATTTCGAAGGGGACAAAAATGAATATCTTGTCTTTAAAAAGTAACATTTTTATTTCACATTTCCATATACAATACATACAAGTAGATCTTATCAGCTATATTTTCTCCTTATTTACTCATCTTTAAAACAAAAATATATATATCAATTGTTCCTCACCAAAACATAGCAACTTGGACAGAAGAGTATGGTGAGTATACTATGGAGTCCCAGCTTCCAGGAGAGGAAGTAAAGACTATCGATCAGTGCCGATAGGCAACAGACAGCCACCGGACACAAGGAACAGCAAACCGCGGAGCAGATCCCGCTTTCCACCCGCACACACATACGCACAAAGGAAGGTCCACCCGTCAAACGCTCTAACTACAAAACTGAAGAGAGGGAAACGGAGACAGGAATCGGCTGGTACATGTGGACTTTTCCGGACACCAGTATTGCTACGAATCATCCTTTGGAGAAATTAAAGTGCTTCAAAGGGCGACAAAGAGGAAGAGAGACATTGAAGAACATCCAAAATGAAACGCTCGAGGCAAAACGTCACGCGAACACACGCAAGGCAGTATATCTGTATCTTCGAAGAGCTGCAGGAACACGCCCGGGTGGTCGGCGACCAGCACTGAATTAGGACGATGAGAGACGAGAGGACTTTGCCAAAATGGGGCGGCTCTCTGCAGGCTTCTCTCCTTTCCTTCTCTCCAGGACCACAGATGACAGCCACGCAGACGCTGCTTGGGCAGTTAGAGGCCCAGGGACTTGCGGACGATTTGCTGGGCAAGAACGTAGAACTGGGCTCGGTCCTCACGCCACATCTTCGAAGCGTCCACGTTGGCTCCGCTCTCGTCGTTGGGCTCTAAAAGCAGAGTGAAGCCCCAAAGCAGAGCAGATCAGCCTGTGAATGAGCCCAGGGAAGACACCCCCTTCGTAATAACCTGAGGGTTAGGAGGTCGCTCCATATAACCAACTCTGGATAAAGGCATCTAATGAACCAATACAGTCTGGCAGTATTTAAGTATGGATAATATCACAATGGCAGTTGTTATGGTTCAAGCCACCAGGGGGCACTGCTGCTGTACATGTAACCTGAAGTGCTCTGCTAAAAAAATGCAAGTGTTTAAGTAATTTTAAATGTCACCTTAAATCAAAGCCAATAAACAATTATCTAGACCGGTGTTTCCCAAACTGGTCCTTGAAGACCCACAGACAGTACATGTTTTTGCTTGAAGGTGAGAGGGAGCAAAAATGTGGACTGTCTGGCAGGGGGCTGCGAATGAAGGAAAACGTGGACTGGATTTAAACAGAATGATAATTTTCTGTTAAGTTCAATACAGCAACAGGACCTTTAGGTGGACGTCAGGTTGAGGTACGGGCAGCTGTTTGGACAGCCGTGGTCCCTTGAGACCATGTGGCCTGGTTTGTACGCGACAGCCAGAAGTGAGAGCCTCTCACCAGCCAGCATGCTGACCACAGACAGTAGGATCTTCTCCACGCTCTGCACGGGGCTCCAGCGCTCGGCGCTGCTCTCGTAGCCCATGGGGTCATCTCCGGGGGCGTGGAGGATGGAGATACACACACGCCCGTCTGGGTAGACTGGGGGGGGGGGGGGAGGCCAGACCGGCTTAGAAACACGTATGACAACACACCTTAAAGTCTAAGTGTCACAAAAAACCTCTAGACTGGAATAAAACCCCACATTTTCTTTTTTTAAGTTTGAAAACATGAGTTGATGGGCTCAGGAGACAGGATTACCCACAATGCATCTGTGTCCTGGTATCAACTGCTGTAAAATCCCAATACTTTGCATGTATATATGTTGCTGCACCTTGAAATATTGATTTTCCTTGTTTAAATAATCAAAGGAGCAGAATCAATGCACCAGGCACTATACATACAGATGCTATAACAGGGGCCCACCAGCAGGGGGCATCCAACTGCCTTCCATCATCATCTGTGGTGGAAGGTGTCTCTTTTAGCACAGGGGTAAGCATGAGACCTCTGAACCAATAACAGTTCACCTGTGTAAGCCCAGAACATTCCGTACAGGATATGCTCTATATCTGTGCACTCTGAACATGTATCCTCTGAAGGGACAGGTAGCAGCCCACCTCAATTGACAAAAATTAACCAGTAACCCTTTTGTCCTCATTCACAAATACCTTGGTGATGCACATTATTACGATGGCGGCCCTTACTCTGCTGGGGGAGGGGTGGGCCGGGGTATTGAGGCACTGGAATCCTGTCCAACCAGTGAGGGGGAAATGGGGACAAGCAAGGCAACACCAGGACACCGTATGAGGACAGAGAGAAAGGCAAGGAACACGGCGGCCTCTATGTGACAGAGAAACAAACAGGCGGCCCCCGGGGGCTGGCAGCCAACAGCCATATTCCATTTAGCGCCCCCGTCAGTACATAAAATCTGGGGGGAGGGGGAGCTATACAGAGCCTGGAGAAGGGCCACTAAACATTAAGGAGCCCACCCCAGACATCTCTAAATCTAACCATAGTCGAGTCTTCATGGGATTCTGAGCTAGGAGGCTTACAGGGAACCTGGACGCTTCATTAGCCAATGAGGAGGCAAGACACCGGGGGGAGGGGGGGGACGCGGGAAGTTTGATGACATTGGCCTCTTTTGCAGTACCAGGGTGTGGTTTGGATCGGCATGCTGGTGAAGCGGAACGGACAGACCCAGAGGCATGCCGCACCAAGAGAGCTGAGAGAGAGAGAGAGAGCAGAGAGAGAGAGAGAGAGAGAGAGAGAGAGAGAGAGAGAGCAGAGAGAGAGCGAGAGAGCAGAGAGAGAGCGAGAGAGCAGAGAGAGAGAGAGAGAGAGAGCAGAGAGAGAGCGAGAGAGCAGAGAGAGAGAGACGTGGCGAGGCTTTAACTGAGTGCTGGAGCTGGCGAAGACAGCAGTGCAGGCGGATAAAGTCCGGGAGAGATCTGGGGGGGGGATGGGGTACTCACTATTGGGGTGAAACATCTCACAGGTGAACCTCATCTTGGGGGGGCTCAGCGGGTAATCCGACGGGAAACTGAGGACGGCTGGGAACACCCCCCCCTCGAAGCATGTGTCCTCGGGGCCCCTGGCAGAGGGAGGGAGGACAGGGGCCACATTAGCTTGGTGTGTCTTAGGCGCGAGTCACACGCCCTTTCCATGCTCAAAATCAGCCTGCTATACTGCAGAAAAACAGCATGTCCGTCCAGGAAGTGAATTTACAGAAAATAAGCTCAGTATCAGGCGCTGGGCCACAGTCACCCCCAACAGAACACGGCAGCGATGACCTAGAACGCAGAATGAGGGCAGGGCTGAGGAGGAGGAGGAGGACAAGACATAATTTAATATTATCAACACTGGCAGATGTGTGCATACAGAGACAGTCATCTTACTGACTACCAACTGACACCCAAACGCTTATCTGTACTCTGTCAACGAGGTTAATTACAAAATTATTATTACAGTCATTTACTCTGTAATCAATTGTTGCCACCAGACACAAATATACCCTGTAGTTGGTTGTTTATAAGGTTTAAAAATGGACCCAACAAAGTATCTTCACCACTATGCCATCTGGTGTCCAGTCTGCACCAACAGGAAATGCAGATAGCCTGGGGACATGTAAGAGGAAAAAGCAGGTCGCAGCTACATAAGGGTTAACGCAACGATGCAGGATTCCGGCTGGACATATGACATCATCCCGACATGGACACTGTTTCCCGGGCAACTCGACCGCTCACACTGCAGATTTCAGGCTATGCGATGGGAGCACCGTAGCAGTCAGCTGACTGTGCATCACATCCAAAAGACAAGACAACCACAAGGAGCCAATGACACCCTCTCTTTCTAACGAGCAAGACAGCAAGGGCAGTAACATGCCGGAAAGCAGCATTCATGGGAATTAAAAAGAGAAACACACCTTTCTGATACATTCTGAAGGGTTTCACAAATACCAAAATGTAGAACTACCCCTGGGTAGCATACCGATTCATCCAGTATACCGAGTTTAATCACCCATACAGTATGAATTTCTCATACCCGCCATGCCGTAACGTAAGTCTAACATCAGCTATAATAGCGCCAAATTATAAAATATTGTTCACTGCTAGGAAGCGCTAGAGATCGCAGCGCAGAGTGTACTGAATACCCGATAGCTCTGCTTACCCTTCTTACTAGCAGCTATAAATGTACAACAGCAATTCTCCATATATAACCGTTCATACTTGATACTATTTATAACTACTGCTTCAGTCTGTCCCTGAAAATTTGGGTTATGTATAATATAATTAGCTCTGCAATGAAATGCATATTGGTAAAGCAAAATCCCTAATATTACCGATTTATCATGGTAATAATTATTAAAATCGCACTGGATAAGCAAACGTTGTTACCAAGCTAAATATACGGTTATAATCAATAAAACATGTCGTTATCTAGCTAAATGTACATTATTAATCAAATGAAACATGTTAGTCACAATTCTTACAGAGATGAATACACAGGCGTAAATCAAAACATGTTGCTATAGAGCAGAATATACATTAATAATCTACTAAAACATATCAATTACACCATCAGGCTAAATGTACTTTTTATTAATAAAAGCACACCTTTTTAAAAACATGCATAAACATATTTCATTGATGTAAACACTTGTTGCCACAAAAAGGGTGAACTAAAAAAAACTGATACACCACAAAACCACAAGAATGTTTTTTTTTTTTTTTTATAATTTTTGATTTCATTCTGATAATAGGGCCCAATTAATAACGAAATGTACAAACAAAAACCAGCATCCAAACTACACAATGCAAACACTGATAAGCAGAAGAAACACAAATTCCACAAGACCTGAGGCTATTTTTCTGTTACATTTACCTTCTGTAACTTTGTCTGATACCTCGTTTTACACCTAGCCCCCCATATGTTCATCATGTATCTCAGTTTCTTTTTTTTTTAACAATGTAATCTGCAAAACAGTAGTTACCCTCAGACATACATGACCACCAAATGGCTTTACATAACAGACATGCCAATCTCTCTGAATGCCGTCTTTTCAGACTGTACAGTATGGATGTTTACTTCCGCCCACAATTTGATGAGCAGATTAGTACTACGCCTAAAGTATTAATGACAGACGTATTGTGTCACCCAAAAGTTGGTAATCTGTATACATTTGGCAAATCCTTATGTTTATTACATTCGGTTAGCGGAAGCCATGAAGACTGAAGTGGCAGTGAAGACGGGGACAGCGCAGCAACCGCAACATTATTTTGAAAGAGGAGATACTGTGGTTAAACAAGGTAAAAGACAACAGTGGTGTAGTGGCACATTTTGCAGTCCAACACATTTATTAAGCATAAGGATACTCTAAGTTAATTTCCTCCATACCATCCAACTTTGATATTTTTTGTTTCTATCTGAAACGCCCAGCAAGACTTCTCCAAGGTCATGGGTGTGGCCTTCTTGTATGTTTTTCTAACACACTCATATTGCACGCCAGCTGCTCCCCTCACTCACATCAGAGCTGGCACCGACTGAATCAGCGGCCATAGCCTTTCCACAGGACCACAAGACACCAGCACACAGCACAGGTCAGCTGAGACAGCGAGTCACATCCAGCTTTGATGGAAATCACAACAAATTAAAAAAAAAAAAAAAGCCAGAAAGAGAAATCAGCAGGACTCACATGATCAAAGCCTCCCATTCAAAGAAATTCTCTTCATTGATGGGCCCTGGGGGGACAGACCACATCAGATTAAACAGGCTGAAGGCAGCCACCCAAATGACAGTCACGTCTTTGGAGATTGGAAATATTTGAGTAAACAAACTAACAAAAGCACACAAAGCTCTCAGAAAATCCTGACAGAGATTCATAAAATGTGAGTATATTTATAATAATTAGCATATGGCTAATATACCCCTCAAATCAAAATATTACTAGTCAACCAAAGGTGTTTTTTTTCTTCTTTAATCAAAATAAGGTGCACTTACTTATTCATATAAGCGTATTGTGGGTTTACAAAAAGCAGCTAAACATCAATTACTGATAATCCACAGCACAAATGATGGTTCAAGCAGCTTTTTCTCTGCATGTCAGTTGAAGGGCCCCTAATATTTTCATTCGTTTAAATCTTGCATTGAAACAAAAACACTAAAATGGCTGACAAGTCAGATACTAGGTTCTTTTGTTTCATAAATTGTAACATGAAAGGAGACATGTTCTAAAAAGACACCCAAAAAACCTGAATTGGACTAAACAATGACTGATTAGATACAATTAAATACAGATTGTTTTGTTTGCTTCTACCAACACAAATTTCACTGAACACAATGTGCAATTCATCTAACTCCCTGCACAATAAAAGTTACATATGAGCTTGGTTAAAACATTAAGACAGAGGGGACTATGATGGCTAGGGGGACATCAACTGTGCTCCAGAGGGACACCGTACATAGTGATTGGCTGGAGACATCACTGAGTACAAACGCTAAGTAATATTTACCCTGTAGTGGATTCACAAAAGAGTATGAAACACTAAGCTATTTCTTCACTTACAATGCCTGTATTAGCCTGTGTTATGTATGGGAACAGTCCTTAAAAAGTACCAATGCAAAGGTAGCCAAAAATCAGACAACTTGCATGTGTGTGTATTTATAATTTATTCATTTTTGAAAGGCCTCATGTACAAATATCATACAAAGCGCTTATGGCAACCAACTCAAATGGTCAGTAATCTGGTTGCTGACAAAGGTGTGACAGTATGTTAAATTTCTTACCTGCCACAATGCCCTCGGGTGGGTTTAGGGTTAGCTCTGTGTGTGAGAGAAGTACTGTTAAAATAACTGTATATTACTTACATAAACTGTATATTAAAGCACATTTCACTACGACCCACTTAAACGTACAGAAAAAACACTTTCATGGGGACTGCAGGCAGTGATGGGGAAGTGGGTTCTCTGGGCAAAAACTAGGATACTAATGGCGTGGGGTAAGATGACCTGGCGAACAGGATTTATGTAAGAGCTACATGCTCTTAATATTCAAAGGCTGAATTTTCAGCTTTACAGTGTGAAGTGTCACGTAAAGTAAAAGGTAGTTACCCGAAGCCTGAAGCTTAATAAGGCAGGTAAGTAGAGACGGCCACGTAGCTACCTGTTAGCTAAACCAGCCCCCACTTGTGTCGCCCTGCTTTTAAATTAACCTACGAAAACGAGTCTCCTGCTTGTAATAAACGGAGCTCTTAAAACACTCAGAAATAACGGCAGTCCATGGGAGATTAAGGCTGCGACACGTCGCATACGAAGGGTTTCATAAGCATGCAGAGCAGACGGGAAGCCAGCCCTGTGCAGCCCGCAGACCCAGGTGGACGGCAGGGAAATCAGCCAGCGGTGCAACACTCACGCTTGTATTCCGCCATCAGTCTTTTTAACGCTGTACCTGCCATCTGTGATGAACGTAAAACTACGAGAGGCTGAAGATCTATGCGCTTGAGTAGTTTAACCCAGGTTAACGAGTCGGTTCAGCTTCCCCGAGACAGCTACCTAAGGATCCGAATGTTTAACAACACAAACGTGGTGGCAGATCCTCTTCCGGTTATATAAAACCTGTAGCAAAAAGCGAGCGCGCCACCTGCAGGCACTTCGTGTCACTTCACCGCCAGCGCGGGCCAGAGACCGGCTGATGGGGTATACTCTTCTCGCTCAGTTTAAAACACAACCTGCATTCATTTTGCATAGTTTGTCATTAAAACCCATCCATTTGGCAAGAAACATCCGTCCTCTATGTGATGTATTCTTTCTTACGACGTTAGAACGTGACATTTAGTCTTTTCCGTGCTAAAATAGCAGTCCTATGACCATATTACCAAAACCAACACACTGCATGGGCTTTTTATAAGTAATGATAAATATTTATTTTTAATTATAAACGTAACAGTGCTTTTTCCCATGGTCAGAGGTACTCAGCATATTTATTACCAGCTCACTTCCATGCTTAACATTGAACAAAAAGTCACTGGCCGAAGCATAAAACCTGCATACCAAACTATATTTATTGTATACAGTAGTAAATGACAACAATGTACAAATCAGTAGAGAAACATGACAAGATCAATGGGCGGGTTTTCCCCCCCTTCCCACCCCCCCCCAAAGGAAAAAAGCAGAAAAGAGACACGTGATGCAGATCAGAAATACAGCTCCTCCAATTTGAGAAAGAAAACAAGGGGGGGGAGGGGGGGAATTCTCTATTTTTGCAGTCAGGGATTTACCTCACTACCCCTTTCCCGCCCTTCAAGAGGCTGATTTGAAAAATTAACACACAAGAAATTGTTCTGTATTTAAACATTTGAGATCATCCTCGCCTGTGTTCAGGAAAACAAGGGAAGCATAAGCCTTTCTTCATGAAGACATTTAAAAACAGAAGTAAGCTCTACTCTTGCGATAATCAAGAATACTGCCTGATTCATATTTGGTCCAGACACAATCCCATTCTTTCATCCAATATAATTACCCTTTTAAATAAACCTGACACTATGAAGCACAGGGGGATGAGAGACTCCCATAAAGCTGTCTTACAGTGACGCTCTCGAAAGCATGCTTTTTAAAAGGCGAAAGGGACTGAGCGACCTCTCGTTCTGACAATGTACCTAAAAATGTCAGACTTAAAAAAGAAGGAAACATCTTGCGTTATATGGAGGCTGTCCAAGGGCTGGACGCTCTCGGAAAATGCACCCAAAACGACAGCAGGGACTATGGGAGTCTCCCATCTCACCAGAGATACTGAAATTGGGCGTACGAGCATCCCCACAGACCTGACTCAACCTGAACTGTCACCTCCTTCCACCCAGGATCAGACCTCCAGCAGGAAGCTTGTGCATGAAGGTGGCTTTGACCCCGGCGGCCATTCTTAACATTCACACACAGGGCAGCGGCAGCCTACCATATTCTCAGGACCCATGGCTACCATCTACAATGCTGCTCTCTTACAAATAGGCTGCTGTACCCAAAGCTTGTTACAGGGCAACGGGAGGGAAGAGGGGTGGTTACAAAGCAAAACAAAGCTGAAATAGGATCTGAAGGGGAAATATATAATAACAATAATAACAATAATAATAAAATAAAAGCTGAGTGGATGTTCTCCTGGATGGCAGCCTTGCTTTTAGCAGAAGCCCCCAGTCTGTTGTTGAAATACATCAATAGTGTCCTCGTCCTCCATCTCCAGCTGAAAACAAGCACACTGAGGTCAAACACAGAGGTACAGAGAAAAAAAAGACTACTTCTCCCTCAGTGCTGAGGCAAACATTTACCAAACCAATCTAGTTAAAATTTTATTAACCTCTAGTTTTTCAGTATCACAAGTATAAAATTTTTAAAAATTAATCTTTGTAAAGAGCTGTTTAAACACAAGGAACTCGACAGCACAACTACAATTTGTACAAATGACATTTATACTGAATTAACTAGTTTTAGAGACATTTGAAACTAGTGTTTGTTAACATTGACCTAATACCAAATCTTTAAGAAAGTAACTTTTTGGCGATCAACATTTACCACATACTAACCTGTGCCGGTGTGTCCGTCTCATTGATTGGCTGCCCGTCAAACCTAAACCTAATCTGCCTAATTGACAAACCCTGAAAAAAAAACAAAAACAAAAAAAACATGAACTCACCAATTAAAATGCACAATTCAGAACGCAGGAAGGCATCTACACACATTCACACTTATAATAATTACAAATACCATTTGAAAATGGCCACATTAATGATGTAACCGTGTTCAAGGATCACATTCAGCAACAGTAAGCTTTGATGACAGATTTCAAAACAAGATCAACAAGGGTCAGTCTGAAATATTATAGGTTAAAATTTCACCTCTCTGCGGCTTTAAATTCCTAAAAGATGACAGTACCTGGGTAGCCACTGAATTCAATACAGGACACCTGTAGTGAGACTCCAAATATCAGTAGAGGACTCACCTGCCTTTCGCAGTACGCTTTCATTAGTTTGCTGAGGGGGGTGTGCCGTTTAATTTTGAACTGGACCACTGATCCATCTTGGCCGGCCACCTTCAGATTGATGTGGTCATTCTCAGTCTTCACACCCTCCTAAAAAAAAGACCGTGCAAATTCAGTATTTCTGTAGACTACACGAGGTACGATGCTTACGAAACTGAAACCAAATCGCTGTTTCGTTTTTGAGGATTTTTTTGGTTCAGTAACCCAGCTGTTACGTAACTTATTTGCTTTCTGTATACCCGTCATGTCAGCAGGCACAGTGCAGTGTGAACGGAAGATCACTGGTCACCACCTAGACTAATATTCCTTTTATATTTTAAATAAAAAAACGTCGCCTGTATGCGTAATTAAACTAAAACTAACGGGATGCTCGATGCTTGCAATCTGCACCCATTTCTTACTGAACTAACGGTTCCGTTTTGGAATAATTAAGCCCGAAGGGAAAGCAGAATATTCCCACCATACTCGCAGTAGCGGCAACAAGCGGCAGCCAAGCCCCGAGTTTGACAGATCACAGCAGGCTGAGGGTTAATGGCCCGGGGAAATCGGCGCGTCCAGCACGGCTCACAGGTAAATGCTCCATCACACATCAGCAGTCGGTTTATGTGCACCATGTCCACCGATCGGGACAGCTCCGCACCTCCCTTCCAAATGGCGGCAGCCCCAGCGGCCCCCCTCCCGCGCGGCTGCTCACTACGCTCGCGGCGTACGGTCGACGCGGGCGGCGCGCGCGGGCCGCGCTGCCCACAAAGAGAAGCCCCACAACGGCGACGGCCGAACGGCATCCCGGGGAAACGGCGCGTCGGGAAAAAGAAACAATGGCGCAGTTTCTACGGGAGTCTTCATCCGCCCACGCTCGTAGGGGATGCTAGAAACATTCATCCGGCGTTTAAAAAGGTGCAGCTGTCGCCGTCAGCGGCCGGCAGACTCGCATTCCGATGAACCTTTCGCTTCTCCTTCCAGCCGTTCAAATGCGGAATACGACCATCGCCGAACACCGCGTTTGCACATATAGTCCCTTGCGGGCAGCTATGTAATTCATCTAATAAAATACTACCCACGCTCCTTACGCAAACTTATATCTTACCTTTGGCTTCTCCTCAGACATGTCGTTGAGTGGCGATATTTAGATGCGAGGAGGCAACAAATTTATAAAGATAAGCACCTTTCCACCTCTCTTAGTCTCCTTCGCAGCTATCGGGAACGCGCCTGCTCCCCACAATTTGATTGGCCTTTACGGGGTCAGGTGGTGTGTTTTTCTCGGGAGCGTGGATTTGTGAACGCGCACAATAAATTGGTCGCGCGGAATCGGAATCCAAGCGACTTGAAAACAGGTAAATGGCGTTGCGAATAAGAGAATGGTATTACAGGTATTTTGGAAGCACAGGATATAACTACTACAAATTACTGTTAATGATTTGACATTGTACCAAACTTTGTGTCTCTGCGTTGTTTCAGTCGATACGTCGTCTTTTAATTTTCTGGTTCTCTAAACATGGAGCGTTTCATAATCCATATGTCACCGGGTGTACAGATAACGTATAAAGTTTTAAATAAATTATTTTATTTATATAATTTTTCATTCAGCTGTGACAATGTGTAAACTGTAAGACCAAAAGACAAACAAACCAGTCTAGATATTAGATCCCTGCAAATTAGTACAAACAAATATGTTAACATTAAGACAGTAAGGTCTTATGACTTATAGAGGATGACTGTTCATGTGAAACAAATGCCACCTTTACACTCATTATAAGCAAAAAACATATTACAAGAAAAAATATACAAAGATATGTAGCTTGTTTTGAGGATTATATTGCATTTACTGTATTGCTAATACTAATATCCGAAGAAAGGAAATTAAGACAATCTGATATACTTTTACACATACAATTTACTTCTAAAATCATGTAATTTATTACAAAGCCTTTAAAATACAGAAGTTTCTAAAATAGTTCAAACTACTTGAAACAAACTTGTGGTTACAAAGGAAGAATTTGTTTATGTGGATTTCGGGGGCAGAACTTTGCTACCACAACCTCCCGCGCCAAAAGACAGATGCAAAAGTTTAGCATGTTTGAAAGCACTGGTTGCTCACAATTTTTTGGATTCAGTAGCAGAAAGGCAAGAATGAGCAGTTCAGGTGATTCATCCTCCCATCCATGTTGCTTACTATTTGTCTAATACAGGGTGAATAACAGGTTATCACTTTGTGGGGACATTTGGACCCCACAATGTTTATGATTTTATATATTATACATACACACATACATACACACACACACACACACACACACACGCACAACACCCACCCCCCC
>JAODJW010000102.1:838230-851075 GCA_026777045.1 Hyperopisus bebe
CCCCCCCCCCCCCCCCAACTCCAGAGGTGTGTGACTAAACTGCCAACCACTTCACCACCACACCACCCAGGTATGACAATTCTTGTAAACAATGAAGAGTTCTTGGTAAGGATACAGTTATAACCTGGCATTATGACTTCCTCATTACAACAAACAGTAAATTAATGAACAATTAAGTAAAGTACATAAACTTACAATGTCCACTAGGGGTGGTAGACACATTGATCATTTGGGGAATAATGATGATAGGAAGTAGGAAGTATAGTTTAAATCTGTAATTAATGTGACAAAAAATCTGTTTGTACTACTTGGTGTAAATGTACAGCTACAAAAACAATCATCTGAGACAGAATTGGTGCTTTTCACTTTAGCATTCTGTTTCCATTTTCCAGTCCTGTGAATCAGCCACACGACGACTGGAATTGATGATGAGTTACACTTTACATTAATATCCCGCAGAAATTCGGCACTTGTGGCAGCAGATGTAAAATGATGTCATCGTAGGTTCGAGGCACTTCACCAGAAGTGTGGAGGCAAGAGACTAGTCAGCACTTCTTCCAGAAAGTACTCTGTACATTCATCACAGTGGAGATGATGAAATCTGTGCTTTTCGCAAAAAGATCATACATGAAATTCTGAGAAAGTAGGGTGGTATTTTTACAGCTGTAACTAAATTTCTGGGAAAGTTTATTTGGCTGTACTTAGAGTAATTTAGAAACAAACAAACTCTCTCTCTCTCTCTCTCTCTCTCTCTCTCTATCTATCTAACAGCATTATTCTGACGCTACACATGTTCGATCTGCCACAATCTTTTTCCTGCTCCTTCAATGACTGTGGAAGAGCCCGGAACAACATTCAGATGTCAGGGAAATGCAATGCCTTTTTAATCACACTGCCAGATACAGATACAAATGCTCACTGACAGTCACGCACCTTAATTTTCCTCAAACCGGGCATATGGGTTTTCCTTCGTCAGACCTGAAAGAAATAAAAATTATTATGAACACAATGGATTGTTTGGTATATCAATTATACACATTAATCAGGCTATCTGCTGGTCTATCTATCTGTATACTATAGTTTTTTGAAGACATTTCCAACGTAAAGGCTCACTGCTTACTTCCCAGTTGTATGCTGTCCATTAGTTTGTCTAAATTATGGCATTCTCATGTTCTGATATCTATATATTAAAACAGCACCCCTTAAAAAGTTTTTAATGTATAGTCATTTTTCCATGAAACCTCACTGCTATGGAGATGTGAAGCAGTCTAAATGATAGCAAATTTGCATTGTGTGAAAATTATTAAAAAAAAAAAGAAAATAAAACTGCTTGAAATATCACTATATTTTATATTTTCTGGAAAACTGGGATCCTAACCAGCTGGAGGTACTGCAGCGGTCATATTTCCTGGTGAATTCAGATAGTCTGATATCACTGCTATTGTGCAGTCTATCATATTCAGTATTATAGCCATTCATTACGGCTGTTTAGTAATACAGTAAACATGGCGAAGTTGGTCTGAAAACACACAGGACAGTGGCACAGGAAGGGGGTGCCTCAAACATAGGAATACACAGAGGCCTTGTTCTTAAAAAGGGGAGAATATACCACTCACCATATTTCATTCTGATCTCATCATGCCTCATCTTCATTTCTGCCTTCCTGCAGTCACACAATCAACCGGTCAGAGTCTCGAGTGAAATCTTACTCTGTTACACAAACATTTTTCTCTTATTGGTTTGTTACAGTGTTTCTTCTGGATTATCAGTGCATGGATGGCCTCTCCTGTCACAGTGGTGGTTAGATCGCCAGCGGCGATGCATCTCATATTTTGTGCTGTGTAATTTGGGGGACTGTAAATCCGTATGGTTACATGAAACAGATCCCTAAGAAAAACAGACTACCCCCACTCTTCTTTGAGGGTTTCAAATGCAATCAGTGCTCTGCAGCCTAAAGGTACGCATAGCTGTAGACTTCAGATGAAATCGACGTCGTTTTAACAATATGACTTCATATGAGCAGCGATCGCTGTGGACATCACCGTTTCGGCATACCACCTGTGCAGAATCCCTGAGGCGGACATTTTCATTTATTCCAATCCCACCCACCGTCCATGATTGGCCGATATAATGTGATGCTGCAGGACTAATTATGCAGTTACCAGCATGCTTTGCACCGCAACACACTTTAAATAGTGTGTGGTGATGTGTTCCGAAACCGACCACAGATAGCCGAAACCATGGATAAAAGCGAACCATCTGCAGACCCCATATATAACGTGATTTTCATGTATTTACATATGGTTATTGATACATTATGCATAGTAGGACATTACCAACATTAAATACAGTAATAATAAAGTACATTGTAAATTATACAGCACAGTACTGTCTTGAAATAACGGCATTCTGGTGTTTTAGCCTAATTCTCAACAGATGCAATAAAAAAACATGTATCAAGGAATGATTGAGCAATGAATATCACACTTTTTATATTTCACAATGGACGAATGAACAATGAAAAAAACACATTGTTACACATCTTACAATTTTTTTCCTATCCACGGTTACTGAAACTGCAAATATGTCGTGTAAGTTGTTAGCTTCCCTGTCTGTGCTGCTGCTAGTATTAAACCAATACAGTAATTTGACTCATGCACTTGGCGCAATACATTTATCTGTGCTCTGCATGTGTGCCTGCTGCATCAAAAACATCCTGCGCTCTGTGTTTGTGGTATTACACATAATGAACAGGGTGGTGACGTCGTTCTAGGTATGCGACAGATTGTTCTCGCCGACATGTTCATTTTTGTTTTGTCTAGACATCGTTTGAATATACGCCCATATTCAGATTTCCATGAGAGTTGCTGGTATTACCGGCAGCACATTCAATTCCAGAACAAAATGGCTGCCAGCTGGACATCGGCCAAGATAAACCTACTCAAGGTCAGCAAGTTTTATAATCCTCATGTATGAGGCCGGAGATCTGTGTTACCATGGCTACCAGAGGAGGCTCACCTCTCCTCGTGACGTGCCTTCCGCCTTTCCTCCTCCTGCTGCTTCTTAGGATCTGGCTCCATTGTTCTGAAGGAACCCAAAAAAGTCCGAACATCAGCAGGGGAAGGTCTAGCTTTGGGGTCTTGTAGTACCCAGTGAGGTCTTGGTTACAGGATAATAATAATAGATACTTCATCGATCCCCATGGGGTAATTGTCTTTACGCCTCCCTCAACTTGCTCTTTGCAAAGTAAGCGGTCCGCGAAGGGCAGCCACCTGTTGCAGTACCCAGGGAGGTGGGGGTTAAGGGCCTTGCTAAAGGACCTGCAGACGTGCCGAGGCTGGGTTTGAACCAGCAACCTTCTGATTACAGGCACAGCCCTCTGAGCCGCATGCTGTCCCCCTAAATGTCATTGCATTGGCCGGGAATCAAACATGGGCCTCCTGCGTAGCGGATGAGAATTCTACCACTGATATTGGATACACGTATGATGAGTTCCTTCTATAATTCATAATGGGGCTTAATAGAAAGTGTATCCAAGCTGACAATGAGAACCATACCTTGCATAGCAAACTTAAAAAAAAATAAAGCTCTCTAATAAATGAAATGCAAAACAACAGCTGTGCTCCAAAAATGCTGAAGGGAAAAAAAAATAAAAAACACACCTGATCGCCTCTAGCCATGATCCCACATGATGGCAAGTTAGGGGGATACAGGTCCCCTTCTCGTCTCTGTCAAGTTTAATACTCACCTGCTCTTCCTACACCGGCAGCAGCAGCAGCAGCAGACGAATATGCCAATCAGGATGATTCCACCAAGCACAGACAGAGTGATGATCAGCGCTTGGAAGTTGACTAAAACGAAAGAAAGCGGAAAACAGAAAAGCTTTCATACATACCTTCATACATTGAAGTCACAAATTCACAACAGTGCGGGCGAACTGCTCAAATTTTACACACACCCTAAGTGAAATCTGTATAAGCTATATTATTTGGAGATTTCCCTGCAAAATTAGGTGCATGCTTCGAAATACAGTACACTGTTTGAAACACACTTTCAAAATGATTGATAGTAACACAGAAACAAAAAAAATAATAATGTGAACCACAGAATGGCTGCAGGAGATGGTGAGAACAGTCTCTGATAATAACTTATTATTTGCCAGGGAAAGAGAATCAGCTGAACTTCCTAGTGAGTTTTGTGTGTGACATTTCAGGAAAGAGCTAATCATTCTATCGCTCTGTCAGTCTGCACCCACCCCACATGTGAATCCGGTGAGCAGCACTTAAATACAGTACATTACCCCAGCAGCGCCTCCATCGGGCCTGTGACAAGGGACACAGGCTAGAAGGTGGAAGGATACTCCTCACTGGGTAGACGACACATGTCATGGTCGTTCTGCACCAAAGGCACTACAACAAAACACACGCTCTGAACATTCAATAACTTCTGAATACATCGGCGAATCTACGCTGAACTTTCTTAATATCATCTAAATATTTACAGCTCTCAGGGGAACAGCTTATTAGCTTTCTGGTCCTTCATGAACGACAACAGAAATGGTCACATGACTATCCAGTGCTGTAGTCCTGGGAGACGCCTTAACTTTGTTGATTCTGCTGTGGATAACGAGCCATGAAGACGGCTGATGTTCCTCACTCACCGATGTATTCCTCAGACAGTCCTCACAGGTTGAGTTGGACATTTCACAGGCTGACAACAAAAAGCGAGCAGTTAGGAGGTTGGTGATGTGGCATTCTCTGATAACACTACATCTCTACCGGTCTATTATGCAATTATACTATATATACCACGTTCAAAAACATGACAAAAAAAGAGAGTAACTATACCCCGTGGAAATTATCCCGAGTCTAATGTGCTCATGGATGTATCTATATTAAAATCTGTGGGTTTTTTTAAAGCTGGTAACCACTGTAATATATGCGCATCAACATTAGAGAAACTAGGAATGTATGAAATGTTTGTTCTTGACATGGTCTCCTTTCCTACCAATGAAAAGAAACTGGATAGAAGGAGTTAAATAACTTGGGAATAAGCGGATCCATCCATGTTCCTTCTGTGAGATCAGGAAGGCTCCCAGGACTGCTAGTTGCCAAGGTCACGGTACATTTAATATACACATGGACTGCTACACAAAGCTCATTAACAAAAAACATTAATCAATCCTATCTGAAAATAGTACCGCTTTAGCAGTACAATCCTTATTTTCCGTCTTCCGTACATTCGATCAACACGCTTGGCTATGTTTATACACCATATAAAGTGCTTTCAATTCTAATGTCACTACACAATGGGCTTTCAATAAACCTAGGCGTGGCGTTTAATAATCTCTTATTCGAAAACAACCACACGGCATTGCAGGTTCAGATGCGTTTTAGTTTGCCCTGATCAACTTTTTCTCTAAGGCGGAAAGAATTAGTTGTAACATCGGAGCATAACAGGAACTTGATTCAACTCCATCAGAAAAACGCTAACTGCAAAAAAGCACTAGCCGAGGTATAATAAAATTAAGAAAAAAACACCACCCACGTATATCGCCAACAAGAAAGAAATCGGTATCCGTTTTGTTCAACTCTGTAATCAAAGGGACAAACTGGAACAGTTTAAATTATTTATTTAGATAATTTCGTGGATCGTTGAAAAAAACAGAAAAAAGGAGGAAAATTACTCACATTTCGCTGATGTCTGTGAATATAGAGCCATAGAGAAAATCATAATCGCAAATGGGACAAATATACGTAACTCCACCATGTTTATACAAACAGCCGGCCTTTTATAGTTCAGTTGGGGATCAGATGGCAGTGCTTTCTGCAGTATCTCTGGGTGATTTTCCTTCGACGGTATAGTTTGCAAGCGGTTACTGTAACTGGTCTCGTTTCCCTACTTCTGCTGAGCTGCGCCCAAACGGATGCAGCCTTTCTGCATTTTAACATGTGACCTCATGCAATATTGCATATGTAATATACTGAAAATGTGGGATAAAACGCGAGTGTTGAAAGCAAGGGCGTGTCAAGCAAAAGCAGGGAAAACAATCATGTCCCTCAGAGCAAACTAACTCGAATTTGATGCTGCTCTCGGTCAGTTACCAGGCACTTTTTGAAACGTTATAAAAATTCATAAAACGCAGAACTTGTAAGGCATTCCAAATGCATGTGCATTATACGGAGTAATAGTAGTAACAGAAGTATGTGAAAACTATACAGTATGTAGCATACAAGGATCATATAAATGAATCCCTGGAAACACAAATTACAGCATTCGGCTTTCTAAGTGTGATGTTGCTAAAGGTCAGAGCTTATAGCTTACACTTCAGCCTAGGCACCCTATGAGACATGAGTTTGCAAGGAATAATTATCCAACAGATAAATAAATACACATTATATGTGAATATAAGTCTTATCATCGGGTGATACGTTTCATACGTCTCATCGCTGACGGTATAGGCGACCCATCCGCGGCCTCCACGTATAACGTTTTTTTCGTGTGCTTACATGTGATAATTCATATATTACGCACAGTAAGACATCACCAACATTAAATTCAGTAATAATAAAGCACATTTTATAATGTTTTACAGGACAGTACTGTACTCTGGAATGAAAGAGATCCAGACGTTTTAGCCTTTTTCTAAAGAGACGATGGAGCAACGAAAAAAAAAATGTAAAAAGGGAAGACGGAGCAATGAAAATCATGTTTTTTTTTTTACTCCTCAAAGGACGTAGGAACAATGGAAAAACAGTACACGTTTGACAACATGCCCCCAGCATGTTTAAGGGTTGTCAACTTTGGTCTCACTCTGACTGGAGTTAGATTTCCAATTTGAGACAAACCTACACACGCATTTACATGTATGTAACGGTTTTATTAACCGCAGTAAAGTTGAATGCTTGCAGCTCTTCTACCCACCGGACCACCTGCTGCTCTGGCCCTCAGAATGATGTCAGCCACTGCAGGGCTGCATGTTCAGTCCTGATGGTAAAGTCCTAACACACTAGTATCACCTGAAGCAGCCGCCACAACAGGCAGCTTGCCCCTTGTCACACAAAAGCACCGCTTGATCTTGTTGGACTACTGGCTGAAATGGCTACTACTTGTTGCAGTACCCAGGGAGAAGTAATTAACACATACAGCTGGCTATGGCCAACTCCATCACCTCACCCAAAGTCATGGGGTGGGCAAACTGTACATACAGACAGTTTGTCAGGAGTAAGGGCTTGGACAAACTGATCTCTGGCCTGTTCGCTCTGAATATCAGGCGGCACAGCAGAATAAACACACCATGTCGTCAGCCAGGATGCAGAGGGAGTGACCTGCCTGCTTGGCGTGATGTTTAAACTCAATGCGTATGGAGTCTCTCAGATTAAATTCTCTAAAGTGCCTCTGCAAAGCCCCAAACGGAGTCCTGGAGTCACTCCTCTCATCAAGGTTCAGTAGTAGCAAGCATGCTAATGCACACTCGATCAGTGAGATCCAGCTGTAAGGCTTCTATTGCCTCCAAACAGTGAACTGTAGAAGCTAAAATGTCAAATTGAGCCAGTTATGCCTCACAGCTACCCTTGCCTTAATGCCCAACGATTCTAAGCAGTGGGTGCTGCCATTTTTGTTTACCTCCAGTCGGCACTTGGGTAGTGACATGACGCTTATGCCGATGTGTTTGAGGGTGTTTCTCAATACCAACAACACAAGGATCATACTTGTGCTCTTGACAAGAGCGGTCTTGCTAATTTGCCTCCTAAGAATAAACTTGGGGCGCAATGAATCATGGGATTGGTCCTGTATGGCGAGGATGCAACTGATACATCCATGATAATCAGGGTGGGGCAAAAACGACAGCCGGGGATTTTTATCATCCTCTATTCTTCTGTTTTCAGTATAGGATCTGGTCTTCGGCAATGGAAGATGACGTAAAACGGGTACACGTTATGGGAACAACACAAAATGCCTCCTTCTCCTGCAAGCCAATTACACAGTCCAGCGAATACTGCTTCACCTCCGTGCAGATGCCTGCCTGTCTCTGCCCATCGCAAAGTTCGCCGTGACCTCCGTCAGGGTTTTGCACTGTGTTGGCTTGAAAACCAGGCTTCTGGCGCCAGTGTAAAGACCCACAGTCAAGATAACCGCCAACACCAGAGGTTATAACACCGGATTCTTTATTTAACTGCATAAGGGCTGCTGTTAGGGCCACAAACCACACTACGCCAACTCAACTCACACCTTACCCATACTACATCCTCTTTTTAAAACCTCCACTCGGTCCCCACTACAGTGCAACAGCAAACAATCAAATTCACCATTTACATTAATAATGTATGCCCAGTAACAGTACCACATTTGGTGAGACGGAAAAGAGCTGTCTTTGGCGATCAAGATAATCTACCTATATTCCACAACTGGGCACACCTTCCTATACATTAGTCCCCCCCCCCCCCCCAAGCGGTAGTTTCAGTTACTGTGGTTTCAGTTAGCCACGGTTTCTCGCGGTCCGAGAAAAATAGTAAAATGGGTAACAGTATGTTTTTTCATTGTTCCTTCATCCTTAGATACATGATATTTTTCCATTGCATCTCTTGAGAATTAGGTTAAAACACCAGAATCTCTGTCATTCCAAAGAGAATACAATGATGTATAGTACTATATAATAGTGTACAATGTACTTTATTATTACTGTATTTAATGTTAGTGATGCTTTGAGTAATTACCATATATAAGTACAGGAAAATTATGGTACATACAGGGTGCGCGGGTGGGTTGCTATTATCCGCAATTTCAGCTGTCTGCGGAAGGTCTCAGAACGTGTCACCCATGGAGAGGGGAGGATACCGTACTGGGCTGCAGAGAATCTCGAGCTTTTCTCAGCAATCATGAACTCTGAATGGGATTCCAGGCCATCTTAGGTCGACACACCCACTCACACAATATGAGCACAGATGACAGAAAGGTGATTAAATCCAATAATTTATTAAAGCATTTTGTAAAGCCAGTTACAAAAAAATTCCGTACTCTCTCGCTCTCTTTTTTTAACAAGCACATTATTTGTGATAATAACAATAATAAATGCATACATTCCAGTCCAGGCATGGCTGCCAGCAGCTGCCTGGCGCCCGTAGTGTAACAGCAGTAAGACGCAGGTCTGCAGGTCTGCAGGTGCTGTGCATCCCGGCACCTTTATCCGGATCCTCAGGTAATGGCACTACGAGCCACAAGGGGGTGCTCCCGATCCCACTAAAATCTCCATCTTTACTGTGAGGGTGGATGCTCTGCCCATTTTACCCCTCCCCCTCATTTCTTTCTTTATACAATTCACTTTAGATATAGAATAAATATCCATCCCCGTCTATTACATCCAAACAATCTTCCCTAAACCACCAGACACTCTAAAACACATTTTAAACATCCTCATTATGTCCATTATGTCTGTTTGATTTTTAACAACACATTTCCCCACATTTTTTCCAATTCCCAAACAAAACTTGCATCACACTAACAGAACAATTTAAACTTCTTAAGAGGAAAGCATACACTATTCATCAGATGGCAGATATTTAAATGTTTTATAAACATATTTGTTTTTTTTTGTTTTTTTTTACAAATACATATCGTGAATAATGCAATGCAACAATACTGTATGATTATAATGTCTTTACTAAAATTTGTTCAACGTGGCAAAGGTTGACTGCCACTTTGCCAGCGTGGAATAGCCCAGGAAGAGTAAAATGAGGAGGGACAACTGTTCCTACTGCATGGTCACTGTAGATTAGTTGTCTGGCAAGATGTGCTTTTCACCAAGGGTGTAGGTTTGGTTTCAGCATTGGTAGGGACCAAATCAGCCCCGACCCCCCGTCCCAATAAAAACACACAGGACACCCACAATATTGGTAGGGACAAGTCTGGGCCCTTGCTTGTCATGGTTGTGTGTTCTGTGCTCACTAAAGCAGTAACAAACCCATGGAGGGAATGTCACTTACGGGAGATAAACAGTACGACTGTTTAAGGCATCGAGATTTCAGGGACGCTGACTCCAGCTTTTCACGTACAGGTTATCGGGCTTCTCCCCCACACACATCCCGCTCATACAGAAGCTCGTTGTATTTGTAACAGCTGAAAAATGGACTCGCACCATTTTTTCCGTATGACATTGACGTACAATTACATCCTTGTAGAAGTAACAGTCTAAAAACACCACGTTCTTCACACGACACAAGCAGGTACAGCTGAACCTATTTGATCTGTTCTGTGGAAATTGGACTTAAGTCAACATTAACGAAACAGCCACGCTGCGCTGAACCCGAAACAAATTCGTATGGAGGTTCAGCAGCGGCGATGCATATCTTGACACAAGTGGACGCGAGCGCCTGACACCAGAAGGTCATGTGATCATGCAGCACGGGAAGGGGAGGGCTGTCCCTGGGAACCGAAGGCCGTTGGGTCACAGTCAGGGCTCAGTCCGTACAACTGTAAATATGACTGTGCTTCCAAGACTGGCTGGCAAGTGAGGCATCTTGAGTAATATGCAGGTGACCAGGAGGAGCAGATGGCTTCAGTATCTCATCGTTGAGTTTTGGCAGTAGTTAGGTAATGAGTGTACTAGTTAAGCTTTTGTGCTCCATTTGAAATTTCAGTTTGCTCACTTTGAAAAACAGCTACAGCGATCTGTATGAGGGACAGTGCCAACTGCCTGCTGCAGTCTGTGCGCTGTGGCATGACTAACGTGGCTAACAGGGCTGGCACGGCTCCCCCCACTGGGTTTTGCTCACAGTAGACGAAATGGCTCTTCTCTGTATTTGGATCCAGCTTCCCCATCAGTCTCCACATGTCAGCATCCTGGACCCACCAGCCGCTGGTACATGGGTTCTCGCGCCGCGAGGATGCTGGACGCCGATTGGGCCTGACCGATCACCTGATCCAGGTGCTGCCGCAGCTCGTCACGGACCTGACGCTGCAGCGCTTTTTCACGATCATGTTGATGTAGGCCTTCATTATCTTGGTGATTTCTCCGACCTGCCGTGGCCCAAAGGAAGAATGTCACCGGAAAAACAAAGTTAGGCCTCCGTTTCTATGCCTGACATGCCGTCTGCGGCGTACCTTGTCTCTGCCGCGTGTCCGGCAGCACGGTCGTCTAAGATCAGGAATGGGAACGTGACACTCTGTCCTCACCTGTGGCGTTTCGAAGAACATCTCCCTCTCGTCCACAGTGATCTTGTAAGTGCTGGGCTGCGGTGCCCCGAAGAAGACTATATGCTCGTACTGGAACGTCTCCAGGGGCTTGGGCTCCCCCCGCTTGTACACGGACACGTTCTCTGCACTCACGCCCAGCCACAGGTCGTGGGGGAATCCTCCTTCTTTACACTGGGGGAATTTCACACAAGAGCAGGTACTGAACAGTGCTGGGGAAGCTCCTTGTAAACGGTGGCTTTTCAAACTACAAGCTAATTATGATTAAATTAGCTAAGATTTAATTTAAAAATGTGAAACATGATGTCAAAAGTTGAAATGAAAATCTATATTTTTTAACAATGTAATGTCAGATCACAATAAGGCTTCAAAAAAACAGTTTCTGTGTTTGGTGTAAGCCAAGAGTACTTGACAACTGCCCTTAATTTTATATGCAAAAATTATCATAGGTGTAGTATACTGCATAATAAAACTATATTATCTTCAAGTCATAATAGTAATTAATACTTTATTGATCCCTGTGGGGAAATTCTCTTTTTATGCCTCCCTCAACTTGCTCTTTGAAGAGCACAGTAAGCTGTCCGCAAAGGGCAGCTACCTATAGCGGCACCCAGGGAGCTGGGGGTTAAGAGCCTTGCTCAAGGACCCAAAGACATGCTGAGGCTGGATTTAAACCAGCAACCATCTGATTTCAGGTACCGATTTTTATCATGATTTTTCTTAGTTCATTATTGTTACACAAACGGATATGAATGAATGAATACTGTTCTGTGAGCGCTTTGAACAGTATCCTGAGCACGAGATGAATGAATGAGTGTCACGCGGGGAGACTCGCGTTGCCGGCAGTCGTGGCGGAAGCTGTCAGTAGAGCTGAAGTAGAGCAGTCATACGTCGCATAGGTCGTGATCTATTTTTTTTTTTTTAAACAACGCTATATTGCTATTAAGATACTGGAAGAGGTATTGCATTTTAATAGTAGCTGTGCTACTGATAAGCTACTGAAAGAAGTAGCTAAGTTAGTAGCGTGGCTAATTTTAGTTAGCTACTCCCCATCACTGGCTGCACGCTGCAGGAGCAGCCCTCACCTCCACGTCGAAGAGTGTGGAGCCATATCCGGGCCACTCCTTGACGATGGCCATGTACTTCAGCATGGCCTGGTGCTGGGGGAGGCCCTGCAGGCGCCCCCACTTTTCCATGATGCTGGCGCGCGTGGCCGATGTCTCCTCGCGCACCCACATCTCCAGCATCTGCTCGTCCTCCATGCGCTGTTTACGCAGCGAGCCCGTCTTGAAGCTGCGTCGCAGGGTACCATCCAGGAAGCTGGTGCGCCTCCGCTCCAGTGTGTGGCTGCCCGCCCCCGCTACGCCGGGCGCTCCCGCCCCCGCCCCGGCTGCCCCACTGCCCACACCCGCCTTAGTTGAATGCAGGATGCGGGCGCGCAGGCGCCCCACAGGGTAGATGGTGTCCAGGCTCCAGCCGCCGCGGCCCACATCGCCGTGAAGGTACTGCAGGCGCAGGGCGGCCAGGTGCTGCAGCGTCTCCTCTGACGCAGGGAAATGGCCACTGATCAGGCTCTCATGGGCCTAGACAGAGGAAGAGGAGTGCAGAGAGACAGGGGTCAAGGAGGGGGGATAGAGAGACAGGGGTCAAGGAGG
>JAODJW010000102.1:864332-898019 GCA_026777045.1 Hyperopisus bebe
CACGCGACCCTCCCCTCCCTGTCCTGGGACTATGCTTCCTCTGTACACAATCGCTGTGGATATAATTACATACAGACTGCTTCGACAAAAGGATAACACCCCCCCACCCCCCGCAACACACACCTCATCCCTACCCCCCTTCCTCAGTTCTGCACGTCCCACTTAATCAGTCACACATACGTGCAGAGACACAGGCAGGACACTGATGGTGCGGGCGGGGGGGGGCGTGGGGTGGCATTCTGGGATCACCTTAACGTCACATTACATCCTGACAGAGGTCCACGGTCACGCCATGTCACACTGTGAGGTCACTCCTGCGTCATGAGGGGGTGCAGCAGGATAAACGATACCATTTCAAATCGAACCGAGCGTGGAACCCATCCTAGATAAACAAAAAGGTTCCAATCAGTTCCTCCGCGAGCCTCGCAGCCAAAATGCCCACATAATTAACGTTTCTCCGTTTTTTTATCGCAATCCACAAGCAAATTCCAGAAAATAAATAATGGAACTCCCTCAGTATCAAAAGGGGTCGGTTCTTCCATTTCGCGAGAAACCAGGAGCTTCTGGTTCTTAGCGGCTGCTTCGTGACTAGGGCGATGGAGTTTGAGACTTGGACGTTCGGCTGCTGAAAGGACAGGGCCGAGAGCGTCAACGGCTCTGTGCGGCGGCAGCTGGGTTCCGACAGGAAGTGGGAACATAGGAACAGGAAGTGGAGGAATTAGACGGGAGGACAGCAATACAGCTGGTTCCATTGACGACCTGCTCCTTAATAATGCCTACGGAGCTGCCCTCTGCCAACGGGTCATGTGAGGGGGGGCATGGCTGGCGGTCCAGCGTCCACCCTGGCGGCAAAAGGGTTAAAGCCGCTGACCTTGTGCTTCCCTGGGAGCCGCCAGGGGCTGGAAACAAAGAACGGCCATGGGGCACTGACCCCAGAGCAGAACAATGGAGCTATTTTACTGCTGAGATATCGGCAGAGCGTGATCTGCCCTGGGAGTGAGCGTCCGTGTGTGTGCGTGGGTGTGTGTGGATTATGTTTATACTACATTGTGGGGACCAAATGTCCCCCACAATGTAATAAAAACCTGTTATTTTGTTGTAGGGACCATTTTTCAAGTCCTCACAAAGACCGGTGAATGCAATCAAAAAAGTAAAAATGCCAAATGTCTCGTATTTTGTTTGGTTACTTATGGTTAAGGTTAGGGCTGGGTAGGGGTTACGGTCGTCATGTTGCGATTAGAGTTTTCCCCATAGAAATGAATGAGGATTCCCCACAAATATATAATTACAAACCTGTGTGTGTGTGTGCGTGTGAGTGTTTGTGTGCCCGCGTGTGACCTAGTCAATGTGCGACAGTGTACGGGTGTGTTTGCTTTTGCGTGATTTGTGAATCTGCCCTTGTGTGTTGACTCACGCCTGTCTATGAAAGCTGGAGGTTTGCGTTTGTGTCTTTGATGCAGTTTCGCAGATTTGTGAGACGCTCTGCGCCTGTGGGTCTGAGTTTTCTTTCATATGTGGGTGCATGACTGCCCGTGTTTACCTGCTTAGCCATGCCTGTATTTCCGCATGCGTTTGATTTACCGTTTCTGTTTACGTCTATTTTTGAATGTGTACACACATGTTTTGGCTGAGGTTTCATCGTTTTTGTTACCAGCAGATTATTACATTGTTGAGCGGCTTTTAAAGGACCTAATCGGCTGTTCATCCACCCATCCATCACCCTTTATCCATCACCACTGTTTAATGGGCACATGGTTGGGGTAATCTTGGGGGGGGTAAGCTTGGGGGCACTCCCAACAAGCACAGGGTACAAGGCACAGGGACACCCCGTAACCATCCATGGGCCGGCATGAATATTCAGTGACATCGAGGATGTCTTGAGACAAAGGCACTGGTAGAAACTCGGCTCTGTGTGGCGTGGGAGTGCAGATGTCTGGAAGCTGCTCACCAATTACAGCATGTCTGGGCTCATCTAGCTCCCAGGACCTACAGACAGGAGACGTGGCCTCGTCTGCAGACCTCCAATGTGCCTGTATACTTCAAATGACGTCTGGACAAAACGAAATCGAACACATCGGCGAGAACGATCCGTCGCATACATTAAACGACACCACCAGCAACTTCATTCAGTGTCACGCCACGACCCTAGAGGGGGTAGCCGACGTACTGTGGCGAGTCGTTTTAATAAAGGAGCAGGCCGCTATTTTAAATTGGAAGCCGTTCTCAGTATTTACAGCTGCTATTGGTTTAATACTAGCAGCGAAACAGACCAGGAAGCCAACAAACTAATCACGGTTACAATCTAATGAAACACTTGTATTCCATGCCAAATTTTACATGGCTACAATACCAGTCAGAAGTTTTTGCACGCCACTTTTTAACACTTTACCATTAGTTTCATAAACTGCAGATTTTTTATTCCTGTTAAGCACTGGAAAGTAGAGTGAACGATTATCAATGAAAATGTAAGTTAAAAAAAATCCCTTATAACACAGAAAGAGTATGTAACAGTGCATGTCTGACATCCTATTAACTGGTAGTGTAGTGATGGTGTAGTCACATTCTGGGCTGTGCTGGATTAAAGGATTATTAAAGGGGCAGCGTGTGGCTCAGTGGGCTAAGCCTGTGTGCTTGTAATCAAAAAGCTGCCAGTTCAAACCCAGCTTCAGTGGGTTTGTGGGTCCTTCAGTAAGGCCCTTAACCCCTGGGGTACTGGAATAGATAGCTGCCTTTCACATGCAGCTTCATCTACAAAGAACAAGATGAGGGAGGCATGAAAGACAATCAGCAAAAAGTATCTATAAGTATACTAGTTACAGAGCAGCAATTAATGCTCATTGTAGAAACAATTCCTTGAATCTTCTTTGCTGTTAACTACTAGAGGAGGTTACTTTGATTAATCAAAGTTATGACATTTTCTTACTAATAAAGGTACTCAAATGGTGAGCATACTACAAATTTGTTAGCAAATAATATTGAGTGCATTTTAGTAATATTAAGTGAGTAGTATGCAAATGCAGGAAATCTCAGTGCATGCAAAAACTTTTGACTAGTAGTGTATGAAATTTACTATTAACAGAAATACAAGAAAACGCACATTATTTTACACTATTTAAAGTGCAGCGCAGTGCAAAGCATGCTGGGAGCTGCATGATTAGTCCTGCTGACCAGCCCCATGGCATCACATTTATATCAGGTGATCGTGGACAGTGGCTGTGAGCAGGACAAACGAAAAAGTTTGCCTTGGGGATCCTGAGTCGAAACGGTGATCACCGTGGTGATTACCGCTCATATAAGCTCGTATCGCTGAGCCACCTTATGGCCTTGAGCTAGCCATTTGCAAAGCTGATCCCCCGAAGGCCACCAGCTAATCTGTAACGCGGTGTGCCACAGAGGAGGGGTGTCAGCGATTAGTCATTTACGCTTTATTTCCGCATTGCCGTCTCCAAGACGACGAGTCAGATTTCTGAGCGTTCTTTTTAAACAGGGGGGTCGGTCACCGAGGATAGAGTGCGGCCGTAAAATAGGATGGTTCTGTGACCCCCTCCCAACAACACTTCCCCTGGCCTGGAGGCACACCGGACGGCATGTCGCGTGAGACGGACACCACAGGGAGAAAAGCAAAGAAAGGAACAGGAATGGGGCAAACAGGTTCCTCCCCTGGCTCAGGGAGAGAGCCCCCCCCCCAACCAATCACACACAAAAGGCCCTCAGTGCCTCAGCTCCGGCTTGGCGCTGACACATGGTGAGATGCGTGCTGAATGGACCAGGAGAAATTTCACTGCTAGTCTTACTCACCGCCATGACCCCCATTAAATTGTTACGAGGCTTGATCAATGCCTGCAGCACTGAGAGGAAAAAAAAAAAAAAAAAAAAAAACACGAAACGGCAGGAAGACAATGCGCTGGAAACGGGGGGCGAACGAGCGGATGTGTGTCAGCCAGCGGCTCCCACAGGCCGGCGGTTTACAGCCCATTGATACCGCTGACCCACCGTCTGCAGCTGAACCTCGTTAGTCCCCTAACGACTTCGGGAGTGTCGCGGCGCTGTTTCTCGCCAAAACCGCCCCCTCATGTCTTACCGACATGGCTGGTTTGGTTCCATGCCGCTCCTGAGCGACGGGTGCGTTTCTAACACGTTCCCAGTGTGGAGTTGGGTCTGAATCCAAGGAAGGGTCATGGAGACCCCAGCTTTGGAGAGTCCCTTTACAAGGGCATGAGGTTACTCCAAGGATTTAAGAAGATAAATAGTCAGAAAAAGTTGTGGTTTCAATGTAACAAATGCCAAAAGTTTCCTGACATTTGCTGCAGCGCTGTCGACATGTTACCCAGCACCCAGGATTTTGCTCTTAGCCAGAGCGAAGTAAACAGTAAGACCAAGACCACTTGTCAGAAGGCCTCTCAGAAATCTAATTTCCAGAGTCGTTAATTTCCCCTTCTGGTCGGTCTTGGGGGGCCGAAAATGACTCATGATTATTGTTTTCATGTCACAAAACCACATTGTATTAGGAGAAAGGAAAGTGTCCAAAGCAAAAGGACAGAGAGGCGATGTTTTGTGGAGCCTTTTTCAGCTGAAGACGTCACAGGATAACACAGCTTTTAAAAATGTGCTTATATAACAAGATGATCTGGAAGAGATCCATACAATTCAGATAACATTATTCCGGAGCACACTATACTACCTTGAACATGACATCAGAAGGAAGTCAGATATTCCAAACTGTACTGTTAAAGAGATCCTTTCCAAAACTGAACTGCAGCTGAGGGTAACTCGCTGAAGGCATCAAAGTACCTTTAGACCAGGGGTCTCAAACTCCAGTCCTGGGGGGCCAGAGCCCTACACAGTTTTTTGGTTCACCCTCATTTAAAACGCCTGATTCAACTCCTTATGCTAATTACCACACAGCTCTTGAGCTGAATCATTTGTGGTGGAAGGGGAAAAGAACTAAGCTACACAGGACTCCGGCCCCCCAGGACTGGAGCTTGAGACCCCTGCTTTAGAGTAAGTCACAGCACATGCCGCGCTCTGCGTTCCATTGGATGAAAAGGAATCGCCGATCCAAATGTGTCTCTCTCAGGAGGTGGATGGGCAGGTGATCCACACGGAGCCTCACCTTCGTCTTCCCAAGCTGCCACTCCTTCTTGGTGCTGTCATGTGACATCAGCAGATCTGTGCACTTCTTCTTGTTGTCGCCCGTCGCCGGCTTCATCCAGATGATCTTATACCTGGTGGGGGGGGGGGGTTGGGGGGGGGCAGCACAGACACTTCAGCATTCCCACAGGAGGCGCAAAGCAGGCGGCTTCGATGTTCAGTGTAGCTGTCCACACGCATAAATAACAAACCAGTGACCTTGTGGTGCTTTTGGGGGAAACGCCACAGTCCCTCACCTGCCGAAGAAATCCTTAAAGGTGCGGCGCACCGGGAATCCAGCACGACGGATCTTCACCGTTTCCAACATCCCAGAATACCGCAGCTGGTTCAGAACCACTTCCGGGTCAAATTTATTTGGGTTCTAAGGCGGAAACCAGATAATTTTACACAAATTGACTCGAAAAATCCAACAGATATCTGTACGGTTAGCACGTGTACTGCAAAAGACGCACTGCATTATTAAGGCTTAATGGAGGTTCAACCAAAAGGCGCAGGGCTCTGTGTTAAAGAGCCTTTTGTTTGGGTGAACTGCTATATCTTGAAGAGAGACTTTAACATCCTACAAAGAGGTAGCATCAGATCAGATCAGTGAAAAGGCATAGTAAAGGGGGGGCATTAGGACGATTCCGAGGGTCCCTTAGTGACAGGGGCTCTAAAAAATTTGGAGTATTGGTCTGGGTTTGGAGCCCAGTATGATGCTTTCCTGGGGGCCAAAGTCTCTGACTGTGCTACTGGATGTTAGGAAGAAGGCAAAAGATCGCAGGTGGGGCTGAAAGCCAATCCCATCAGGATTAATCACCTGGTGTGTGTGCGTGTGTGTGTGTGTGTGTGTGGGTGTCTCTGTGGTCCAGGTATATATCACATTTTGGGGACCAAATGTCCCACTGTTCGATACCACAGTGCCCTGAGATGGGTAACATTTCAGATGAGGCTATTCTCAGCTCCGTGGGGGTTGGCAGGACGGGGGGTGTGACGAGGGGGGGGCTGAGCAGCACAGCTGGGTAGCGACACTGAAGGATGAGTCTCATTCCTAGGGATTAACGCCAGTCTGGCGTGCTGAGGGTCTGCGGGCGACGCCAGAAACCGGAGCCCCCCATTTAAGGTCGAGGTTCAGGACCCAAACACCAAGCGCTGGAGCATCATGCTGAGAGACAACGTGTGAGGTAGCTGTTACGCAGGCAGCACTGAGCTAATGAGCCTCATTGTTTCCTTTAATTGGATTTGTTTGTTAGTGTTTGGTGGGCCCATAGCTTCAGTCTGTAGAATGGAGCAGTACAGTTCCAACTACACTGCAGTAATTGTTTTACTGTTAACGCCTGTGTGTGTTTGTGTGTGTGTGTGAAAGGAACCCAGACCAGGAATCTCTACCTAGTCAAGCCACAGTCTGCCTTAAAGTCGCAAGCCTGCATGCTGGAGTGTTTTTAAGACAGTCCTGCGCACATTTGCCAAACTTTTCACAAATGACAAATGCTGTCTACTTCACATAAGATTGTCGGTTCACTCTGGACAAATGCACTCGGCATACAGAGTGGAGTCCCAGCCTGAGAGAAATACCGTAATTTTGTTAACGTCCTGTCGCCCACACAAACTCCGAGCCGCATGAATGTGTCATAGAATGGGACGACGTGCACAGAAGACGGCGACGGACATCAGCGCCGGGCCAGAGGGTTGTGGGCGGGGCTTATGAGATCGTGTCCGTGTCGCTTGTGTGTTATCTTAACATTCCCCCCCCCGCAGTTCTGAGGGCAAAACGCCGGCTTTTCTGCGGCAGCAGCGGGCAGCCATGACCTCCGAACTGCAGTGCAGGCGGCAGGAATGTGGTGGAAGTCAGGCCGCACGGGGGTGGAGGGGAGCGGGGGCACAAAGAGGTTCCTTTCACGGAATCTGGAACATTCTGTCCTTCCCGGCATTATTGCGGCCTTTTTGGAAATGGGATAAAATACAGCCTCTTGATGTCTCTCTGTGCCCTGGGCCACAATCTTTTCTCTTCACAAAGGCAGTGCTTCAGAGATTGGGGGAGCATCACCGGGGGGCCTCATCTTTAAAAATTAAACTCGCTGGACGGGGCGCCAGTCCATCGCAGGGCACATGCCCTCACACATAAACAATCACACATAAACAATCACACACTATGGGTAAATTAGTGACACCAGTTCACCTAATTGCAAGACGGGGAGACCATACAAACTCCGGAGATCCGAGGTGAGATAGGAACCACCAACCCCGCATGTGTGAGATCACGGTGCCGCCTCACATGCCCAATTTGTATTTCATTAAAAAGGTCCAAACACCGTGAGATGCTTGAGGGCCTCTTATTGACTATGAATACACCCACCTTCTCCATGTTGGGTTTGATGCAGCGGACAAAGAAGGGGTTGGACGCACTGAGGGTCCCCATCAGGGAGTGCAGTGAATCCTGGGAAACAAACAACGGAGTCAAGTGTTGCTGGCGGCACGCAGAGGCGGGGTACGAGCTTCACATTTGGAGAGCTGGATGCCCCCGCACCCTCCCGAGGCAGTTAGAGGGCGGGGGGGTGTAGCGGCTGGTGTGAGGCACGCAAAGGCAGTGGCAGCCAGCGTGGGCCTGGCCTGACAAACAGGAGCAACTCAGCCCCAGACCGCCTGTCTCCAGCTCCCTTCATCCTGGTACGCCTGGCCCTGGGGGCAGCCCCGGGGGATTTAAGGGAAGCAGGACGGAGCGTTGAGCCAAGTCCTTCACACGGCAGCGAGAGAGATGCAGCCCCCCGGAAAGCAGGCAGGCGCACGAGGAGGATAGCTGGGAGTGCACTGTCCCACCCCCACCGTGAAATCAATCGCTCTCTGATCCAGGACAGCCTCTGAAGTCCAAACGAACGATTCGGCTGGTCTAGCAGAGACCACTTAAGCTCTAACTGCTGTGAAGGCTGCAGCATTCGGGCTGTTTCCCGGTATCAAGGCAAAGCTGAATATTTTTCCCAGCAGAGGAACGTAGAAATTAGGCTTTCAGTCATCTGCCGCCTGGGACACTCAGGCGGGTTCGGTCCACATCTGTGTACTTAATTACTTCCATCTAGGTTTAACCCGACAGCGACTGACTGCACATGGTACATCCCACCCAATACGGGTTTCAATCCCACGTGAGCCGCGAAGTGTACCTTCCCATAATCCTCTGCACTCTGCAGCACTCACCCTGAACTGGGAGCTGACGGTTGGCTTGCGCCTGGCGGTTCCCATCTTCAGAGTCTCTTCGGCGTTTCGGCTCCCAACTCGCTCAAAGAGATCATAGATAAAGTCCAACCTGAAAGACAGAAGTGCAGGCTCACAAGGACACACACATGTGGGCACGTTTTACGTGATGGTGGGGGGGGGGGACAGAGAGGACAGAGGGACTCACCTGCTGTCCTTCAGCATAGTTAAGATGTCATCTCTGAAAGTGTCCCTGTTCTTCTCCAGGATCCCACGCGCATCATACAGAACCTGTCCAGGGGATGGGAGGGGACTAGATTATCATCGCCGCTCTCCAGCACAGCAAATGTTGCACTGACTCACTGCCAAAGCAGCTCACTGTCAGGTGGAGATCAGCTCCATGCTATGAGCCTCTATGGACATGGGCAAAGGTTCTTCACGCTGCGTGTTTTCAGCTGGCTTGAACTCAGCAATGGAAGCAGCTGAACCTTCTGAGACGTCACCACGAGATCAGCTGTCTCATCACAGACTCTGGCACGCAGCTTTCACAGGATAAGATCAATTCCACTATTACTGCCAGAGGTGGGAAGTTCAGGTCCGGAAAGTACAAATCCAGACCAAGGTTCTGTTTCAACCAACCGGTTGAGTACCCTGTGACTGTGACACTTTACACACAACCGATTGGTTGGAACAAAATTTTGGTCTGGATTTATACTTTCTGACCCTGACCCTCTGGTTACTGCAATGCAGGCTTTCAGACTCATACTTCTCTAGGGTCAACCCTGAGGGGGACTTCGCAGAGGCCTCTGTGGGTCAAGACCAGTTTACTGGACTGTGAAGAACCAACTGGATGACTGGCCCGTAACTATTACTCTGTGGCCAGGAGGAGAGTGGAGGGCAGATGTGATATAGGTGTTTCTGCGTGTGAGAGTACGCCAAGCCACTGGGCTGCAGATGAAAGCAATCATTAACCACCCCCACCGACTTCTAAAGCTAGTTGCTGCTAATTAAAAGCACGGTCGGCTGTGGCCCGCCGTGCGCGGAATGACTGATCCGGCACCAGCTGGAACAAGGAAGTGTCCAGTGAGCCAAAGAGCTTGTTAATCTAGCACTGGGGTCACTGGCTATGGGGTGTAGGGGACAGTGACATTTATACGCTGAAGGTTAATCGCAGGTGTACTGGCTATATTCTAACAGTACTCAGTATATTCTGACAGTACTTACTATATTCTGACAGTACTCAGTATATTCTGACAGTACTCAGTATGTTCTCATTGCATTCAGGTCACACTGGCTGGGGGAGCCTTGGCCCTCAGGGTCCCTCTCACACACATAGAGCCACTCTATGTTGCTGAACTCATCCAGCTTAAAGACTGTGAGCATGAGACCTGAGGTCACACAGGGTCACCTTCAGAACACAGAGCACAGATCTTCACAAATAAGGGCATTGCTGGCAGCTTCAAGGACCCCTGAGAAGGTGAATGAGGCATGTCATCGCACCGCAGACGTCTTGTCCTCTGCTGACCTTTAATTTCTTGTCTCCTTTACGTAGCAGGTGAGTGGGCTATGCTCCAGGGGGTGTCAAGTGCCCCACCCCTACTCCCGGGCCCCTGCTCCCCGCCCTCTGAAGTGACCCTCAGGCCTAGTGACCCCACAGGATCTTCACCTCCCCCCCTCCCCAGCAGTGGGCGAGAGCAGGGATCACTTACAGGTGCTCTCCTATCACCGACGTGGGAACAATGCTCAGGAAACCAATGCCTGTGTGTGTGTCAGTGACTCACCACCATTAACGGGTTCGAGGGACCATCCACATAACAGAGCAGTGAATCGGCCCTGTTTTTGGCCGCACACCCATCCCTGCTGTCTGCAGCTGCCCTCCGGTTACTGTCCCCCGTTCCTCATCCCGGCCGATGTGACCAGGTCGTATCAAATCTCCCCTCCTACTCTGTCTGGACGTCTGCCGAGCTAAAATTTCATTCTGAGCTCTGTCTGCGACTCTCCACTGAGGGCCTTGCTGCACCGATAGGATGGAGGGTCACGTTACCAAGCAAAGCCAGCTTTCCAGTCCATCAGGATGAGCACAACACAGCACGCTAGGCTAAGCCATTAATGAAAAGGCAACATCATCTGTATCTTTTGTTATTACGATTTGGTGCTAAATAATGTTTAGGTGCAAATAATGCTGATTCCTGGTATCCATACACAGCATTTCTCCAGAATGTTCTGTCTTCAGGTTTCCTGATGGCTTCTTCATTGTGATCGAGTCCATCTACCTTGTTATGGCCAACTGGGTCGTCTCATAATATGCCGAAAATAATACAGCTTCCACCGTGTCATTTGTGATAATGTAATAAAAGTATTAGATATTTATAGACTAATACACTGAGATTAACAGGTACTGAGTGGAAGACCAGAATACAGTTAAACACACTTACCTCTCCAGCGTAGTGCTTGATGCCAAACTGGTGATCCGTCACCCTGGGCTTGACATAGTAGGGGTTAGTCTGCAAGGACATCGAACACACTGCCTCATACAGAAGTACATACAGACTGTCACCATTTTGTACTGGGATGCTCAGAGTCACACTGCAGGCTGGGTCATGGCCTGTTAACATCTCGCACCTCATGTACCAGCCCGGCCCTTTATATCTGACGTATCTCCTGTGCCCCCCACCTTAGCAATCATGGTACAATTTGCAAAAAGGGGGAGGTGGTAACTGACTGAACTGGGGATGGTGCGAAAGAAAAGAAATGATTACAAAAACAGCTCAGGGCAGAAGCCTTAACTGCTATCCAGGCTAAGGCTCACGGTAAGGGTCATGCTAAGGAAAATGCTAAGTGTCACACTAAGGCTAAGGCTCACGCTAAGGCTAAGTCACTAACGGGCAACCCAAATCTCACGCTAACAGCTACGCTAATGGTCATGCTAAGGCTCACACTAACAGTCATGCTAAAGCTCACGCTAAAGGGCATCCTAAGGCTCACACTAACGGGCATCCTAGGGTTCACGCTAACAGCTACGCTAACGGTCATGCTAAGGCTTACGCTAACGGGCATCCTAAAGCTCACACTAACTGTCATGCTAAAGCTCACACTAACGGTCATGCTAAAGCTCACGCTAAAGGGCATCCTAAGGCTCACACTAACAGCTATGCTGCTGGTCATGCTAAGGACTACACTAAGGCTCATGCTAAGGCTCAGGCTAAAGGTCACATATGTCAACTTGGTGCCTTCATCTCTCTGCAGGAGTTGCATGGACACTGCTCTTGAGCAGAGGGGAAGGAACATAGGGTGTCTCATGGTGTGTTTGTGTGCCAGCAGCGGGTGGGGTGGGGGGGTAGGCTGGGCATCAAACAGCTGCTCTGTGTGGCGCAAGAGATTCACTCAGGGGCTCGTGAGGAAATAACCCAACTGAGACTAAACCTAACATAAGTTGTGGCGTGTTCATGATGTGTGTGTCGTGATTGTGGCGTGTTCATGACGTGTGTGTCGGCTCCTGGATTTCGCTGCCCGCACTGTGTGCTGCGTTCGCTCAGACTTACAGCATGCCGGCTATGCAACTTCTCCAACAGCGTGTAGTCGGTTCCTTTGGGGAAACGACTCTCCTCGTTGATCAGAGCCAGCATGCCCAGTTTCTGAAGGCCAAAGCAGAGATACAGGAGCCTGGATCACCACCAGCCATGCAGGTCATCCATGGTCGCCTGTCATTCATCTGATCTCATGAATTCCAGTCTGCATCTCCATGTTAGTACTATGGTTGGTGCTACAGTCAAAGCTGGTTCCAGATGCCCAGACTATTACCTTCTCTATGAGATCCAGACACTCTGCATTGTCCATCCAGTCTATGGCATCCCAATGGATCCCCTCCCTGTTTTGGGATGTATGAGAGACCTTTGCTTAGATGAGGTGACGCGTACATATCCACAAGATGCACACGCCAACACACACTGCACATTTGCACACGCAAGAGTGCAATTACACACGCAACCACATACAGGGTCATGCCCAAAACGTAATCACCGCACGCACTCGCACGCACCCGCACCCACGGCGCCCCTGCTGCCGACACACACATGCACAGACGCACAGACAATGGGGAAGGTTCACAAGGCCGGTCTTGTTTCTCAATTCATGTGACTAAATGAGCCGTGACCAGCCTGCTAGGGGTTCAAGCAAGCAGACTCAAAAGACAAGCAAACAACTGTCTGGAAAAGAAATGTCCTATTCACATTGCGGCTCCAGGCCCCGGGGCAAACCCCCGGGGAGGGGGACTCCCATCTCCTCACCCCCCAGTGCATTAGAGCCCTGGGGGTCATGCCCTGATCCGTGCAGACGCATCGCAGGAACGTCTCAGTTCAGACCGTCACATATCTAGTCCTTCAGTGGACGTTAGAAAATATCACAGCGCAAACAGTACAAAACAGCAGGCGTTTCGTTTTCTTGGTCAATACAAGGAACTCCAGTCACATCGAAAATGCAGCTCTAACCGATGTAAAAGCAGGAAGTAAAATTCACTCACGGTATGGTGGCCGTGGGCCTACCTGTTGTATTCCAGTTGCTCCAAGGAGAAGATGTGCTTGTTGAAGTACTCCTGCAACTTCTCATTGGCATAGTTGATGTTGAATTGCTCAAAGCGGTTCACCTACAATGGGAGAACAGATTCGGGACCTTACAGGTGCTGGTTTTATATACTCTACAGGGATTATAGAAAGTCTTGGGGTGCTTGCTTATTTCTGTAAAAATGTTGCATATTTATTGCTTTCATAATAAAACTGCACTGGCAAGCGATGTTTAACATATCTGCACATATATTCCGCACAGACATTTATTGTCGTAATTTTTTTGACTGACTCATTCGGTTCTGTTCTTGCCATTTTGCCATTAATTGCAGTTGTAGTCACTGGCTCCCAAAGGGACATTAAACACAAACGTTATTGCGAAGGCGTTACTAATTAAAAAGCAGCCTTGTTAATGAACTTTTTAACTCAGAACAGCTCTTTAAGAACTATTACTTGGACATTGATGCATTAGTACTTGAAATGAAAGTTTTACTTAAAACTACTGATTGTGCTTTTGTTATAAAACCAAAATATTGGCAATATTTTTATTGAGTTAAGCCAATGTCCCAAGACTGTTTATGAGCATCGTAAATCTACTGCCTCAGTAGATGCTTCCCCAGAAGACCACCAAAACAAATCACTTTAAACTTATTTCAAAGCTCATCAGCTGTAATATCCTCTCAGTTCAGAACTTTGTTCCCAAACGAAGATCTACACCTTGAAGTTCTCAAAGCCAAAGATGTCCAGGATTCCAATGGACTTGAAGTTGTCCTTCCCCTTGATCTTCTGATTGATCTTCATGATGATCCAGGAGAAGCATTGGGAGTATAGCGCCATGGCGACAGAGTCGCGCGAGTCCACAGCCTGCCAATCACAAGAGTGTGGCTGGAATTAGCCAGATAAACCAGGTGTGCGCCTGTACCATGCCCCCCCCCCCCCTCGCTGCACCCTCTGATGTTTACTTAGTGTACAGTATCATTGTCCCACCCGCCCGTTGCGCTGGGTGCTGTAAGATTGCGCCGCTATGAGAGGGATGTTTTAGAACAGGAGGAGAAGCTGGGAGATGCAATGGACGGGCGTCAACCTTCAGCGCTTTGTCAAGGACGACAGCCTGATTGTACTTCGCAAAGATAAAATACAGATTAGTTAAAAATGCATTTATGGGACAGGAAATGGCCCGTCGGACTCGAGAGATTCAGGCCATTGTTACTGGGAAGGAGGAAGTAGAATATAGCTGCAGAGTCATTCAGAGCACAGGGCGTTGTGTGCCTGGGTTTGCGTGGCCTCAGGAGCCTGGGGGGAGGCTGGGGATGCCTGACTGTCCCCAGGCTGAGTCAGACCGGCCTGTGGCCGATTTACAAGGGAGTCCGCCTGGAATAATGCACTCTGTTAAGGGAGAGCTGGCAAGAGGGGGTGTTGTTATTACCATGAAGAGACTAGTGTGTGTGTGTGTTTGTGTGTGTGGTGTGTCTGTGGGGGGAAGTGTAATGTTACTTTTTAGCTTGTGGGGATATTTTTCAGGTCTCCACAATATAAATCTCAATTTTAGAAAAATCAATCAAATCAATCAAAAACTCTTGTACTCAGAAGGGGAAACTCAATTTTAGAAAAATCTGTGGCATGTTTAGTTTTTTGATTGCAAAAGTCTTGTATTTAGTTTGGTTAAGTTATGGTTAAGGTTAGGGCTTGGTTAGGGTTAAGGTTATCATTGTTGGGATTTGGATCTTTCCTATAAAAATGAATGGACGGTCAACACAAAGATGTGAATACAAACGTGTGTGAGTGTGTGTGTGTGTGTGTGATACAAACGTTCTTGGGGTGAGTTCTGTGCACTTTCAGTAATTTACACACTGAAGGGGCAGAATATCAAAATTCTGTAGGTGGATGGTTTAGTGTCAGCATGACACCAAATCTTTTCACGCTGCCCTTGTGAATGAGACAAAGGTAAGACAGAGGATGATGATTCACCCCAGGAAATTTACCGTGAATAGACTGTGAGGTTTTATAAAAACAGAACAAGATGGCCATCTGTCTGATTTCCAGTGTTAGACTCCCTCTAGTGGTGAACAGTGAACATTCTTTACAGTTCCCTCATAGGTGACCACCATCACCGCTGTAACTCATTACCCCAGAAAGATGGGATAACAGAAAATGGAAACAGTGCATACTCATGCACAGAAATCTCAGGTACTCTGTTCTCTGTTCTGTTTGGCATGAGAAAATGAAAAAAAAAGCATTTGGGAAACACCAAGGCCGGAGAATATGAAGCTCTGCTGGGACTTGACAAGCTCTCGATGGTGGCCTGTACCTGCTCTATGGTCAGGGGCGAGCAGATCTCCTCCCCGCGCAGGATAATGGAGCGTTGGGTCAGGACCTCCGACAGCTGGAAGGAGTCCAGACCCAGCAGGTCACTCACGATGTCAATCACTGGGGACAAATGGAAATGCCAGGCATTGGACCGCTTGCTGTAGAGTCAAATACACGGCAGAATATACAGTACATCTGTAGAAATGAGTAGTGATGGCCTCATGAAGCATTTGCTATATTTTTTGACCTCATGACCTGGTGCTCTTGGTTTGGTTTGGGGGCATATCTTGAGCCCTTCTTTGAACCAGTGGAGTCAGAAAATACAGAAAACAGTTCATGAGGCTTCATTCGGCCATCATTAGAAATGACTGTAAAATGACAGAGATGGACATGGTCTGAGCGCAGAGATCTCTGGACATCTGGACGTCCCTGAGTAAGAGCACTTGGGTCAGTGAAGGACCAGCAGCCCCCTTACCTCCCATGGTCGTGATCTGAGCCCCTCCTGCTGTCATGAACTCTATGTTTCCCATCTGCAGCACGCCCGACAGGAGTTTGAAGACATCCCGTATCTCCTCCTCCGTGAACTCCATAACCTTCAAGGCCTCCTACAACAGTACAGGGAGAGACCGCACAGCCCAGACACATCTTCATGTTTGCTTCACCTCTGTTATTTCGTATATCAACTACTGACTATCATCAGCTACCGGCACTAGTGATGGATGAAATGACACCTCAAGAACCATTTGCTGTATTTTCTGACTCCACTAGATGGTGCTCTTGTTTGCTTTGGGGCATGCGTTGTCCCCTTTTCTAAGCAGAGAGCTTCATCTAGTGGGGTCAAAAACACGACTCATGACTTATTCATGAAGCAACATTTTGTCCATCATTAAGCGATGTCCTCTGGTGGAGGAACACAGTGGTGCCCGGCACATAGAAAAAAGATATGTGTCTTCCTTGGTCCTTTCTACAAACAATGGGGGAAAGGAGCCACAGTGGGCATGAATATATGACCCTCTCATAGAGAGCACAGGCCATAGATGGGCACCATGTTGGTTCCAGAGTGCCACCCTTACCATGACGCTGTCGAACAGCTTCTTATCGTTCAGGCTCTTGTCCTTCAGGCATCCCGCCTGGCTTAGGTAGTAGTAGCACTCAGGGTCCTCCAGGAAGTACAGTTCTGGTTGAGGAAAACACACAAGTAGAGATGTGGGTCACCGCAGGGCTTGGTTAACAGAGGGGCAGTATGTTGGCTTGTGGGAGGTTTACTTACACGAAAATGTTCTGAGGGCAGAATGAAAAATGATTGGTTCAGAGAGATAACAAATCAGATTGTAGAGGAGGTGGGTCCAAGCAATTAGAGGAGGTGGGACCAAGATATCTGATTGCTTACATCTGATTGGTTACATCTGATTGATTATCTCTCTGAACCAATCATTTTCTGTTCTGCCCTCAGAACATGATTGTGTAAGCAAGACTCCCATGAGCAATACATTGCCACCTTCTTCACATTTATACCTGCTTCCTGGCAGCATCTATCATGATCAGAATGCCAGAAGGAAGGTATGGTGTCCTCTGGATGGAGAAGACGCACATGCTAGGCACCTGTGCTTCTGGATTAAACTCTACAGGCTCGCTGTAATTACTCTGCATTCCCATGCACATATATAACTATAACAGGACCATTTGTTTATTCGTTATTGATTAATTTGTTTCATTGTTCCAATACACTTCTTACAAATGGCCAATAAAACATCATAGCTTGCATCTTTGAATGAATTATGAAAGAATTTTGTCTGTACGCACTCATATGATTCACATTCATATGATAACTAGATGGTTTATTATTCAGTATGTGGCAAACACTCTGACAACATTCTGAAAGGAATTGAACCCTGTGAATAATCTGATTAGTTAAAAATATATTCCAGCAGGGGGCACTGTGCCTATCACTCACCCCTCTGATTCTTGCTAGTGCCGGCAAGCAGGGCATAGAAGATATGATAGTTCCTCTCCCCGGGGTTCTGCCGCACCACGCGGTTCTACGATTTACATCAAACGGTTACCAGAACAACACTGAGCCTGGCCAACCCAGAGCCTGCTGGTCTACTGGTGTGTGTGTCTGTGTGTGTGTGTGTCTGTTTGTTTTTGTCATCATTACATTTTGAGGACCAGATTTCCCCTCAATGTGATAAAACCCTGTAACTTTTAACCTTTAGGGGACATTGTTTTTGGCCCCCACAACGGGCAACTCAATGTTATAAAAATCTGTGGCTGCAATCAAAAAACTAAAAATGCCAAAACTCTGTTTGGTTACTTATGGTTAAGGTTAGGGCTGGGTGGGGGTTAAGGCTGTCATTGATAGGATTGGAATTACACCCATAGAAATCAATGGATGGTCCCCACAAAGATGTGAGTACAAACATGTGTGTGTGTGTGTGTGCTGGACCAGCAGCATGTCATAGCTCTTAGTGTGCTGGGCCATTTTCAGCACAGTCATTTTCAACATCACAGGAGCGATGGGACAAACTCAAGAGAGCAGGCAAGGTTACCTTTTCAAGCAAATCTGTAAGGAGGAAGTCAAGGAAACACTGGAAAAGGAGGAGGTCACAGAAAGCCAGCCTACATCTTAAAACACTGCCTGGCCTGGTAACGGGGTGGCGCTGGTATTGAGGGAGTCCCAAGAAGGAGCGGGGCTACGTTGACATCCACGGAGGGACCGATGCAAACAGGCTCAAAGCAAAGGGACTCCTTAGGATACAGTCCACGATGCTGCCGCCCTGGATGTTCCCGCTCTGCCCAAAGTGCAGCTGTATGAACTTGCCGAAGCGGCTGGAGTTATTGTTGTAGACAGTCTTGGCGTTGCCGAAGGCCTCCATGATGGGGCTGCGGGTAAACATGAGGCACACGGTAACCGGGGAGATTGTGTGTGTGTGTGTGTGTGTGTGTGTGTGTGTGTGTGTGTGTGTGTGTGCAGACACCCACCTGCTCTGCACGATGGCCTCTTCCACGCGGGTGGACCTCTCGGAGTCCGGCGTCCCGGTCGAGTTCTGGCTCATGACGGACAGGAACTGCAGGATGAGTTTGGTGCTCTCGGTCTTACCAGCGCCACTCTCTCCACTGGAGGTGGGGTACAGGGGGGAAGGACGACACCCCCACACCGGTGTCAAGCATTCAAAACACACTCCCAGCCCTGACGCTACATTGCTCTGCTACTTTTTGCTTAGGTGATACTTCTCCAAAACCACCTTAACTTGTCTCACATACAGTAGAATATTCTTATAATAGCAATATTATTATAGCGTTAACAATGTTACTATTATAATGTTAACAATGTTACATCAGCAGAAGCCTCCAGAGCCTTGCAACATTTCCAATAATTCCATGTCCTTCACCAACACCGTACCAGCTGCTCTCACAGACCTTCTTACTCCTCCAGCTCCGGACCAAAGGCACCCTGGGTAGTTTTATTACTCATTTATCATTTGGGGAATATTAAATAGTTGCAAGTTTACTCTTGGAGGGAGCTGGTTTGGCCGGCTGCCCAGGCACCGGGGCATCTTGTCCAATCAAGCACTCACCAGGCATCTGTCAACATGACAGACAGGGCCGGGCACCCAAACCCAAGGACCGTCCCTCAAACGTCCTTCACACTGACTGCCGAGACTGACGGAAACCGCACTTATGATTACTGATTCTGATTGGCCACAGAGGCTTTACACATGGGTCACAGGTAAAGGAAGGCATTGTCGGACCTTGAGGGCTGTGATTTGAATAGCTCTGCTCAATGGACATGGGACGTCCATAAAAGGTGTGTGGCCGTCTAGCGGCCCGCTCACCTGATGAGCACACACTGGCTGTCGTGCCTCTTCCACAAGCAGCGGTAGCACTCATTGGCCACGGCGAAGATGTGAGGCGGGAGCTCCCCCAAGTGGTGGCAGCTGTAAAGGTCCACGGCAGCTGGGGCATATAACCCGCTGATCTGCTTATAGGGGTTCACTGCTGCCAGGATGGAGCCGATGTTCGTCTGGTGTCAGAGCAGAAATAGGAGACAGTTTGTTTCATTTTTATGACTGTAACCTCAAGTGAAAGACCAGGACCAGTTCTTGGACCCATGAAAAAGTAAAATAAAAAGCTTTTGAACTCCTGAATTCATTGTTTTGTTGATAAGGTAAAAATGCAATTTTAATGGAAAATTGAGGAAATACTGTCTCTAAAGGTATAACAGACTTGCACAGATCTGACAGCCTTAGCTAGCAAACCTTTAACCTACCTGTGCCCAACATCATGCATGTGGTTTGTAAACAGGAATCATACATATATTATCTATATTAACCAATCAGAGACTCTACATGCACACACATCAATCAGACCATATTCAAAATGATCACCATCAACTGATAGTACATCATTTTTTTTTACCCCTTTCTGTCACTTTGAATACTTCATTTATTAATTATTTTCCCTGTGCAACATCTCTGTTGCCTCTCACTCATCCCTTAAACAGTGGGCTGGTTTATATTTCAGGGGATTGTGTTATACAATCACATGACTGAGAAGAAACCTGATCCTATAATGTCTGGAGGAGCGTATAGATTCCAAGGAAAATGAGTGGTACTTCTGTCAGTCTGTGTTCGCAAACGCTTTCACACAGAGCTCTTAGCTACTGCAGTCCCCTGGGATGGATCAAACACTGTAGTTTTACATTTAGCCACAGGAGGGCAGTAGAGCCACTGTGTAGTCGCATGTTGAACTCTGCCCAGTGTTCGGCTGCAACTGATACATTTATTTGATTCTCCAGTAACCACTAATGTGTAGCTCAGATGTTTTACCATGGAATGAAATTAGCAGGTATTGTGGTTCATTACGCAAACAGAGCAGCACCTATTCAGCAGCGGCTCCTGCAGTAAAAACCAATCAACAATGCAGGCGTAATGTGATTTAAAGACATTCACGGCCAGTGAGGGAGCTGATGTCAGAATGTATTACACTGACAGACACCCTGAAAGGCAGAGTCACAGTTTATAGCCCCACCCCAATGACACGACACACGGCACGATCTGGGTGTGGGCATTCATGTGGAAATAACAACAGGATAGCAGCCTGTTAGCGGTTAGCGATGCCACACACATGTAACGCACAAGCTTTCACAATGAACAATGCCTTTATCATGAATATGCACGTTATTCATTCTAGAACATTCTTTCAAGCGCTTAAATGCCCACTAACGGGAGAGCTTCACTGTTAACATAGAAGAGGAAGGCGCACATAAAGTGGTTACCGGTCGGTTGCTGTAGAAGGTTCCAGAAGACTACTGGTATTGTTGTAACTGATCTCTGCTGATCCAAGCGTGTATTCGTGCGCATAAATATATTTGAGGGGGTGTTAAACTCCACACATGCTGAGGTGGAACTGAGTCAGTAGCCCCCCATCGAGCGGCATTTGGATTAAAGTTTGGGGCAGTTTTAGGCTCTCGCTCCCCCCCCCCGCATTCATTCAGGACACACCCTCTACAGTCAGGGACTGTACACATGGAGTTTGTGTGGAATATTTCCTACTGCTGACTCCTAAATATACCCCCCCAGGAATATGGTGTTGCTGTGGCCAACAGGGGAGCCCATAGCCCCAGTACAGTGATGGGAACACTGTGCTGTATAAATAGCACCATCCTTTGACTCTCTGAGGTCATAAAAGATCCTTGGGCATCCTTTGAAAGAGTAGGGCTGGTACCCCGAAGCACTGCCGAAATTGCCCACTGTGGCCTTTACAGATCTGGCCTCCTAATCATCCCCCGCTAACTGATGGATTCTCTCCTGTCCCTTCACCACCTTAGCTACTGCGTGGTCAGTGTACCGGTGCAGAATGGCTGCCTCTCATCCTCATGTTACACAGTGGTGGTGGTGGCTGAAGTCGCTCCCCATTGGTTCTGTAAAGCGCTTTGGGCATTTTGAAAAGCGCTATACAGATGTAGCATTCATTCAGTCAGCATTGGTGTTGGTGTGGGTGGGGGCAGGGCAGAAGGCGCGGGGCCTTACGTAAATGCAGTCCTTGCGGTAGCGCAGATGGAGGTTGTGCATGATGGCGGCCTCGTGCAGCTCTGCCAAGGCGGACATGTCCTCCACCCCGTCTATGCTGCTCTGGTGCATGGGGTACACCTTCTCCCTGCTGACCTCCCCCAGCGGCAGGTAGAGCACCTGGGATGAACAGAGGAGGACCATGATTTAATGGTGTGTGGAGAGCCAGCACGGTACATGCACGTCTTTAACCAATCACAGTCTTCACTGTATGACATCACTACACTGGTTCATTTTCAAGTGCAAGGCTTACAGCCGTTCAAGTACCAGGCCAGGGGTAGGGTATGGCTCAGCAGAGTAAACCTCTGTGCTTGTGATCACAGGGTTGCCGGTTCAAGTCTTGCTACTATTATTATTATTAATATTGTTATTGACCCTATCATCAGTATGAAATAAGGTCACACCCTTACACTGCTCCATACAGCCCATGCAAGTGAGCATATTCCCATGTTTTGTCTACATTTATCCATGACATGCCCCTTAACGAAAGGCATGCATCATAAAACAAATACTTTAGAAATCGCTTCACCTTCCCGCTTCACAGAAAACACCGGTTGTAATTAACGCAGTGATGTCATACGATGAAAACTGTGATTGGTTAAAGAAGTGAAACACAGGCCCAACCCTTGTTGACCAAGGGACACATCGAACTTGGCAAAATCAGGAAGTGCATGACTATGCAAACATATGTGGGACGGACCAATCAACGCTAACAGTACATGCATAGACGACATAGTGTTGTACATTAGCTTCCACAAACTCAAATTCCCAGGGCAGCGTGTGGCTTGCTTGGCTAAACCTGCATGCCTGTAATCACAAGGTCACTGGTTCAAACCCAGCTTCACCATGCTGTGGGTCCTCAAGCAAAGCCCTTAACCCCCAGCTTCCTGGGCACCGCTATGGGTGACTACCCTTCACAGACAGCTTACTCTACAAAGAAAAAGTTGAGGGAGGCATAAAAGACAATTTCCCCAAGGAAATATTGTTTTTTTTTGATAAAGTATCAATTATTATTACTTAAAACACATGATTTTTAAAAGTAAAAAGTTAAGTGTTTGTCTTGTGAGAAAGGCTCCCAATGTTTGTACTGTCCACACAAGATAGCTAAACACGTTCACACAAAAGGGGAAAAACACAAGCACACACAAACAACAAAGAGGAGCACACAGACCAGCCAGTACTGTGCATGAGTCTCTTACTGCATTTTATTTGATTATTTACTTCCTTAGTGGACTCCTTTATGCAGTCATTCACCTAGCTTGTCTTATCAGGAAGCTGGTTTTAAACCACTGAAGTACATGGATGGTTGTTGTGTACGTTATAACTGCATTAACAGCAGATCCCTTCTAAGGACCTGAAGTGACAGCAGCCATTAACCTCTATGCTACTTCGACTTTAACGGCAGTCCACTTCCGATGAGATGGAGTACGAGCTCCGGTTAGCCGCTAAGCTGCTACTATGTTAGAACAGCAGACCTTCTAAAGATCTGAGAAGGCGGCTAAAGTTAGCCGCTAAGCCGCTACTATGTTAGCGACAGGTTCTCTGTTAGCCGCGATGCCATCCAGTCCCCTTTCAGTTGCAAGGCTGCGATGGCGCAGATGTCAAATTCACATGAGCTAACGATTCATGTTCTTGAGCGTTTTTGGTGCTGCCAGAAAGACAACAGAAACTGGGGATTTCATGAGTCGGTCAGTGGGTCTGTGTATCCCCTAACCCATGTTGGCCCTGTAGTCAGTTTCCCAGGGCCTGGTAGCATATGTTTGTTTACTATCTGGAAACAGAGCACGCACCTTTGCCCTCGGTTTGACTTAAACACATGTACAGCCCATGTTCCCTGGAAACACCTGTAAGAACATACCACCTACAAATGTCAAAAGCTGCTGTTCACATACGTCAGACCAGAGGGACCCTGATGCTGCAGTGTTATGTACAAAACAGACCTTCAAGCCACAGATTTACTGGGAAGTAGGTTCAAATAAATGCAGTGAAGACGAGACCCTCGCGGCTGGCCAGTAACTGCATTCCTGTGCCGCCAAAGTGAAAGGCAGCCAGAGGATAAGTATGTTATGTCTACAGGCGATGTGTGGTCATCGAGCTAAAAGGTTTTTTTTCTCTAGGGGAGTTGCTTATTTGCCCTGCTGGGGGAGCTCTCACCTAAGGCACCTGCCAATTGCCTCTGACTGCCGCTGAGACGAAGGCGTGAGGCAGCAGCCCCCCCCCCCCCCCGCAGCTTTCCTCCCGTTATACGCAGTGCATCCCCCCAACACGCCAAGCACGGGGATCGTGCATCACGGCAGTCACAGAGGAGCTCCCTAGCCTCCAGGTGAATATATCCAAAGACCGTCCTCTGCTTTTGTGTGTGCATGAAGGCCTCCAGGGAGGGTTGCATGTTGGACGGGGTGTGTGAATGGTGACCTCTCTAGGTTGGATGCTGCATGCGTGAAGAGTAGGCGTCAGTTAACCCGTGCACATGGGGGCACTAGGACCCAGAGGTTTTCGGCTGGGATGCAGAGAGATGCCAGAACATTGATTTTCCCCATTACGCTGCGAGTGGACCCATTACAGAGAGACAGATAAACAGCCCACTGCTGGCCCCAGAATGTCTAGCTCCAGTAACAGGTTTTTAAATTATTCCATGCAATAAATTCACCACCAGTCCCGTCTGGCTGTTATATGTGCATGCACGTGTGCATACATTCATTCGCGTTTGTGTGTGCATACTGTATGTCTATCTTTCTGAGCTTCTGCGAGTGTTTGCATTCCCTGGTTGTGTCTGTAAGCTCACTTTTATTTGTGCAGTTGCGTATCTATTGGTTTTGTGCTGGCTTTTTTTGGCTTGTGCGCTCATTTGCAGTTAATGATCATGTATATTACGCATTCCTGTAAGTGTCTGTGTGTGACAGTGTGTCTGCGTGAGAGCTGCTTGGAACGCCACACAGTAAAAACCCACCTCTGTAGTGCCCAGGGCCCCACCCATGAGTACCGGAGGAGGCGCTGCCATTCGTTAACTAGACACCCCAATAAGTTAAACCTGACTTAATGGGGTCACAAAAAAGGCGGCAAATCCAGTGGCTTCAAAGGGCTCTTCGCATCTTAAGACGGACACTGAGATGATGAGCACGTGAGATTTCATGCTGGCCATTGCGGTTCTCCTCCAGCTGCCAGATTTTATGAGACAGCACCTCCACCTCACCCTGCAGCACTTCATCGTTTGTGACCGTGATGGAGATAAAAAGGGCACCGCAGGGAAGACCAGAGGAGAATGTTCTAGAACACACCATTTATTCTACTGATGTACTAGGCTGTTCTGTCATTAAACTGTAATTGTGGTCTAGGTAACTAGTACACTGCGTGCTTAACACTATGTAAATAACATTGTATTCGACCTCAACTGAACCTTTATTGTCCAGATTCTCCTCTTGGTGTACATCTTGCACATGCTGAGGGTTCGTCTACGATAGAGTTATTTATGGGTTATGTACATTTGATGATAAAAAACCTTGATCCTTCTACAACGGTTTTTTTCTGCTGAGGCACAAAGCAGTGCAACTATGACGGAGGTAACTGGCGCACTGTGTGGTTAAGATCAGAGAAGAACAATCTAAAAAAACACTTTTTCTTCCTGTGAAGGCACTAGGCACTGCATTCATTACACATGTCGTTTCTTTTTATAGATACCTCAGTGACAGCAGTTGTAATTAATGAAGCCCAGCTGACATCCTCAACCAGAGCTCACACTGGGAATTGCAAGCAGTTGTACAATTCCTCTACATTTCCGCAAAATTGGCCTTCATTTTGTCTAATTAAATATTATTTACCTTTGTGTATCAGCACGATACTTTCAAGTCACACTTGTGGCGTGATACTCCCTCCTCTGCTTCTAATGCTAGAAGAGGGGTTGCATTCATATTCTTCAACTGAGATCCTACAGCCAAACTCCGATACCTTTACAGCTATGCAAAAGCTTTGGAAAAATCTGTTAGGGAGGTAAGTGGGAAATGTAAAATGTGTACATGTATCCAAAAGTTTAGAGCAGAACTCAACTTGGAACCGAAAAGACTGTCCCAATTTCAAGACCCCAGGAATAAATACAGGCCTCATTTTCCACATGTAGGTCAGCACTGGACTTCGATACACAGTCTTACTTATTCAATGCTATATACCTCTTCTAACAGTGAATTCATTCCCTATCTTTTTCCAGCCATTATGATATTTTGTCATGTGCAAAACTTAAAAAAGCTTCTGAAAATGCCTCTTGGAGTTGCCAAAGGAAAAATTATATCCATAAAAGCAACATAATAACAATGTACACCAAGATACTGCAAGGACAAATAACATGTTGTGCTTTGAAGGAACTTAAATTTAATAACGTAACTTCATCAAGTGCACCTACCATTGTGGTAAATGTCAAATGAATGAAATGCTGGATTTGAGAAGCATGTCTCAGTCACATAATACATAACCCCTTCCGAACCATTAACCTCAAAACAGTCTGGTGTTGAGCTAAACAACTGTGCTGCCACCCCTGGTTGCTAAGTGACAGGCCATCTTCATCTTCATCTGAACGTGAGGGACACAGAGTGGTCCACAGATGCTCCAAGTGGATTGTGTGGTTCTAGTCCAAGTTCTCCTTCAGTCTTCTGCTAACATTTTTGTTGTCTAACTGATAATAATAATATCAGCCATTACACCCTCACAGATCAAAGAGACTGCACAATGTGAAGTCGCTGTTTACTGTAGTAACATCACCAAAAAGTGAATTAGGGGAGTTCTATACTCAATCATCAGATTGTCAACCACACAGAATAGCCAAGAACGAATCGATACTAAAATACAAACACACTTATTACATCGAGATCATTCCATCAGTCCCTGACATTCACATTACCTTCCAGAACATTCCCCAACACATTCCCTTACACCAGGACATGCAAATTTATCAGCGGACATCCATTGTTACATTGATTCTCTGGCTATTAAGCACAAGAATCAATACTGCACTGAACAAACGGAGGTTGTGGTCTTTCCACCCAATACCAGTTGACTGTGCATGGAGATTTGCAAAAAGACCCAGCATTGTCCAGCCCACACATGCACCCGGCCACAAATGAAAGCCATACATCTTAAATCGCTCACTCATAATGCTCCTATCTCTCCCCTTTCCTTACATTCCTGTATTACATCCATCACATTAGATTCAATCTTCTGTTTCATTCTCTACGTACCAAAATCTACATTTCAAATTTTGCGTTCTAAACTCTGCATTCTTTCTTCTACGTTCTATCAAAATACAGCGACTGACTCTTTGCACTCTGGTTCATATCAAGAACAAATTTAGTTGCAGAATTAATACTTCAGTAAAGTACATAAATATATAGTCAGATAATAAAGTCAGATAATTTCATGTTATGTTCACAAACAATATGGATCATATTCTTGGAATTAATCTTTGGATTTGGTACTGTATCTGAGAACCACACCTCTCCTCCCAAATCTTTTACATTTCACACTCCAGGTGGATTCTGTTCACTTTAGTCATCACCTGTCACAGATCACCCCAGACGTTCCTCGCCTTCCTCGCTCCCCTCGAGGACGTCCCATCGTCAGGACACACCTGACTGAGAAAGTACTTCTTCTCCTCCTCAGGGCCACGCCTCTCCCAGCTGTCCCCTACCTTCTGTGAAGTCTGACTCACCATTGCCAGATCTTCATGGTTCTACCTGAGTTTGAGCATTCATACCCGCGCCTGTCTCCTCGTGTACTGACCTCGGTTTTGTTCCATAGCCCCCGAGTTATGCCTAGCCCATCACCTCCGACCAACGCCATTTGCCCAACTTGTGCCTGCACCGTGGATTTCGATTCATGCCTCTGCCCGCTGCTGACTGATGCCGATCACCAGCCTTTTGCATGGATCACGGATGCAAATTGCCGCCTCTACCCCAATCACAAAGTATCACCTTCGCGCTCTTTTGAAAGCTTCGGCAACTGTGATACCGGCTGTGTGAAACTTTTGGAAATAAAGATCATGCTTTCCTTGCTGATCTGCGCCAGCATCTATCTTTTGTGTTTCCTCACAATCACCAGTTAATTTCCACAAGAGTTGCAAAGTTCTAACAGTGCTTGTGAACTAACTCTCAAATAATCGCACACACTTTCAGACAATCAACTTCAAATCATCATTAAAAAAAGCTTCTTGAAATATGGCAGTGTTTTCTGGACCACAAAGGTCACTGAAGCGCTAAAGGTCAATTTAGGTAAATGACATTTCCACAAAGCAAAATCAAATGAAGCAGAAAGCTTCATTTGATTTGTACAAGAAGCATAGCTCACAGTAAGAAGACCAAGTACAAAGTAATGGCTAGTTTCATGCAATGATCTCATTCTACAGGCAGAGTATGACCATCAGGCACCCCAGAACGAGATTCTTTTGGTGGTCTCATGAACAGCGACGAGCACAAATGTGTGACAATAGCAGCAAAGGGATTAAGGACTTTTAGGTGAAATGCTGTGGGTAGAAATCTCAGGGGCTTTGTTTATAACCATCAATATAATACAGAATGCTTTGGCAAGAACATCTGGTTGCACAATTTGCTTTGGATAATAGCCAAGCATAACAAACATAGTATAATATTTTAATAATGAAGAAACTGAAGACAGCCTGGAGATAATTCGAAGGACCGAGTGAAGTCGAGTCACTTTATTGGCATCTCACTGTCATGGGGCAGCACAAAAGGAACGCTAGAGAAACAACAAATACCAAACAATAAATACTGGGGGGGCGTACATACAGAATAATATAAAAACATGCGGAAGTCTTCCTAGAGCCTGAACCAGCAAACCAATAAACTGTTATTTTGCAGGTAATATACTTATGGATTCAAGTGTATAAGTCATAACGGTCTGGGCGTGTGTGATGCCATTGTATATCCAGATGTATGCATATGTGCACACCCACGCATGCAAATGCAGATGCACACAACCAGATAATTACTATCAGAAATCAGACCTTTGATGTAGGAAGTCATTCAGCATAATTGGAATCAAAAGAGAGTACATTCTTTGAACATTTCACTGGAGACATCATCATGTATGGCAAATTTAATCTTGTAGTGGGATTTCAGAGACCCTTCCATGAAGAATCAATTTCCAGGACGGGAAGCAATGCAACTGGGATTTGTGCTCCCATATACATTAGTCACTGATCTCTCTGCTAATGCTAACAATACACTACAAGACTTTGAAAAGACTCTGAAATGACTTGTTAAAGTCTGACAACCTCTTACTTCTAAAGACAATGTGTCATTAGTCACAGAGTTTTTTGTCACGGATTATGATTTTGAGGATCTTGCAGGGTTACTATTTGCAGCTAGATTCCATTTGAGATCATTTCCCATCATGCTTCTGGTGTAAAATTACAGGAAGAGAAAAACCATAGAACAACAGAGTAGAAAGCAACGCTTGGCCGCAGCTGTTCGTGTGAGCAATGGTTTGCTGTGATAAGACAGTAAAAAAAGAGAAGACACCATAGAATGTGGACACAACTCTTGTTGCATGAGCGAGGACAGCAGAGTCTGTCTATCCTCCATGTCTATCTACTCTACCTGAGATCCTGTTCCCACTTTCCTGCTTCCTGTCTGGATGTTGACAACGTCCACGTCACTATTTGCATGAGCCAAAAGTAAAGACCTATGATGATATTAAATATGGCTGATTTTATCTGAACTTCAAGACATGAAAAAGATTGATTTAAAACAACTTTCCCAACCACCTTACACCAAGCAATCAAGATGACAGGAGCGTGCCACAACAAAAATTTCATAATTTTCTCCTGACACTGTAAAATTGTAGACACTGGTGAAATCTCTTGGGCCGTTTGGTGTAAGGCCAGCATAAGGGGTCCGGGCATCTCCTGGCTCACATCTCAAGGTTTACTGAAGAAACTGAACTGGAGCAGCTGATGTCACATTAGTGAATATGAAAACAGAGACAGGAGCGGCAGAGATATGGAGATTCACCAAAAGCATGGTAAAAGGGAGGGGTCTGGGTGACTCATAGCCCTAAGTACACAGAATATCACCTAAATGTTCACACAAGTATCAGCAGCTGTTCAATGAATATATGTACATGTGTAGATATGTTTGGGAATCCAGTGGAAACCAATTCCCTATTTCTCTATTTTCTGGTAGCGACCACATTAGAATCCCGTCCAGGGTGTAGTCTGGTCTTGTGCCCTATGCAGAATTTGATAAGCTTTAGGACGCCCATGACCCTAAGCAGGATAAGCGATTGAGAGATGGATAGATGGATGGATGGATGGATGGATGGATAGATGGATGTATGGGTGGATGGATGGATAGATGGATGTGTGGGTGGATGGATGAATGGATGGATGGCTGGATGGATGGATGGATGGGATGGATGTCTTAAATCTTCTGATGTTGCACATATAGTCCTTGAATAGTCTTTTTAGGCTCTTGCTTTATTAGAAGTTGTGCAACAAGTATGTTCACCATTTGAGTACCTTTATTAGCATGAACATGTCATAACTTTGATTATCAAAGTAACCTCCTCTAGCAGTTACAACAGCAGAGAAAATTCAAGACATTCTTTCTACTAGGGGCATTCATTACTGCTCTGTAACTAGCATATTTAAAGTTAAAGGACGGCCTAGAATGTGACTCTGCCATCACCACACAACCAGTTAACAGGAAGTCAGGCATGCACTGTTATGTACTCTTTCCATGTTATAAAGGAAACTTGTTTAATATTACTTGTATTTTCATTTATAGTTTTTCACTCAAGTTTCTAATGCTTAAGAATAGAAAAATAGGCTGTTTAAGAAATAAATGAAAAGGTAAGAAAAACCTGAGGTGTGCAAAAAAATTTGACTGGTCGGACTGGTTTAGGGGGACGGTGGACTGACTTCAGCACAGATGCACACAGAAGCTCCCCCATGAGAGCTCCATCAGCGCCTCACACTGCCAAGGCTCTCAGCTACCCCTCAGGTTTCTCCTGCTGCCCTCCCCAAGGCCCCCTAGGCTACATCCACAATTCTCATATCATGTGACCTCCTGTTTGACCACTGCCTCTGAGCACCAAGGGCACACTGAAGACTTGCACAATTCCACTCCCGGGCCAAAGGCCACCACCCAGCCTAGAGCCGCTTGTCGACTCCCCAAGGTTTCTGGGAAAATTGCTAATTAGCCTCATCGTGTGTGGCAGTAGGATTCCATGAAGGCAACCCGTTCCCACCAAAAGCCATCTCTAAATCAACCGGCTGGGGTGCAGAGTTTGCTTCCATCATTCCCTATATTTCCAGTGCAGCCTCACTCTCTGCACAACAAAAGAATGAGGGAGAGAAAGAGAGAGAGAGAGAGAGAGAGACAGAGGAATGCATAGCTGAGAGTGTTCTGAAGGATATAGCAAGCTGTCATGGCTTTTTTGCCACCATTTTGTAACATGAGACCATAGATCCCCTCAGGAGCCACAGAGCAAGTGTGCAGGTCACAGGCTGAGGGTTTCGCTGGAGGACAATAAGCTCCAGGCCTCGTCTGAAGCACTTTCACTGGTGCCCTGTCATTTATAGCTACATGCTATGGATATTTTATATGGTCCTGACCTTTGGGACCAAAATGAGTTCATTCTCATGATAGATACAGTGTCACCCAGCCGTGATTGTTCTCCTCATCTCTAATCAGACCTTGTCGTGCTCAGGTCACAGGGGTCGTGAGATGTCAATGCTGCTCCTGTCGCATGACTCAGCACACCCAAACACCGGCTGCGTGCTTGGTTAGAGCTCAGTTAGAGCCACACCTCCCCCCCCCCATGCTTCAGCGGTGCACCACTGCACCTAGAGGCGGCAGATTACAGGCTGGCGTGCTACTAGCCGGCCATACCCTGCTCACACGTCCATGCGGCTGTGGATTAATGAGAGACACTTGTCTCCGCTGCTGCGGCAACACCGCAGCCGTTTCCATGGCGACACCGCACCATACTAGCTAGTAGCAGGGCTGAGGGGTGGCACAGTCTAGCAGCAAAGGAGGCTGGCTGTGACCAGAGGGCCAGTGAAGAGCAGACAGCAAGACAGAAGCAAGAGCACCACCGTAACTCCCATCCTTCGTAACAAGCCTATCCAGTAGGAGCTGAATATCAAACAGATGCCAAGGCACAACATGTGACCATACAGTGAGTGTGTCACACCTCAAACTGCAAGCACTGGGGAAGAAACAGTGGTCGAATACGTCCATTCTACCCCAAAGGCATTGCAGCTTGCAAACGTGCGGCTGAGCAGGGCAGGATGCTCTGTCAGTGATCAGAAGGTCGCTGGATCAAATCCCAGACTTGGCAGTGTGATTTCACCATCGGGCCCCAGAGCAAGGCCTGTAATCCCCAATTGCTCCAGGGACTGTTGGACCCTGCATGTCCCTTTGGCCAAAGAATCTGGTAAATAAGCAAAACATAGAGACAAAGATATATATCAAAATAGCAGGACGTCGGCAGGCTTCCCTGTCATCAAAAGCTTTATTTAGTCATAATTCAAAGCAGTTTCTATCAAAACTTTAAAAGCACTAAACAGATATGTAAACCAAGATGTGTTCTTGGTAAATATTATATCTAAGTCATTGTAAAGATGACAATGATAATTATGATGACAATGACGCTGATGATGACACATGAGCTATGGTGACAGGGGTCACATGACTCACAGCGCCAGTATTAGGGATTCGGGTGCTTGGTCGCCCTGCCACTGAAACACAAATGCACAAACCTACCCCTGCACCACCTTCAGGCCTTCATCAGGAGATCGAGCCTGGGAGTTTCCTGAGTGTGGCGGCTGCATCACAATACACTGAAATGGGTGCAGCAGGTCCCTCCCCATGACAGTGAAGCACATCAGGGAAACTAATATTAGCCTGAGGCTTAAAGCCCCATCTGTGGCAGAGGTTTGTTTTCCACAACCCACGCTGCCCTGGAAATGACAGATGCACACGATCCACGATCCACAGTTGAATCAGAGGACAGAAGAAGAATCTGGCAGAGAAAGAAAGCAGTCTGCGGAAGCAGAACAACCAACTGTTGAGAAAGCGAGATGGGATGGTGGAGTTTTAGGTCAAATGGTCCAGACACAACAGGGGGCAGGTGCGGTACGCAGTTGTCTTGAGTAAGATATGGCCCTGCATCAAGTTCAAAGCCATGGTTTAAAGGTCTAGGAGTCATATACCTCCAATAAATGTCTGTGAAGAGACGTGGAGGTGGGGGGTAGTTCCACAGAAAGCTCTACAAATGTGTGGGGGGCTCAGATCACACGGTTTAAACACCTGCGCATACTACAGACACAACAGAATTTGACAGACAGTGAGAGAGAGATGCAGGAATGCATTGCTGTGCTCGATGCAAGAGCAAGAAGAAACACCAGTAAATGATGGACAGTTTAGACTTAATTATTTTATGTGTTTCCATGGCAACTGATAACCCGATGTATGAAGAATCCTTTGGTAATGGTTATAAAGGGTTTAAAAAGCGTCAACTGGGCAGATGAACATACAAAATAGCTACATAAAGCTCTCTAAAGCCCTCTCCCGGATCACTCATCATGTAAGACAGCACTCTCATCATTAGCAGTAAGTCGTTAGCCTGATGCAAGTGAGATGGTGATCAAAATGGAAATAAAAGTAACTGGCGAAAATCTGTCAGTACTGAGCATCAATTTCCAAAGACAGTCCTTTGAATCGAGTTACAGATAGACTCCCTGCAGTTTGAAATATCAAAGCAAATCTTGACAAGAGAGTCAAGAAGGTCATTTCCGACCGCTTCCATTTTTAAAAATTATTTGGCAATGCAACAGTCATCTCTGAGCAAGATGTTTTCCTTTGTTGCTCTATTGATCGATTTACACGATTAAAAATTTGTCCCGTCTTTCTCTCCTTCCTGGCTCCTATGTGCTATTCTCCCTCTCTTTATCTCTCAGTCTATTTCCTTCTGTTTCCCTCCCTTTCTTCCTCACTCTATGTCTCTCTCTCCCGTGGCCTCCCATCTTTGTCCCCCGCCTATGTGCTTGGTCCGGGATTTCCTCCAGACACAAAGGTCTCGCTCAATGTCGGAGAGATAAGCAAGGCCACAGCATTTGGTTCATTCAAGACCCTGGTTCTGTGCTTCTCACGGGGCCTGTCTGTCCCAGGCGGCAAGGGTTAGTAGAAGAAAGAGGAGACTGTATTCATCCATACAGACACACAATTATAGTACAAACCCAACTACTAATGCCACACATACACCTCCCCGGCCGTACTGACCATCCAGTCTCATGCTATCCGCTGACCATCCAGTCTCATGCTATCCTCTGACCATCCAGTATCATGCTATCTGCTGACCATCCAGTCTAATGCTATCCTCTGACCATCCAGTATCATGCTATCCGCTGACCATCCAGTCTCATG
>JAODJW010000102.1:898119-919826 GCA_026777045.1 Hyperopisus bebe
ATGCTATCCGCTGACCATCCAGTCTCATGCTATCCGCTGACCATCCAGTCTCATGCTATCCGCTGACCATCCAGTCTCATGCTATCCGCTGACCATCCAGTCTAATGCTATCCGCTGACCATCCAGTCTCATGCTATTCTCTGACCATCCAGTCTAATGCTATCCGCTGACCATCCAGTCTCATGCTATCCGCTGACCATCCAGTCTCATGCTATCCGCTGACCATCCAGTCACATGCTATCCTCTGACCATCCAGTCTCATGCTATTGTGTCAGATTGACTCCTTACTGAAGAACTCATTTGCGTATCATATCGAAACCCTTGGCCGTCAACAATCGACAGGAAATACCTGACAGCTGTGGAGAGCAAGGAAGACGCAAGATCTTACCTCCCCGTAGTCCGTGGTGAGGACGAGCGAGCCATCGTCACAGGAATCGACCGTGGAGGCCAGGAGCTGATCCTTGTCCCGCACCCAGACGCGAGCTCCCTGCATCAAAGAGGCAGAGGAACCAATGATTAATGAATAGGCTTCAGCAGCCTAGGGGCCAGAGTGATCAGGGGGGCCATATTGGCCATCTAGTTTTGTTTTTATTATTGTTATTATATATTTATTTATTTAAGTGATCCTTTATTGGTTGTTTATTTGTTTGGAGTTGGTGATTGGTTAAAACTGAATGGGGAGACCAATTCTACATGCACCTGTTTTTACGGGGTTTTATACCATCGTGTATTTTTTGGTATGGAGTAAGGAGTAAGGAGTTTTTCTATACATAATCGATTTTACTAGCCCGATTACTGAGTTATGAGCCTGATTGCCCCTGAACTCATTAACCTGCCACTGCTTGTAACTGCCGCTGTGGTTCCCGTTTCCTGTCCCGTTGCTGTCTGGTATTATAAATGCTGCGTGACTGCATGACAACAAACTGCCCTGCTTCACCTCTATAGAAGAACAACAGAAATCAGTGGCTGATTCTTAATGGGGCTCGCTGATGCCACCTAGCTGCCACGAGCGAGGCATGACTTGGGCCATCCGCTACATTTGGCAACCTCCCATCCCCCATAGCTGGATAGCGAAAATGTTGGCCAGATTTTTCACCCACTCAGAACATTAGAATGGGGGGTATCAATATGATGAGGAAACCCAATGCAAGGTTAGAGATCATGGAGAACGATCCTCATTAAGTATTAAACAGCACCGGGGGCCACGGGGAGGGGTATGGCAAACACTACAAGCTATAATCTGTAGTTCGCTTAACACATCAGTAATGATGAGAAGCCAGACAATCAAATGATATCGTATCCATCATTCTCGCCGAAGGGTTTCTCTATTGGAGGCTTGGGCACGTGGTCGTCGAGGTCGGATATTTTTCTAGCGTTACAGTGGTGGGATGGGCAGTGCTTCAGAGCTGTAGTGGGGGCAAAACCCAGTGCCTTCATTTCTTTAAGAGGGCTCACTTTGAAGTGGGATCCATCCCCATGAACCGCTGCAGTGACTGCCTGCTTCCCGTGGTTTAATCAGGCTGCAGCAGAATGGAAAGACAGCGAGGCAAAGCAGCGATTTAAACATGAGGGTGAGATCAGAGCAGGTCTGCTCCATCTCTCTGCCCCTCTTAGTGAAAACACAAGGTTTCCCACTCCTTGCCAACTCAAGGCACAATAGAGTAGGTACACCCACCCGCACGCTCCGCCAGTAAACCGCAGATTGCCGCAAGTATGAACTGAAATGAAGGCCATACCCGCATGTTATTGTAATGCAAGTAGACAACGTGCACAGTAATCATAATTCCAAATTTGCCCTTCATGGATCCAGGGACCTCAGCTGCTGCCAGAAAAGCATAAATACTCAACTCACAGAATTCTCTGTCCATCTGAAGTCATTCTGCAGCATCAGAACTGAGTGTTGATGAAGGAATATTGACTGTGGACATCATGTGAAAGGACATACAGCAAATCCACTAGGCTTTGGCTTTTGGTCGGAAACAGTAACAAAATGGTCTTTCAGGTTCAGGCACATTCTGCTTAGACTTCCCGAGTTGGCCTGACCCAGGACAGGAAGTTACCATTTCAGTCCAGCTTCTGTTGAAGTGTTCCTGACATCATGCTAGATGACACACTGTTGTTATCACAGTGTGTTAAGTTGGGCCAGGATCTGCTGAAGAAACAGTACAAATATGGAAATGCAGAGCTTCCCTGAAAAGATCCACATTCCGGCAGGACTTAGAAACGCATTTTATTAATGCGAACGTTTGCTGCCGCTGTCGAGCTAACTTGAAACTCACAATTGCATTATCGGTCGTACAGCTGATTGACACAAGGAAGGAATTTGGTGGAGATTTTGAATGACTGAACCAGTAAGCTGTTTTGTCATGAAAAAGCAGATGAAAATGTGACAATTGTCTAGGTAGGACTCTGTGGAGGTTAAAAACCATTGTGACCAGAAGGTTGCAGGTTCAAATCCCTCTATTTGAACAAGAGACTTTGTCTTTTATCTTCTAATGTGCTGGCACAGCTTTCTACACCATGTGCCCTTCTTGAGAGCTTCAGATGTACTCAGGGCAGAACATCTGGGATGCTTCCCCAAGAGGGAGTTTTGGGTATTTGCGGGTTTGGTGGTTAATTAGCCTCAAACTTGTACTTGTCCAGTCTCAGTTACTGTAACAAGATGGCGGCAGATCCTCTGGTTTTGGATTTGAGGCGACCTAAATTAAAGGTGAGCATTTCACAGAATGGAATGGCAGGTAGCCTAGTAATTAAGGACACAGACTTGTAATACAAGGATTTGTACTCTTGAGTTTCAATTTCTTAGCTAGTAAAAAGGTTATAAGGCATCAGCTAAAAAAAAGTAAATCTTACCCAGAGCCCCTTTGCTTTTAAAGATGTGGCCTTCACCTCTACACATGGACACATGGGTTAGTTGCGATTTGCAGGCCCTGCATGTCCGTCTCACGTGGCCCATTGGAGAGATCACTGGCAAAATTCCTTGCAAAGAATAACAGATGGGGAACCAAGACCCACACAGCCAGCGTCTGAAGCTGTGTGGTATAAGGAAGTGGAACATGTAGGCAGTGTTGGTTTTCGAATGCCTAGAGAATGTACCTGTTTAAATGATTTGTTTAAATACAGGTGAGCGTGATTCAGCAGAAAGGCCTGTCAGTCCAGATTTCATTTTCTTCTCATTCTTTTCAAATAAATTTCCCTTCTCCCTTTGGGTTGTTGATATTTGATGCATTGGAGGTCAGTTCACCTCTACACCAGATCCACACAGCGTGTTTGCACCCTTTTTCTGTGGGATTTTTTTGAACTCGTGACTTGTGACTGTCAAGTACGACACAGACCCATACTGTAAGTGCAAGCCAGGGGCTGCAGGGGACTGTGGGAAGGAAAAGCTGAGGCCTGCTGGGAGATGAAGTCCCTCACTCATGACTACACCTCCTTAAACCCTCAAGCAGATCCAACGCTGCCATGCTACGAAGAGATAACCACGTTAAAATCACCCCCGTCTCCATTGCTCAAAAAGCGCTTTGAGCTGACACCTCCAGGGTTCCCTGTCACTAAATGTGACATCTGACCAGCGCTGTTCTGTACCAAGGGACCAGCTCCTTGTCCCTGTCCCTTGTGTTCTGGGGGAGGGAGAGTAGGGGCTGCCGTGGTAATAATGGCTGCTACAAGCACGCCTGCTTCGGGGGAGTCGTTGTCAAAGCCAGCTGAAGGTGATCCCTTCAGAAAGGACCTTGCGTGAAATAAAAGGACTGAGGATATCTGAAGAGCGTTTCCTGGCAACTGACACTATGTGGCAGACTCAGGCACACCCAGAAAGCAGCTCTCTGGAGCTGCAGAAGCTGTCTTGAATTACCATCACCTTGCTAAAAAATACCTCTCCTAAATATTCAGGTGTCTTTTCCGCACTGTCCTCTCCGTCCCCGGGCCACTTGAGCCTTCGAAAGGCCCTGAACAAGCGGAAGCTAATCGACAGAGTCTGTCATCGCATCACTTGATCCAATTAGACTGGTGACCCATCTCCGCGCTTTCATGCTTTTGGGCTCAACGCTGGAAATACCGACCAGCAGCAGCCGAAGGACGGACCCGGGATTGTCCAACGTGAGGGGGCACAGTCCTGGATTGCAGTGCCGTCAACGTTCCCTGCTCCGTTTTCACAGATTCCTGAACTCGGTCTGCGGCTAAGGCACCCAAGGCTAATCACATTACAATGACCACGCAAAGAACTCAAACACGTGATCACCAATGTCACCCCTCCAGGAGTAGAGGAATTACTAAAGAACCACCCTTCTGATTCAACCCCAACCATAACACGTTGAAGACCTCTGATGCTGGACAAGCATTTGGGTTGAGGTATCAATCTCATGGGCCCACCCTATCCTATGACCAGCAATAATTTCGCTTATAAGCTCATGTCACTGGCAGCTATTTTATCCATTGCCTTATTATTTTCAGCTTTGTGAACATGCTAAAGTCCTCCCAGCAAGGATTATTTACCACGCGCATCACACACCAGTCTCAGCATTATGCTGTATGACAACGTTCACCATAGTTACCACGATGACATCATTCCCACGCACCCCTGCTCACATTAGGCCACACCCACCGACGAAAAGAAGCCCCCCCACCCTGAGTTCTCCCACACCATTACAGAGGGATGTCCCCCAGGACTGCAGCAGTGGTCGCCAGCCAGTCAGACCATCCCCTTCACGTTGCCGCGTCGCTTTGCACGCTTCACTCTGCATTCTCATGTCACTAGCTATCTTAGCTATCGTAGCACACAAACGTTGCGTCAGTATGCGTTGCGTTATTTTATTTGTTTTGCTTGGATTACATTCGACACTGATAAAAATTACAGATATATATCGTCCCTCTCAAAATTTCCGGGGGTCTCAAATTATCAGTGGCTCCCTGACACCCGCAAATGATGCGGAATGTCCCAGAAATCTGTTGTTCTGATATTCAGAGGCGGTAAAATTACCTTCCATTATAACACAGTTCAGGTTTTTTCAAAAGCAACATTATTCCATAATTTTCCAATAAAATTTACCGAGACAGGGGGGGGGGGCATGGAATTTAATAAAAATACCGCGGTAATACCATAATACCACCATACCACCCAAGCCTAGCCAGCATCCCAGCCCATCCCGGCTGTCTGTTATCTTCCTCTCTGAAATCAATATGCCTGATGCGGAATATCTCTCAATGGCTGAGAGTTAGTAGCCCACTTGACAGGAATCTAGTGTATTTCATTTTTTTTTTTGCATGTCGTGTATAAACATGTATTTGACTTTGACCATGATGTTATAACATGCTGTAATAGTGGACATGAAAGAATAATTAATTTTACTGTTCCCATCCCCCCGCCCCCCCACTGGTAGTTGCCCAGGGTATTTTCTTTGTAGAAGTAGCCCTCACTGTGAAAAAGGTTGTTGACCCCTGCACCCAGGACACCACAGATTACCATTCAGGCAGGGAGTGGGAGGTATCACAACTAACCCCGAGTCTTCTGAATATGATAAACATCTGGAGAGACCTTGGAGGGTAGGGAGCAGTCGACTCATGTTGATAGAGAGGCAGAATATCAAAGCCCCTGTGATCCCATCGCTCAGCTTGGCTTACGACAGCAGAAGGCAGCGTGGTGAGGAAGCTGAGGCCAGGCGGACCTGCTGTGGTGTAACGTAGCTGAGGCTGGGCCATGACCACAGTGACCCCGATCTGAGTGCCGTCCAGGTGTGGGCTGGTCCCCTTGTGTCTGACCCACAAAGACCATCAGCTTTGAAATCCAATCCCCATATAGAGCTCTACAACACGAAATTTCACCCGACAGCATGCCATTCCTCTGATGGCCGTCATTCTATGCTACCAAGTCCTCCGATACTGTTTTCACCAGAGGCGACGTCTGAGCAATCGCCTGTTATCTTATGTTACTCCAAACAAAGCGCAGGTGGTATGAGGTCAAACAAACTGCCACCCATACTGGCTAGACGTAGTCTCGAAGGGCGTGTGGCTTGGCAAGGTTGGTAACTCCTCTGTGCCTCTCATCAGAAGGTCGCTGGTTCGCATCCCTGTTGGGCCCTTAAGCATGAAACAAATCCTCTGAAATTCTTCAGGTGATGGATAAGTGGCCTGACCCTATTCTCAGACGCCAAGCTTCATTCTCAACTGTGTGTGTGTGTGTGTGTGTGTGCGTGTGTGTGCGTCACAGAGCATGATAGGATTTCAAAAAAGATGCATTCCAATGTACTTGTGTAAATGGCACATAAGGCATGTCAACCTCTCATTAATGTTATTTCTCGTTGCCAGATTGTTGGTTTTTGAATGCCTAGAGAATGTACCTGTATAAATAATTTGTTTAAATACAGGTGAGCGTGATTCAGCAGAAAGGCCTGTCAGTCCAGATTTCATTTTTTTCTCCTTCTTTTCAAATAAACTTCCCTGTTCCTTTTGGGTTGTTGAATATTTTATGCCTTGGAGGTCAGTTCACCTCTACGCCAGATCATGGCCCCCATAACAAGCCTTCAGTAAACTAATTTCCCCCTCATTTCCCCCTGTCGGCTTGCTCGCCAGCTAACTGCGCTCGGTGCGCATCTGCGTGAAGATCCCACTGCTCACTCATTTCCTGAGAACGCAGTAACCCAAAAACCCCGGACTGTCCCTCCATCCCACAAATCCCACCCAGGATAGGATGACTGGGGCGGTTCTGCAGCTGACTGAATGCAGCTATGAAATATACATGATTTTAGCATATTAGGTACTGGAACCAGCGGCAGCGCAGTGGTGATACACCCCCTGCGGGGAGTAGGTCCGTTTATTAGGTGGAGTCGTCTTGTCACATGATTGCTGGGCATCTTGGTGGATACATGGATGAATTAGTGATGGAGAAGCCATGATGAGAAATTAGCTAATGGATGGCAACCCCAGGGAGGAAATAAAAAATCCTAGGCGCAAAAAAAATGAAAAAACAAGAAGGAGGATGGTGCACGGCACTCCTGACTGACGCATTAGCCCCCCTCTCAGTCTGCGGGGGGGGGGGTCAGTGTGCAGGGGTGGGCTCAGTGATGTCGGCACATGGACTGCGAGCTGTCGCCCCATGGAGACCATTCTGCCTATTCACACACACACACACACACACACACACCATCATAAACACTCATTTCTATGGGAAAAACTCTAATCCTGGCAATGACAACCTTAACCTCTACCCAGCCCTAACCTTAACCATAAGTAACCAAACAAAACAAGTCTTTTTTTCATTTTTAGTTTTTTGATTGCAGTCACAATTGGTTTTATCACATTGTGGGGACATCTTTTCCCCACAATGTAATGTATACATAACCCACACACACACACACGCACACACACACACACACATACACCAGCATTCATTAAATAAATTCCCACTGCCTGGATATATTGTGACTTGCAGGTTTCTTAATCTCCACAGAGGTCAATATCAGAGCCACGCATCTGAATGTGCAAATTAAACTGAGGGTCAGACAGAATCACACAGAGTCCCACAGCCAGCGAGGCCATAACTCACAGCTCCCCATCTCAGCTCCTGGTTACTGTGACCTTTTCTTCAGAGTGGCTACCAGATGGCCATCAACAAAGCCTAGCTGCTGAAATTATCTGGCAAGCGGGCTAAACTCTGCGAGCGAACCTCAGCGGAATAAGGGCTAGCAAGCCTCGGAAGGAGATATACACCATCCAGCAGCACAGACCGACCTCCAGGGGGCAGGGGGGGCAGATGGGGGGCAGGGACGCATGGGGGGCGGGAGGTGTCAGTCGAAACTAAAATGCACTCACATTTCCTGATGCTTGTGGTCATGCATGCTGCTCGGGATAACAGCTTCAGCAGCTGGAAACAAAAATGATTTCGGTTCAAGTTCCATGAGAGGGATCTGGTGCTGTAGCCCGAGACTAAAGCTGAACTGCAGGCAATAAAATGTCCATCTGTACGAATACGCAGACTTTGAAGGCACTATGGGTAAGTGCCTGTTAAATGACACGAGCTAAATGCAGATAGACACACAGTTCCTGAAACACAGAGATACTTTGAGCATCTGGGAAGCAATCAACACTCACAATCCCAACTTCAATAACCTCACTAAATAATACATTTTTTCACAAAATGGAACGACTGCTAATCATTCCCCACTGCGGATCCCAGGGGAACAGCCCAGCCCAGTGGCACTGGAATTACACTGAACTCCATGGCTGGCAGTGAAATTTAGAACAAGAAATCCTCCAGGATTGGATTCATTTACTGCTCAATGCCAGCATCTCTCCAGCCAATTCTCTTTAACACAATTAAACAATCAGAAACAGGTGCAATCAACCATAACATCGCAGGCACCCAAAGGCTAAGAACACTGTCCCAGTGTTATGTTAGAGTACCCGACCAACTCCCAGGCATCAAAGGACCAGCCAAAGTATCAATGAGGACGCGTCAGTGTCGCTAAGTTCAGAAATCCTGGGAGGGAAAGGTCAACAGGGCAGGCTGCACTCTCCCATCTTGCGGTCTTTAATCCATCCTCCCATGTTTTCTGATCATGGTCTTGGAGGATCTCAGAAGGTCCCATGTGGCACACATGCATTCACGGTTTGCATAGTTATCTAAGAAACAAATGAGATAATGAAACTAAGGCTGATTCCAGCCAGTTCTACTCCCAGATTTTTTCCTGCCATCCTGAAGGAGTTGGCTTTGGTTTGGTTACTTGTGTCATCCTTTGGAGATGGGAACTCATGCAGGAATTTGTGGGAGGAATGGGAATAGGAAGCAAAAATAGATACTATCTGGCAGGGAGCAAAAACATGGACTGTCAGCGGGTCCCCGAGGACCAGATTGGGAGACACTGCTCTACACACTTTGTTGACCCATAACTGACAGTCGTGTGCATTGCAGGCTGTCATTAGGGGTCTGAAAAGAGTCGAGGTGGGCAGCACAGCTGAAGAAGCAGCACCCAAGTTAAATCAGCAAACACCCAGAGTTGCCAAAATATCAGCACATTGCGTTTATTAAACTGGCATGTGACTAAACCTCTGGGATTTACTGCCACCTCTGCAGGATCAGGCGGACCGAACAGAGCCAGGGGAGAGGTGGAATGTCGAGAAGATGCCTTGGAGTTCCACCCCAAAATGGTGCCCGTTTCAATCTGCACTTAATTGCATGCACAATATTTATCAACTGGACTACAGGGACATGCCCCCACTGGTTTTTCTAAAAGACTTCACTTGCCCATCAAGTGATGTTTACAATGAGCTTTTTCTAATCACCCTATGTCCTCTAGTAATTAGCATGTTCTGCTTTTAATACCATCCATTTTCTGAAACCGCTTGCCTCATTCAGGGTAACAGGAGGTCCACAGCCTATCCTGGAAGCTACGGGCACAAGGCAGGGAACAAACCCATGGGGAGAACATCCACACATACAGAACCCTGGCAGAGACCTGAACCCTTGTCCCAGAGGAACAAGGCAAGAATGCTAGCCAATGCACCACCACGACTCCCCCACGTTTCACACCAACATTAATACATTGTGATATTTAAATTAAAATCTTTGACTCAGCAGTTTTCCATGAATTCCGATTCATGTAAAGGAATGTAACTTTACTCGCCATTTGTACACTGGAAAGCTTGTGTTCTTGCATATCCCATCTTCCCTACTTTGAGATGTTAAGGTGAGAGTGAAGGTTGTGGTGCGAGTGCAGGGTCAACCATTTATCTAGTGCTCCTGGGGAAGAGGGAGTGGGGGGGTTAAGGGCCTTGCTCAAAGCCTCCCCCCGTCAAAATATCCGTGCTGGAAATTATTCACAACTGGAATTAGCCTGGAAGCACATGCCAGAAAATGAATCACAAAAACACTAAGTGCACTAGCCACAAAAATGAAATAATTATCATTTGTGTTACTGAATTGAATAAACAGCAGGGTGAATAACACCTTTTTATTCTGCTTAAAGAGTGGAAAATCCATACTGAGACAAAAATGAGTCCAGGTACCCCAGCCCTGTGCCCGATGCTGCGTCACACAGGCTCCAGACCCCCCCCCATGACCAGGAGAAGCGGCCAGGAGATGGATGGATGTGGGGATGGAAAGTAAGGACCAGCACCACAACATAAGCAGATGATATTTTAATGCTCTGTGTATTTGACTGAGGAACTGTAGCTACCCACAGTAAATATAAGGGAAAAAAGAGGATTCAGAACCACGGAACCAACAATAATCCATCAGTGACACCACCAGATAAATGGGTCTGTTGCTGTTGCTACCATGGAAACAGGAAAGCATGTGAAAAATCACAGGTATTCAGAGCAAATGAGATCTTAATGAAACTGACAGATTATCCAGGGGCCCACAATTGCAATGAGCACATGTATTTTTTAGGATGAATCTCATTGCTATGACGCACAAAGGCAACCTTATGTTGTTTCTTTCAAACATGTCATCAGAATAACTTGTAATTAGACCATTTATCGCCATGAATGGAAAGCGTGCGCCGCTGCAGCTCCCACTCTTGCAATGCGTGCATGCAGGTGTTTATTTTTAATCTCGCAACAGGCCGCAATTTGTGTTTTCAGCACCATCTAACTCCAACAAAGGGCTGATCCGATGAGGGTGATAAGGCTACATGATCCTGTACCTCCTCATTACACAGAGGGGTCCAGACACACAGGACCTGGTGAATCATGAGGATGAGATCATTGTTACTGAGAGGCATGGAAAGCCAGTGATTCTGACACCTCTGCAAAACTCTCAAAATGACTTTGACAATGATACACTCTGACCCCCCTCTGCAGGAAATAACCTGTGTAGGTATTTTCCATAGCGGAGAATGAGGGATTTTATCGGGTCCTTCACCACTTAAGGTCTCAAAGGTCTCAAAGTACGGGCCTACGAGCTAGATACGGCCCACAAGGTGGCTTTACAGGACACGCGACATGTTTTTATCTCATTCTGAAATCTGGCCTGCAGGTCGATCTTTCATTTTCCACAGGGAATAAAAAACAATGTATCAAGATTCCAGTAATCAGCACCAGCAAAATCAGCATGTTTCACCGCCGGCAAAGCCGCCCAATCCCGATCGGTGAGCTTCACTGCTGCCGAATATCGCTATCTGTAATATTAGCCACAAATATATCAGCCGAAATTTCCTCATCAGGGCATCACTCTCAAACCACTCATACGATCTCAAAACTCTTTATGACAACCCCTTGAATGCCTTTAAACCACAGACTTACTATGCAGTGGAATATGAATCATGCTCCTTTGAGAAAAGCACTGTCAGCTTCAGGAAAAAAGCATGTGTCCCTAAATTCACAGAACCATGTTATGGCTCCACTGAAGATTTACATCACCGGATCCAATCTACGCAACTGTCAAAAATCCCCATTCCTCTCCCTGAGGAGCGTGACAATCGCTGACCTAAGCGTTGTGCGCTAAGAGTTTTACCAGATTTTCACGGCTCCAGTCTTTCACACAAATTTGCCTCCAGTAATTTAAACACAGAACCTCCAGTCCAGCTTTGTATATGAGCTCTTGCTCCAGTTCAGTTAGAAACCTCCTGAACCAGGACACCCCAGTAGTGCTCAGCAACATAGCAAGAATTCTCTAGAAAAAAAACGTCTTCCCTCACCTTGCAGTTGTGCAGTAAGAGCAGGGGAACTTTATGCTAGTTCATGCTTTTTATGTCACTGCCTTTCATATCGTCAAGACTTAAATATCTCCCAGAATCAGTACTACCTACTCTACCACCAACCCCAGAACAATCGTACCTCAAAATGTCTCCCATAACCCAATTCTGTCACCTGCTTTGTGTTGCGGGCTCACTAAGATCTTTTCTTCCGCTCTTCACCTTCCCAAACAGTTCCGATGCCGTTTTCAAAGCCAACTCTCCGACTCGTAGATCAGGCGCTCATCCAACTAGCTACAGATGGCCCCACAGAGTTGGCCAACAGGGACAGTTTCTCACATAAAATAACTGAAATGGTACCAAGGAGGGTCCCAGAGAGTTTCACTCTTTACTGGAAGGATAAGTACAAAATAATTGTCCTCATCTGTTTTAGAAAGAAAAAAAAATTGACTTGAAGAAACATCGGGTGAAACATCCGGATTGAGTTCCTTCAGAGTACAAACCTCCCTGATGTGATTTCATCAAATCAATTATTCACACACAAAAGAAGTTGTGTGCTAAGTAGGCCAAATAAAAGAGGACCCAAGGTGAGCTCTCCCCATCTGTGTAAAGCAGACTCTCTGCTTTTTGAAGTGAAACACAGACTTTTGAGGTTCCATCAACAGCATTTTAGCCTGACAAACAGACATCTTTCAGTCCCACTTCCTGTTGAGCACATGCTAACATGTTGCTGTCACTTCAACCCAAAGATATAAAAGAAAATATGGACACTGACTGCCTGGCACCTCCCATTGTTCACTCTGAGAGGTCTGTCCCTTTCCTCTAATTAGTGGGATTCGCAAACGTCGCCCTTTTAGGGCTACGCCCTTGATAAACTACAACAGCACAAATTCTGGACATCCGCTAAGCTAATGCTAGGTTCAGCTGCGATTTACTGGTGATTCGTCTATTATCCCAAGAAAAACAATGGCCTGTGCCAAGCATAATCAGGCATGTCTGAAACAGCCCTATGGTTATGGTCTATAAAACTAACCCCTGATGGTACAAAGGCTCCTCCTGAAAACATTCAGCAGTCATAGCCCTTTGCGGTAACCCAGGATTCCTGTTGGGCACCAGCTCATTAACACAGCGCAAGGTGATAAATCGTCCCTCCCTAAAGCGGCTAGCCGAGCCTAAATCTTGATGAGACAAGCAGGATTTTTTGGCATCTCACAGAAATGAATAAACGTGACTGCGCTTCAATAATAGGCCGGTACGGTAATCCATCTTTCACTGTGTAAGAGGCTGGGGGAGACTCCTAGGTGACGAATGGCCTGCAGTCCATCTGTGAGTAGGCATCTGCCCTACCTATGACCAGGAACTGAGGAATCGCGCCTCTGAAAATGTATTGAGGCTGTTTAGAGGGATGGTGATGCATACAAAGCAATTCAGTTGTCTGCAATCTGCTTTACTGAAAGTCAACAAGTTGAGGGACCTATGTCTGTACTCCAAGTAAATTTTGAGTTTGGGTGGTGGCTCAGTGAATAAAGATATTGTCTCTTCCTCCAGGTTTGTGATTTGTGTGTGTATATTTCTCCTATGAGTCCTAGAGTCCAAAAATGTGTGTTGTAGGAGGGCTCACAACTTCAAACTGCCCGTTGTGTGGATGCCCTGTACTTGGACAAATTCTTTGGGCTTCCAGGCATACGCTTTGCATTCACACCAACCACACTTTAGATATGCAGTCATGAATGATGGTTTAGTCTGTGCACTTTCCATTAGGGCTGCTCTATTACAGCAAAAAACAAAATCATGACTTTTTTGATCAATATTGCGATCACGGTGATTTAACACGATTACTCATGGACTTTGGAAATATCATGCATTTAATGAACTTAAGAAAAATCTTGAGTTTTAAACAGTGGATGTACTTAACTCTAAAAATAATTCAACTCAGAAACAAATAAAAAGTGGCAGGATTTATGCGCTGGACTTATAACCAAGCATCAGTGCGAGACAAAATGCAGCACAATAATCGTCTTCTCTCGATTAATTTTGATAATCACTGGAAACCAAGATCGTAACTGAAATAAAAATTTGATTAATTGCCTAGCTCGACCTTCCATATTGTTTTTCAAAAGCCATACACTTCATATCACATTCCAGAATACTCCAGTTGGGAGGTGGGGGTGGTTTCTATTTTACCCCTGAAAGCATGAGGAGTGGAAGTCAATTCTCAGCTGCAAATACGGTCAGTCACGGTGTTCTGGTGTTGGGCAGGTAAAGAGGCAAATAAAACCTCAAATATCAGCTATAAATGCAGCTGTACAAAGATGGGCCTCCTGTGCTGATTCTGAATTAAACAAAGAATATTGACCATCAGAAATGGTGGGAAATGGCAGGGTTGTCAGGGTGATGTCTAAACTCGACACTATGGAAATTAAAGCCAATGACCGAACCACATATATTGCAATGTGGTAACATGGGATTTGGGTGGGTTTTTTTTGGGTCCCTCAATAACTCACTGACAGGGTGCTGTAGAGAAGAGGATTATCTTCACTCTTCACTGTGCAAGCCCACGCTCTTCAGCCAGGAACCCATCAATCACCGAGCCGGCAGAGCAGGACACAATAACAGCTTTTCTGGATGGATTAGCTGGAAAAGTCCCAGAAGGCATGCAATCGGGATATAGAGCAGCAGGTGGAATACTGGTTAAGGTAAGATTCAGGTTTCTGTTGTGACAAATGCATTTTCAACTTAAAGGCGGTTGAATCCATATGGTTTGTGTATCACTTTGGATAAAAATCATTTACCCCAGCCTGCATAGTGCATTTACTCAAAACAGGCGATCTGCAGGCGCCAAAATCGCACGTTTGGGCTGCAGAAAGAAGCAGTTTGGACACAGGGGGGACAAACATTGCTGCATTTCTCTCTGCAGCATAAATATGACAGTGCTGCATTGTTCTCCGGGGTGGGGGGGGGTCTCAGCCTGCTGACCAGGGTGCAAGCAGCACTCTGCTGTCCAAGGGCTACTTTAATCCAGCTGAGGTGAGCAACCTTTGGAAGGGAAAGCAGGTCCTCAGAGACCAACACAGAGCTGATTCAACCAGCAAGTCAGCACAGACAACAGAGCAAGGCCCCAGACACACTGAAGTCTACACACCTGAGATTACATGACGCTTTATTTACCATTTGCACAAGAACATTGGAGTGCTTCTTTGCACATATCCCAGAATGCTCTCCTTTGAAACATACAGCTTGGGGTCAGAGTGCAAGGGTCAGCTCATTTACCCGGCACCCTAGAGCATTACGGGCAGATTAAAGGCCTTGCTCAACGGTCCAAAGTAGATTTAACTATTCTGCTAAGGTTTAGGCTTGAACCAGCAACCTTCCAATTGCAGGGCATAGAGGGACCATTGCTAAGTCAGCGCCCCATCAGAAATTGGCATTCTAGGCAGTTGCCTGCATCATCTACCGCGTTGACTGGCACTGCACATCTGAGTGGTTGAGCTTTACGTCCAACACACACATCCTCTCTTCCCTTTCCAGCATTTTCTTAATCCCAGTTACCTGCTGACAGAAGCTTACTGACAGTCACCTACCTAAAGAGGCTCCTTCTTCCTGACATCCTTCCAGCGAGCAGAGGACATTAAAAGTGCTTTGCTCCAAGAAATGGTACAAAGTCATACTACTACGAACATGGATCCCTGGAAACAGGGGAAGCAAACAGTGGCTATATTTGGCTAACTTTTTCAATTCCAGTTTTGAGTAAAAATGGAGTTCAAGGTGGAGGTAAAGAGGTACTGCAATGGCCTTTCGCTTGCTTGGTTTTACATTCAGTTCATTCATTTGCACCTTGGGTGGAAGCCACCTACACTACCCAACGTCAAAAGGACAACTCGAGGGCAGGACACTACACCACCCACACACATTCCAGCCGAATTAAGCTATTTTTAATTAAACGGCAAAGAATGTACCCCCAAGAAGGAAGATTGGTGTAAAAAGCCAAAGCAGTGAATCAAACTGACTACCAACTTGTGACTGGGAACTCCAAAGGTATAGCTTGTGTAATAGCGTCTAACACAGTATGCAGCATAAAGCATAATAGAGGTCAATAGAGAGACCACAATCTACCCTAAATCTACCCCACAGCTGTGAAACAGCCCATTGTACAAGGTTTAATTGCATTTCACCGTATAATCGGCCTGCCCAAGCATAAAATAGCAGTGTCTCTGATGGGGAGAGGCAACAGGCAACCAGCTGGAGTGAACATGACTTATGACCTTGCCCTAAACTGCCTGCTGCCCTCTAGTGACAGAAAAATACCCACACGGGCAGGAACAGATCAGTCAGTGTGGACACATGGCTGTGAGTACCTTCTTCTATGCCAGCAGTCTGCTCCCCCCAAATGACCAGAAAATGGAGCCAAGGTCTGAAAAAATAAAACAAGGATTTGAAACCCATGGAGGGTGGAATTAACCTTTGAACTTGAACTTTATTGGTTGCCGTTGGTTTAAGATGCTGGTCATTGGCAGCATGTAGTAGTCCCACCCAGGATATGTTTTTAAGCCTTCTAGCATGATTAGGGGAGGGGACTCTTGATCAGAGGGTGATATCATAGGCATCCATGTCTGTATGAACGGATGAGTTTGGGTGGGCGTGGCTTTCCAGAGGTGGGCGTGGCTTTCAAGCGGTGGGTGTGGCTTTCCAGTGGCTTCACATCATTTCACACCTGCCTTTCAAGGGCCACACGGCGAGACTGCTTAGGTAGGATTAAGACAGTCAGAGACCTAAAGCTAAACATCCACTCGGCCACTTCCCCACCCCCCCCCGTCCCCACCGACCCATAACTGCCCCTCCCGCCCCACCCGCCGTCTCTCCAACTCCGGGCATCCACACAAAGTGCAGGCTGTGTCTCCTCGCCTCTGAAGAAGGCTGGGCGGGTTTGGGGAGGTGGGGTCCAACGTAACGGCCATCCTCTCTCTGTTCAGTACCATGCAGCTTTGGATCTGCGCTGCCAGACCACACGCCTGCCAGGGTCACAGACTGGAGCCCCCCTGTTCCCCCCCGACCACAGATGTCCTCACGGGACAATGGGCCTGGGTGCCTCTTCAGAGGGAAAACTAAAAAAAAGCTGCAAAACCAGAAAGATACAAACTCCTTTTCGTTTCCACCAGCAGTGACCCTGCCTCCGAGTTTCACTGTCTCTTCAGAGCATCCAGTTTTATTGCCGCTTCACTTTTACTGGAAGTTGCATCTGAATTATAATGTCTGAAGATTCACTAGAGCTGTGAACTCACCACCTGCTTACATATGCCCCCAAAACATCAGTTACTTAGATTATATAATTTAATCCTCATTAAGTCTGCTGCACAGGCACTAAAATGTAAAGCTTCTAAAGATTCTCCCAGGAATGCTATTAGCTTTGTAGATGCCTTTCTTTCTGCTTAAGATATCTTGCAGTTGATTAAAGAAGAAGCGTAATGAAATGCATAGCACTGCCGAGAGTGAAAGTGATAATAAAACATATTGATCGATTGCCACCTCAACGTCTACACCCCGTCTGGCACTGGTGGCCAGTGGATCCATACGCAGTGAGTTCACATAGGTGGACACTAGGACCCAGGTGAACGGGAAACCTGCAGGCTGTCCTCGAGGCTGACATTCCGCAATCGCGCAGACGGGGTGTTTTTTTAGGGTGTGTGAGCTCAGCCAAGACACAAATCCCTGCACCTCCGTCACCAAGGTGGGTCGTGGAGGTGTCGGGGGAGCGACGGCAAGAAATCAGTACTGGCAGGAAACCAATGCTGGCATGAAACGACCATAGCATAGCAATGGCCATAATGCGGACCCCAGTATTATCACCAAGGGCGGGAGCCGGACAAACAGGTACCCTGTCAAGGAGGAGGTTAATAAAAACTGAGGAAATGTATCACTGATCACAGACCAGTCAAGGGAACTGACAGTTACACACTGCTCTTTGCAAGCAGAGTGGATTAACTGTCACCTAAAGAAATTAATTCACCGACTTGCTATACGTGAATGGATTAGAGCCCCTAACGTAAATTATTACTGCCAAACATCTTACATCACACTAGTGTAAGCTACCCCAATTAGAGGGTTTAATTTTGTGAATAGTATGAAAACTGAGCCTAACCAACTCCTCGCCCCCTCCCAGCCCTCCCCAGAAAGTGGCAGAGAGCCCTCCAGGCAAAGGAGGGTGTCTAAGGGAGGTGGTTAAACAGGGTCCCATCAGCGCCCTGGGGGGGGGGGGGGGGCGGCGTTGGAGACTGCATTCAAGGGAACAAGCATCTTGAACTTGAGCCAACAGAACGTTTATGTGCATCTTCATCTGACATCATGACAGGACCCGCCCTTACCAGCCAGAATCATGAAGTTCCCGTGCATGGATAGTGGGCAAAGAAGGTGTGCCATTTTTAAAATCTTTAAAAGCCAAAATAATGTTGGTGTGATGTCTGGTGAGGCCCAATCCCTGGTGTGCAAAATCAGTAAAATGACGACCTGGCGCTACGTGTGGCTTTGTTTTCTCTCCTTTCCTCAGGGGAATAAACGGCCCATACCAGTGTCATCAAAATTGTCGGCTGATGCGGGAAAAATATTTCATTTGCGAGTAAAGAAATGCTGTCAGCTTTTGCAATACTCTAATGCAAATATTAATCGCTGCTGGCTATTCTTAACCATAAATGTTATAAACTTGGCGCCAGGAAAAAAGTCACCTTGGGCGGCTATGTGTGCTCTGTTGATCTTTTATTATAAAACACGATTGCATGCATTTTGCTGGGAGGAAAACAGCCGCGTCCTTTCCGTAAGGCACGCGCCGCTCGCCCCTCGCGAAGCGGGCACACGCGTGATACATGTTTGCAGATCCCCAATCACGGATGCTGGCATCCCACAGCCTGTCACCCAGAGATCCGCATGCTCCTGCATGCTACCAACTATGCGGACAATCCAGATCGCCTGGCTACGCCAAGATGCATAACGTACGCCTTACAGGGGGCTACGGGAGAGATAACACACGGATGGGACCGCCGATGCCCCCCAATCCCAGACACCCAAAACGACAGATCTAGCGCATATTTCTGTAAGCAAGCCGGGTGCTTTTTCATATACACGCGTTTATCCGACCCAGCTGATCCGGTGACCGTTAGACACACACGACAACTGTCGCCCAAGGTGTGATTTTCCCACTTCTTAAAAACGGAAGGTAGCACGAAAATGCGTGTGATAGAAACCAATCAATACTTAAATTTTTAGTCCAACGTCTTCGGAACACACGTTAACCAGCTGCAAATTGTTAACCACTTGTGTCAGACCTGAGTTTGTGCTTCTTGATTTGAATGCACGATTGTCACGGTTTGCTGTACACGGAATAGATAAATTATATAAAATATAAACCATACTGTACCTCAGCAAAGAAGGCATCCATTCCCAGCTGTTCCGCTTCCAAAGGGCTGTCGCTCCGGTAATCACACGGTAACAATACCTTGGCTTTTACGCTGAATGGTGATATTACAGTGCAGCTTGCAGGCGCTTTCCATTCACGACCCTAACACAGACGGCTTGCCATCCGCATTCCCTTCAGTTGGATCGGCAGCCTAAGAAATAGGGCGAGTTGCAGACCGCCGCACTTTATAAGAGAACAACCGCAATTTGCGTGACCGCTGTCTTCTTATCCCTGTGGCGACCGAAGAAAAATGAACACTCGTTAGTCCACAGCAAACCTCCTTTCCCGCACTCTTTCATTAACAGTGCACCACTGTAGATCCAGCGTGTATTACTTAGCACCGGTTCACTGAAGGTTTAATATAAAAAGGAGGAGATTCACGTAAAAACCCCGCCCCGGCCGCGCCCACCCCCCCACGCAACATTAACATCATCTTATGACAGGATTATGTATATTCGTTTACACAATTTCAGCAACATTTTAGTAATGCTGTTATTATTTTAACCATGAGGTTCATGTTTCGTTCTTAGCACACTAGTCCCTACAAGTAATAGTAGAGTTGCCAGGTATGTTAAGACAATTTAGAGAATAATTTACTTAAAATGCACAACATTAATCTTTTCAAATATTTTCCGCAACAGTATTGACTTTATTTTCAACGCCGAATTTAATTCAGTCGGAATTCACGCTCCAGCATTAGAGAAAAGTGTTATATAACGAAATATTCAGTTCTGCGGCTCACTTGCTCGGTTTGAGAAAAGACGTAAGACTCCAACGGCGTTTCCATGGCAGCAGAAATGTCACTCCTGAAGGACATGAAAAAACGTTAAATGGATGGAGTAGGCAACCAGCCCACATTTGCGTGTAGAAGGCACTTTTGCAAGGAAAAATAAGGTCAGCGTGACGGAGGGACTGCCTTATTCTATTAAGGAAAAAAAAACTATCGTACCCATGTGTCAAAAAAACAGACAGACAGCCACCTCACTTCCAGGACAGGGTGTCTGATTGGTAGTGGCTCAGCATAAACACTCACTTCTCACTAATGATTCGGAGTATTAATATTTTTATGTTCACCATCAGGTCAGAAAATAACCACAATAAAAAACAGTGAAGAATTCTGGTAGATTTGAAGACTTGATGTAATTTAAGGGAAAGTGAAGAGGCTAAATGCATTATGCCCCCAATAAATTAAATACATCCATCCATCCTCCTAACCCGGTGGTGGCGGACCTGATGCATGGAGGGCCGGTGCGGGTTTTTGGGGTGACCTCTCAATCAGCCAATAATAAAGGAGTGGTTCTCGAGTCCTGGGGACCCACTGTTACTGGCTGATTGAGAGGTCATCCCAAAAACCCGCACCGGCTCTCCATGGATCAGGTTCACTACTCCTATTCTAACCACTTACAGTATCCTGGTCAGGGCCGCAGGGGGGCTGGAGCCTATCTTACGCAGTCTAGGGAAGTAGGCTGGGCTTCACCATGGAGGGGATGCCAGTCCATTACAGGGCACATGGTGAATATCAGTAGATCATCTGTGCAGGAATGGAGGGGGCAGGCACAGAGGTTTCTGAAGTGAGAGAGCTGATGTGGGAGGGGTAGGACAGCAATGACGAGTGAACGCTGGTCAGCAGGGAGCAAAATCTGAGGCAGGGTAATGCTGGAACACGTGCCGGGGGCTGTTTCACTGAACCGGCAGGATGTGACAGAATTACCCATCATTCCCGTTCTTGGACACCCTCCACCTCAGGCAGTGGCAGACTTTGACCCAGTTACTTTGAATCTTTCTGAAGGCCCTGGCTCTTGAGAGATTAAAGGTAGGATCCCAATATAACCACGTTGGAAGGTCCAAAGTCACAGGGAAAGGGATTTAAATCCCTGGAATATCAGGTTTATATATTTGATTAAATCCACCAAAAATACCTTGGATGCGTCAGCAATTATCTTCTTGCCCCCCCCCCCCCCCCCATAACTTCTGTCTGTGTTGGGACAGCAGGTGCTATAAAAACAGGCTTGGACTATCAGCAGATGCTGAGGCACTCAGAACCTCAAAACGGGGGCAGTTTCAATCGTTCGGGCTAAAGGGAGGGCCGGTCAGGCACCTTCAGCCCTAATCCCCCCCCCCAAGGGAACCTCAAGTCTGACTCTGCAAGATGCAGTCAACGTACCTGTTGCTGGCTTTAAATAGCCACCCTCTGGCCCTGCAAGGATGGAAAAATCTGTTGCTTTCAGGTTCGAGATGGGGTGGCAGACTTACAGTTGCAGTTGTACTCATGCAACGTACAGTGAAATGCTTGTTCCGCCATTATAGATTAGTATGCAGCATAGCTGGGAGAGTTTCTAGCCATTGAAAAGATCAGAGGCTAAGTCAAGTTTACCTGAGGCTTGACTTTTTTTTTTCAAGGAGATTGACAACTGGGCAAAAATACTCGGGGCTCGGATTAAAATATTTTGGGCTAACGATGCCCACGAGTATAGCAGAGATGGTGCTGTTTAGATAGGGAATATATTATACTAGATATCTAATGTATCTGAAGTATACAAGAGTGTAATAAAATTGATACTAAAAATATAAAATTCCAAAAAAGCCAAATTAACATAAATAAAGAACACCCCCCCCCCCCCCGCCCCCCCATG
>JAODJW010000102.1:921610-935320 GCA_026777045.1 Hyperopisus bebe
TTTAGAGTCTTGAAGCACTTATGTAAGTCGCTCTGGCTAAGGGCGTCTGCCAAATGCTGTAAATGTAAATGTAAATGAGATCGATGTGCAAATAATCCATCCATCTGCAACAGCTTACTCATTATGAAGCCACGCCGTGGACACATTGGACAAGATCACTGGGCAATTTAGAGAGAATATCTCAAAACCACAGTATGTTTGAAGGAAACCTTTACAGAACACAATGAAAATATGCGTTCACCCTCTATCATAAGCAAACAGTTAAATACATTTGTAAATGTCACATATTCCTTTCATTTTGATGGATAGTGATATAATTGCATCACCTTTTTTAGTTAAAACAATAAAAGTCCTCAAATAACATCCCATAATCTGAAACCTGCTACCTACTTGGTTCATATCTCTATGGACCATAATCCATGCACTCGCTGTTGGATCATTGACCACCTCCCCCATCGATATACTTTCCTTTTTGAGGACCAGGTGCTTGCAGATGGTTTATCCGAGATGTTTATTGATTGTTAAGTGCCCCGAGTAATGGCAAACTGCTTTTCACCTTTCTCACCATCTGAATATTTCAGGAAGTGTAATGTAAGCTTTAAAAACAAGTTAGAAAACTGAAATCTATGGTTTTCTTGTCCCCTGTAAGGGATGTGAAGTCTCTCATCCCTAACATGCTGATGGACAACCAGCAAACCCAAAGAGAAAACAAAATCTTCATCTGGATTTATACTTTGCATACCTGAACTTTCCACCTCTGCTGTGAGGTGAATAACCAACTGATCCTTGATGGCTTGATGAAGGTGTTAAAGAGCAGGTGAGTGAGTTTTTTTAAGGGTGCTATGTCTCCAGTAGCTGGTGGCCTTTGGGCTCAGATCCTGCAGCTCAGAGGTATATTGTGTGACTCTGGTTAGAGATATTGTAGCATTGCGGTTTGAGTGCCCTATCTTGGTCATATGTTGCCTCACACAATCAACACAGCCCTCTTTGTGTGGTTGGTGTGGCGGACGGTGTGCGGCTAAGCGGAATCAAACTCTGTGCCAGTGACTGGAAGGTCAGCGGACTAAGACCCCTAATCAGCTGGGGGATCATATCACCGCTGGGCCTTTGAGCCAGACCCTTAACCCACACTTGCTTTGGAAATAGCATCAGCTGATTTAATAAAAAGGTAAACCAGTAGCTGACCCAGCAGGTCTTTTGATGGTATTAATGCTAGTGGTGGATGCTGGGGCAGTGTCTTCCTTCAGATTGTGCTACAGGAACAAAAGTGTTGTCGAAGATCTGATTTGTCGATAGGCCGTTTAATATGCCTGTTTCGATGACGGATCCCCATTCACACGTATTCCCAGTCCCAGCCCTCAGCTCTATCTCCCTACAAGAACAAAAGAACGCGACACGCACAGGAAAAGCTAGTACCTCTGGGTAATCGGTGAAGTGGGGGGGTGCTGGGTGGCCGCAGCTGAACCCCAATATATCTCCACTATTTGTCAGCATAGCAACGCAGATAACGCGACATGCTTTGTTCATGGCTGGCAGACGTGCCGTCTCCTGCTCTTGACAATCAGACAGAATTAAATTTACGGTCAGTGGAATATCAGGCAAAATTTTCCCTTTCAGGAGACTCGAGAGACTGGGAGACAAAGCGCCCAGGACTCATTAGTTGTCGGAGCTGGCTTTGCTGTCAAGGACACACATATTTTGAGTGGCAAGGTGTCGAGACCAACCAATCAGTCGGGCCTCTCTGTCTCTGTTGTTTCATGTACATGCATTCAGTCAAAGAGCAGAATGAGACCGAACCAGCTCTGTCTTCACATAATGCTATGCTAATGATCGTGAGGGCCATTCAAATGTTGGGGTGGTCATGGTGAAACTATTGCAAGCTGTCAGTCAGTAATCCACTCCCCAACGCTTTGTTGGAGCCATTGTTAAACCAGGTGGCGAGTGAAGGTACACATGACGTTTGGAACATCATTCTCCATCATCACTAGCATACAGTACCCCAAAGGCATGAAAAAAGCTCATCACCTGCCCCCCAGCTGCTGGTGCACAAACAAGGGGGATTACCTCACTCCCTGTACAGGCCACACTATTCAATAAGCTGTCAAAAATCCTTATCTTTGCAGAGTTTGACATGAGATGTAATAATCAAAGCAGTGGGGGTGATATACCCAATAGGCAGTCAGCTAAATACTATATCACCTCTCAGCATGGCAACCTGAATGGGATACTCATGCGGGGTGGCCTCTTTTGAAACCGGGGAGCCAGGGGAGATTGCGGAAGGTTCTCCCTGAGCTGCATCGATGTTTACCTGAGTTCTGAGCTCCATCTTTCTGTCTGATGGGATGAACGCACAAGTGTCCGAGTGTGCAGCTGACGGGACTTAAGCTCAGATCTATCTGTGAACTCATTAACATCAGTTTAAAACATATAAGAATGAAAGGACACCCTTATGTTATACTGGTTGAAATTAACACTACATAAAAATAAATGTACATTTCATTTTGGCAGTCATAAGCATTCAGCAATAATATATTAATTTTTGTTCGGAGCAAAGACTTTATTTCACCTTAAGACCCTCGTGCATCCACATCCCCTGGGGCTGCCAGAGCACACTGACCTCCTGAGAAAACAAAGATCTTCGATTGTCCTGTCAGCCTGTGTGTTTGCTTATTCTTGTGGTACAGGTGCTTTGTCCAAAACACCATCCATCATCTTGTCAGCCTAATCGGGGGGGTGAAGCACATTCCTAATAACATTCCTGGGATTTTTTGTATCTTATTCCTGCTGATCGATTTCTCATGCTTCATGAACTTTTTTCAGCTTTTATTGTGTTTTTGTCCTTAATTCCTATTTGTCTTCGATTCGTCCGATTTCACGCACCCCTTTGGTCTACCTCTGTTGTATTAAATGTGCTCTGTAAATAAATTCTGATTGATTTAATTTTATTTGATATTAATTGTGCCCCCAGCTCCACGGGCAGACTGCGCCCACCAAGAAAAATCTGGATTTCCTGTACACATTTATATAATTTAAACGATTTCCCATCCTTGACCGAAATAACCATCACTAACAGCCATTTAAGGTGCACAACCTGTTGGCCAGTTAAAATCCTCAGAGTGCTGAGTATTCGTGGACATTTTCAGCCCTGATGCTTGAGGGTGGTGCTGGGGGGGGGGGTCTGTATGGGCATGGAAGAGAAGAAAACAGGTGCCCCAGTCTACCCATATGTGGTAGGCAGCTATTGGATGGAAGCTGGAGTTTGATGGACCCCAGCAGCCTTGTACATTCCTCAGCATGTTGTTCTTCCCCTCGTTCCACATTACTTTCATTTCCATGGTTGTGTATGGAGAAAACACAATGCAGTGAGGAATTCCCCTTTGTCACAGGAAAACTTTCCAGCAGAAGTTCATTTGCAATCTGCTTATTTTTGACCTGTTTTCGTCCTCACTTGGGTCTCCTTTGTGAGTCACCCAGGAATTTTTTTAGGTGAAAGAGGAACGGATGCTGAGTTCATTGAGACCTGGTCTTATGTAGCCGCCCTTACAATATAAAATGACATGGCACTACAGGAAATGTATTTTCCACAATAACTGCAACAACAAAGCAGGTAAAGGTGTTTGTGTTTCAGCCTGTATCGTCAGAGTGCATGTCTGTTTTCTCTGCATTTGGCAGGTTTTGTGTCTAATCTGCGAACTCCAAAAGCTTTTTTGCTAACTCCATGCCATTAAACACAATGCTAATAATAACATTTGCCCTGCAAAGGCTTGGCATCTTTTCCCTCGCTCCCATCCTGCGCTTCTTGGGTGGGGTCCAAGCTAACTGTGACCTTGCACTTGGATGCACAGTTATGAAAAACGAGTGGATCGTCATTTATCTAGTAATCAAATTTAATTTACTGAAGTACACTGTAAGCAAGTTAGAGCAGATTTCCCAGAGGCAAGTGACTGTCAATGAGTTGGGACCAAAATCCACAGTTAGCGTGTGCAGAGAATGATGCTTGTTTGTTCATGACATGAAACACAAGTGACACCAGCTTCACAAACCTTGTGAATATTAACTTTGTTGTTGTTGCTGAGACAAATTGGGAATGTTGGGTATTCAAGAGGGGTTTGCTGAGTCCTGACTGGCACAGAACCTCACCTGTGTGGTCTATAGGACTTGTAATCCTACCGTAATGAATAAGAAAAGACACCTTTCTTAGACTAAAAGAGCCTGATGGAAAGACACACATACACAGACCCAATTATTTTACACATATTCCCTTTCAAATCAGGATGAGAGCCTTCCCGACTATTTCATGAAATTAGACACAAGGGTATTTAATTGCGGGTAACTATACGAAATGAAATGGAAGAACTATAGATTTCTGCTCCTGTAATGCAAAATCAAAATCAGAAAGAAAGGACTGACAAAGGTGCTTTTATCACGATTAAAGAGAATAGTGCATTAAAAATGTGCTCTGTGGCACTATAAAGTGAATTTGAGAAGAAGGAGCACATAAAGACAAAAGGGTCTGTAAGAAAGGAGCCTTATCTGGAGAGTGTCTTAATTACATCTGCTAGATAAAAACACACCAATGGGAGAGAGGTAATTGTGTGGTAAACTTGGGTTCTATTAATTATTTACGAGTGAGGGAGCCTCTTCCTGGCAGGAGACCCTCAGAGAAGGTGGGTGGGGGGTGGGTTGCAGGCTGGAGTAAGGGGTTGGGGGGCTGACTGGGGAGGAAAATCAGCTCCCCCCACAACAATGGCAACAACACATAGCAGCTGACAGCTCCTGAGCGCCTGAGACTCCTCTCACGGCGCTGGCTAAAGTTTACCTAAACCCTGCGACACCATATTGTTCTGCTGGAATCTAATTAGTCACACATCAATGGGGATTAATGAATTAGCCTCATGCGCTGACACAGATCTGGAGCCCTCCCTTTGTGATAAGAGCGTATCTGAGAAGCGAACGCAAGCTCAAAGCCTGATACGTTCTACAGTTGCGGTATGGATAGCGTATGTGTGGAAGAGGCCGGCATGTTCCTCACAGCTGGGAACTCATGTATGGACCCTGCTGCATGATGGGATGCACCCGAGACTCGCACCTGTGGCCGCCGATCGGCCCCCTGTCACCCAGGGACTGGTAGCTCAGCTCCTCCAGTTACAGACGGAACTCCAGATTCGGTGGGGCTTTTGATCTCATTCCAGAGGCTAAAATATTAGGGGGGGAGCTAAAGGGAAGCCCTAGGGGGGCTGCAGGGGCGGAGGGCTGCCAATTTAATTAGACACTCAGGGGGGAGGACTTCATTCGCCTGCGCCCTCCTCCCCGTCATGGAGATGACAGATCTCCAGACAATGTTAGCTGTCATGTTAGCAACCTGCCATGATTGACTACTGGCTAAACCAGCCACCAATAGGTGCCAGAACTTTCTGGAATCTGTGTTGAATGAATCAACTGTTGTTGCTCATAATATGGCTTAATCTGTATTTGAAAGTGGTCTCTTTTTATTATGAATTATGCACAGAGTTGTACTTTTCATGCTTTTCAAAAAAAAAGGACTAAGTGTGCCTTTCATCCCGCAAATAAGATCTGCGAAATTGTGTAATTAGCGTACCTCCTTTCTGCTGATATTTATTAGCCGATTAAGCCGAACGAACCCAAATTCTCGTTTCCAGTAGCCGCCTCGCACAGAATCCAGTGAACCGATTTACCGTCACGCGGCTCTCGCCTCAGTCGGATCTCTACGGCCATTTTTCAGCATGGGATTATCACAATCTGTCTACTCATCGCGACCCTGGGCAATCAGCCCTGTGTCCTTGATTGCTGTGACATCATCGTCACCATTACATGCTTGCCGGTAGTAGTTCCGCTACTGTCACCACAATGTCACCAAAACGCCCGACTTGGCGCTGAAATGTGCCGCTGACTGTACCGCCGACTCGCTCAGGTCTAAACAGATAATCCATGAAATCCACTAATCCATGAAAACAGCGATAACCAGTACGGGATGCTGTGATTTTTTTTGATGTTCAATTTGTAGAGAATGCTGATTAATAATCTCCTGCATGGCTCTGGATTCTGATCTAGTGCTAATCTCCAGACCAGGGCTCGGGGTGACCTCTGGTAGGGGGGTGATTTTGGGCATTATGCGGAGATCACATGAACTCCTTTGAGTCTGTTAGAACTTTGATGGATGGAAAACTGCCTGTCTGCACAATGGGACTCTAAACACAAAACTGTTTACACTCTATATCAGTCGTATTGATATTTGTATAAAGAAGCACACCAAGATACAGATTTGGATTTGCATTAGTGATTTTGGAAGATGGATGGATGCATGGATGCTCAAATCCCTGGAGCAGATGATTCTACAGGGTAAAATGTATACATTTTAACTTGTTGCATTTAAGGATGATTTAGATAAAAGCTTTTGGGAAAGCCCAACTTCTCTGAGTATTCAAGATCTCTGAATTTTTGAAAAATATTGTTTGTATTTGTTATGCATTTTGACTAAGTATTGGAAGCAAATGACTAAATACTGAAGTGGCTTAACTTTTTTTTCCGAGAATTCATTTTGCTGAAACAAGTAAGAAGGAAATTTCAGGTAAATTTCAGGTAAATTTCATTCCTGCTGAAACAGAGTGGAAACAGGCCAACAAACATCAGCACGGAGTTAAGAACACAGAGTCTGTACATTTCATTGGACAATTAACATGTTTGAGATATGCAATACTTCCACTCGCCACAAGGTGGTAGCTTGTGCATTTCTATTGAGCGTATTTGAGGATATACAGTATCAAGCCAAGCGTCCATTTTTATTTATGGTTCCTAGAATTAGACTGACGTTAGTCTGTATTCAGAAGGTAAGTTACATCATGGAGGCCCCCAAGTGCAGGATACCAAACAGTCAGAGTCACACATTATGGAGAGCAGGAGGACATGAATCTAGAAAACAGTGTACTTTGGGAAAGTATGCTGCCGAAGAGATAGAACTGAGCTTGGATAATCTGTGTAGAAGGCCTCAGTGGAACAAAGTGTGAGAGACCCGTGTGTTTAAACATCTGCACAGGGTACCAGAAAAGATGTGGTTTCTAATGAAAAAAGGTTCTGAGTTCTGACAGGTCTACATGTTGTAATTCCGCATTATTCCACTAGGGGAAGCAATCCCCTCAATGGTCGCATTCCTTGCAGGTTTTCTCAACGGCAAGTATTATTTCTGCAGATCAATACTGGGAAAGGACCAACCCCAGCCTTTGATTTCACAACGTCAGATTTGGTTCATCAATATTCTAAACATGGAGGCTCTTGGTCAGAAGTGAAATCATTTATAACGACATTAAGAGAATAAAAATTTCCTGTAGCATATCCAACCATCTTCCAAACAATTGTCTTCAGCAGCACAGCGTACACATTCGGGATACATCTGGAGAGGATGCCAGTTCATTTTAGGGCAAACATATGCACACACCGAGTCATACTCATATTTAAAATATTGATAATTAAATATTAAAAACAAAGACTAAAAATGCATGCTCCGTGTCCTGATTCCAACCATCTGATCACTGCCTCCATAGCTCCCAGCTGCCATATGCTGAAGGGCATGAAAAATTGTTGTGGGACATGTGTAGGTACGAAAGCCAATCAGTAGCAAGTGAGCCCCACCCCAGACCTAAAACACACCTTGGAAGACTCATCTGATGTTCCACTTTCCAGTACATTTGTTTATCTTTCTTAAGTTTTCTGTCTTCATGACAGGAATATCTAATCAATCACAGACTCCCCAGTATCCCTGGCAACAAAAGTATGATTTCGGGATGAGAATCAAGGTAGCAGTTCTGCAAAAGAAGCAGAAGTGAGTGAAGAGGGACTTTTAACCTATGACCTTTGTCATCTGTACCACCAGGACCAATGTACTGTATTTCATGCAGAAGTATTTAAATGTGGCATTTCCAGGTAACACTGCATAAAAGCAGAAAACACTTAGCAGTATGTCACACTGCGGCTGCTAATGACAGAAAGGCAGCTTTGGACCTGCACACCATTCAGACCCTTCAGCGTGTCAGAACGGGAAGCAAGCATCCGTGCACACTTCATGCGATCACACAGTACGTACCGTGGAAAGTTTTAATCAGCAGTGAAACAAAGAATGAAAACCGTCACAAAAAAAAATCACAGAGATATAGAGATATCTGGCATAGACTTCACATGATCCCTAAGGTCATATGGACTGGTGTGAAAATCCAAGGGTGGTTATGTAATGACTGATTCCTCATTGTAGTTCCGCATTCACCTCAAGGTGGGGCCACTGAGCCAGTTACGACTCCGTTTGTTTTTAGAGATTCAGTGATTCCAGGTCTGAATATTATATTAATACACAAGGTTAGAAGGATTTTTTTTATTTCAAATGCAAATATAGAAACTTCATGGACAGCTCTGGGCTGACATAATTAAGACAGATCTCTGAAGAAGTTTATTCCAATTCAATGAACAGCGATAAAAATAAGCCACTGAAACATGGCAGCTAATCACAGCTCTGTTCATGTCTGTATAATAACAATCAGATCAAATCATCTATAAATTATCTCCATGAGCAGCATATTTCCAAGACCATAAAATATGGCGCCACCTGCTGGTCAAGCGGTTCTCTCTGGTGGAGTAGTCACCGAGGAAGGTGTGATGAGGTGAAAGCTGAGTGGATAAAGGTCAGAGGTTAAGTCTTGGGGTTTAACGCCTGGGCCTTCCGGTGTTCTTGGACGCAACGAGGAGTGCAGAAGGAGAAATCCAGGTACTGGAAAGGGACCTTCCCCATCAGAGATTCACCACACTGCCAGCAGCGCCTGCCGCAAAGGAAAAGCACCGTCAGAGGGCGGAGAGAGAGCAGGGAGAGACCAATCATAAGCAGGGGGAGGTGGGAGAAACCATTCAGGGAATGGGGAGTGAGAAAGATTAAAAGAAACCAGCTAGAAAGTAGAGAGCAAGCAGGGAGGGACCAGTCAGATACACTGGGGGAGGCGCTGGAAACCACTCCAGGAACAGGGAGGGGAAAAGGGGAGATGAAGCTGAATAATGAGATGAGGATGAAAATGAAAATAAATAAAAAAAAAAAGGAAGACGAATGAAGAAACAAGGAGCGGCATCCAGGGCTGCCTTACTGGATAGTGGAGAAACTGCTCCCCATGGCAGCCATCTGCTGCTGCAGCCTCTTCTCTGCCGCAAGGGCCCTCTGCATCATGGTGACAGAGAGGTCAAAGGTCAGGCTGGGGGGAGGGCACTAGCTGGCCCACCCAGGCACGGCCGGTTCCCCCGTAACACTACCTTCTCCCGGTCACTCAGCGACGCAAACCTCCTCTTCTCCTCCTGCTCTGCCTCCTCCCTCCTCTTCTCCTCCTTCTGCTCCTTCTCGCGTTGCTTCCTCGCTGCCTTCTGCGCCCGCTTCTTCTCAGCCTTCTTCGTCTCGATCTCCGCCGTCAGCGGCCCTGGGATCTTGGATAGACGCACACGCCGATCGCATCCTTCCTCGGCCACGTGTGCTTTGCGCGTGACCCCAGCGATGGCCTACCTGCGCCTTGCCGTAGTCGTACTTGTCGGGGTTCTCCGCCATGTACTTGCGGAACGCGTTTCGGGTGTCCTTCTCGGGTGCCACATTGTATGGTGCCCGTCCCTTTATGTCTCTGTGTGAAAAGGAGACAGTAAAGGACAGGATGCAGAGCACGCACACACACACACACACACACACACACACACATACACACACACACGCGTCAGCCTAGCTGCATGTCTTGGGATTGAGGAAGGAAACCAGAGTACCACACAACACACCCAGAGCAGGACTGGGATTCAAACCAGCAACCCTGCACGTGTGAGGCAATATTTCTAAGCCCTGCAGACCTAAAAAAATCATCCAGGGACACGATCCCAGATCAGCGTGACCTCGGTAACATCAGAGATTGCCAACGGTGATTCACGTCGTCCGAGTACAGATGAAGTCAGAAGATAGATGGGAGGGGGGGCAACCCTGACTCGAGCCGACAGGATGGTCTTACAGAGCCGCTGTCGGCCCCGTCCCGCCAACCATCCGGCGTTCCGTTTCCCGGGAGCTAAAGCAGATGGCTGCTGACATGGCATGCTAATCGCACAGTGACTTACAGAGCCGCATATACCATTAGCTTGGGAAGCCAGTTGGCTGCCAAAATCCCTAGCAAGCTTTACAGCTATAAAAATTACTTTTATATTTCTCTATCGGGAGGAGGGGGGGTACCTGCATGCTGGGTCACTGCCGGCATCCATCAGCAGCTTGATCGCCCCCCTCTGACCAGCCGCGGAAGCCACGTGCAGCAGCGTGAACCCAGCGTCGTCAATCTCCGTGTTGAGGAATGCAGGCTGGACTGGGATGAGAGCACCCCCTACTGGAGACATGCCTTTCGGCAACCAGCAGTCACCCTGCTCCTGGCCGCTCCCACGCGTGGGCTGCAGGAGGCGCCGCAGGGTGTCCAGGTCCCCCACCTTACAGGCCGTGAAGAGGGCATCCCTCAAGCTGTACTCCCAGCTCTCCTGCAGCCCATCACGTGTGTCTACGGTGGGCAACCAAGAGAAAGGGCACAGTCATTAATCTGAACTTTAGATGATTTCTCCTCCATAGAAAAGCACGTCTTGGTGCAAAGCATCTCTGGCTCACATCTCCAAGGTTGCAGATTCAAATCCAAACCTGTTCATTCTTCCATAATCTCTGGGTTTCCTCCAGATATTTGAACACCTTTTTGGACCCATGTATAAAGTTGCCCTTGGTACATGTGTCAGTGGATGTTCTGTCCTTGTGGAAGCAGGCTAATGGCCTGTCAACGTGCCCCCCAGGTCACAGAGGGGCTGTCCGGTTAACCTGACAATCTGTTGAAAAATGCATGCATTACCTACTGGCCACCTATTAGCAGACAGGCTCACCTTCCTCCACGGGCTGTGCCTTCTTAGTCCTCCTGGGCCTTCTCCTGCACGCCTCCGCCTCGCCCCCCCCCGGGCTGTCAGCGTGGTCCTGAACATAATCCTCACGCTGCCCCTCTGGCTCCCCGCTCCCCAAATCTGGACACAGAATCATTCATTGGGCAGGACATTCAATGGCCTAGATCAGTGCTTCCCAATCCGGTCCTAGGGGACCCCAGACCAGCCCAAGTTTTTGCTCCTACCAGGAGCTGGAAGGGAGCAAAAATGTATACTGTCTGGCAGGGAGCTGGGAGGGAGCAAAATCATGTACTGTCTGGTGGTTCCCGAGGACAGGATTAGGAGACAATGATCTAGATAAAGAAAATCAATTATATTTCTTAATACTTTTTAAGACTTAAACGCTTCTTAAATACTTTTAAGACTTAATACTTCTTAAGACTTTTTAAAATCTCTTTAGTGTGCCACTGAAATGTATAAAAATGGACAAATTGGTTTATGCTTAAGAAGCTCGTTGGATGTAAAACAATGAAAAGTTAAATAAAACTGATCTCGAATTAAAGCCAACTGAAGGGGGCGCCCTGCTGTGTCTCAGCTTAGTCACCTTGCCCCTGGGGTTTGAGAGTCTCCTTTTTCCTCCGTCGACGCCTCCTGCGGGGGTACATCTCACTCTCCCTGAGGTCCAGGGTCCCCAGGGTCTCCTCCACCATCTCTAGATCCACCTCAGGGCTCCCCTCTCCCGAGGTGTCCTCCTCGTCTATCACTGGGGGTGCTGTAAGACACTCGGGGTGTTACAAGCTGAGTAATTCTGGTAAAGTGAGAGACTGCTGTGTAAATACAGCGATCAATATTCACATTCTGCACACTTCCAGATAAAATGTATAGAATTGTGCCGAGAATGTTATGCAATCCTGGGAATTTGTGGAGTGCAGAGCATGTGAAACCAGCACCAAGATGCCTGGGGAGCTGACCTGCGACCTGCATCTCCAGATCTGTCTCAGGAACTGGTCTGGGGGCCTTCCCCTTCCAGACTTTCTTCTGAGGACTGAAGATGGTGTAGACTTTAGTGTCTTTCCCTGTGTCAGAAAACAACATGTCATAAAAGAGGGGGATTCAAGTGGCCCGCCAAGGTTCGTTATTGTCTATGAAAGAATTTTTTGACCCGGTCCTCAGGGACCTCCAGACAGTCCATGTTTTTGCTCCCTATCTGCTCCCAGCACACCTGAAATAAACAATCAAGCAAGATCCCTCCGCATACCCTAGTTTGAGAACCACAGAGCTAAGCTAAACTGCCTCCTAGTGGCAGCTGAGAGCTAGGAGCGAGCAAAAATGTGGACTGTCCGAGGGTCCCCGAGGACCGAATTGGGAAACACTGCTCTACAAGGAACTGAGTGTTGACATGTAACCTCGCGTCACGCTACATTGAGCGACATGTCCCACTCAGAATTTCCATTTTGACACCACACTCAAAGTTGAACCAGATTCAGCGTTGACCTTTCAGCCGCCGACCTCTCTGATGCTCAGCCAATGAGAGGACAGCTGCATGTGAGGTGAGCCGAAGTCACACAACAGCATAGAATAGGAAAGTTGGACGAGACGCTCATGGCTTGTGTGGAGCAGTTTCTTGAGCCTTATGACAGAACTTTAAAATCAGACCACAATCTAGGAATACAGGCGGCTGCTTGGCTGAGTGCCAGGTTTGTAAATTGCTATAGTGTTTGAAACGGGAGGTTAGTATGATGTTTGCTACATCGCTTTTTAGCAGCAGTGAGAGACCACATCTACTGTTCCTGATGCTGCAGTTATTACACATAAAAAATGTAAAAATTAATTCTTAATTAATAATTATTAATACAATAACCAAGAGGTTAGTGGTGAGCATGCAGCCTTACCGTAGATGTCCAGCGTGGAAAGGCAGTCATGCACCCGCCTGATCTCGCGGAAGGTAGGCCGGCGGGTAGCAAACGGGACTGTGCGGACACGAGGGTCGTTCTTGTCCAGGGGGGCCTGACGACCTCCAAAGAACATCGTCCTGTTGTAGCTGGGAACGCGCAGGAAGATGACACTGGCCTCGCGGAGATGTTCAGACCAGCCCTCTAGCAGGTCCTGCACATCCTGGGAAGCGGAGGTCACAAAGGTCAAAGGTTAAATGGGACATCCTGTCATGAAAGCCCAGTGCTAACATCATGCAGTCAACTGAAACTAACATTTTCCCATAATAAGATGGCTGGCTGCTCTCTCCCAAGCAATAGGACTTGACCAGTGGATAGTTAAACATCTCCTGAACTTCATGGACGGTGGCCTGTGTGGGACAGTTCCAAGATTATTTCTACCTTCACGAGCGCAGCCTCATTGTACCGTCGCAGAGCCGCGCCCGCCGACCTGGGCACACGGCTGTGGTTCTGGGAGTCCCGCAGCCCCTGGGCAGTGCCCCGCTTGGCTCGAACCGTGTACCGGTGGAAGGTCTTGTGCTGCAGGATCTCCTTCCTTTACCAGAGGATAGCAAGAGTGAGGGCACACACACGAGATAAGGGAAGATGAACACCAACCACCCACAGGCTTAACTCACCCTTGAAAAACGGCCCCAGCAAAGTGCCCCCCTCCCGTCATGAGAATGACCCAGACTGACTTGCAGCTGATTTTCAGAAGGGAGGCTGCGAGATCCACCTCACTCGAGTCCGCCTGGAACACAAAGGCCAGAGCTGACCCTCTATATGCCGGTGCGTATGCAGGTTTTTGGGATAACCTGTAGGTCAGCTGTTCAAACCCAGGTGTGAGGACTCTTCAGCCAAT
>JAODJW010000102.1:935420-967156 GCA_026777045.1 Hyperopisus bebe
TCAAACCCAGGTGTGAGGACTCTTCAGCCAATCAGTCCTCTAATTAGTAATCTAATTAGGGAGTTGCAGCGAAACCCCGCACACACCGGCCCTTTGCGGATAAGATTGGCCACCCCTGCCCTAAGCGAAGCCCCCAGGACCCACTGGGAAACCCACCTTTTTGCTGCACAGCACGCAGCGAAACACCGACAGATATTGTCCTTGCAAGTTCCGGAAAAGCGCCCTGCAGGCCAGGCGGCCACAGCGAGCCTCGGTTTCGGATGGGCTCTCCGCCTCCGCCGGGGTTGAGTCCCCGTCGCCACGGTGACCCCAGTCACTGTCAGAGACGTCTCCCTCGGAGTCTGAGCCGGAGATGCTGGACACGTCGCCTGTGGGGACAGGTAGGCACTGGGAAGCCACCTGCCAGCAGCCGATGGGGTGGCCGTCCCAGACTATACCGCCCCTCATGGGCCCCCCCGTCCTGTCCCTCACCTGTCCCCGTCTTCCTCTCAAAGTCCTCCACTGTGACGGGGCTGCGGCCTGCCAGTCTCTGCCTCAGGTTAAAACGGTGCCAGTCCAGCTTGTAGTGCTCCATCTGCCAATCAGAACACAACCATTCACAGTGAAATACAATCTCCGTAATACCGTCATCGAAAAAGCAACTACAGCTACGTAGTGGAATGAATTACCCAATTTATCGCAAATAATCACAAGGTAGGAAACAACTTAACAAAAAGAAATCCATCCTTTAAATGAGGCAGGCACTCAACTGAACAGCTTCCGTCAAAATATCCTGCTTCATACACAGAGTACAACTGCAACTATCACTTTGCACAAAGATTTGAGAACATATAAATATATAACAATATTGCTTCGGGTTATTTTGTAGGTTGCCGTAAGCCATCCCGGTGCAGACCCTCACCTGTTCCTCCCGACTGTCAAAGGGACACTGACAAGCAGAGCAGAACATTTTGTCAGACACCTCTCCATGAGGGCTTCCGTCTAAGGCGCTTACCCCTGCTGAGTGAGACAAAATTTATACAGGTTACTGCGACCACTGATAATGGAGTCCGGCTTCAAGAGACATCTAAAATTTCCCGTGACACAGCAGGAGCGGAAGCGTGAACAAGCGTAAAAGAAAGCAGTGAGCGGCATCAGCCCCAAGTGGCCCAACTCGCACCTTGCCGGTGAGACCCCTTTCCGGTGGGCAGTGGGGTAACGACCTGGACTGTCGTCACCTCCTCTAAACACTGAAGGAGAGCCGTGTCCTGAAAGCAGTCAAACACAGAGCGGTGCTCTGGAAGTGCCGTCATTGTGTAGATCGCCGCACCTTAGAAAACAGAAAAATATAAACCGCAAGGCTGGATATTACGGTATAGCTTTTCGCCTCGGCGTGCTGCCGTCACACCAGGGGTACACAACCTTTTCTTAAAGTGAGAGCTACTTTTACATAGAAAATTCCCAGACGAGCTACAGAATCGTGACGATATACAGCTCTGGAAAAAATTAAGAGACCGCAGAAAATTTTTTAAATTTCACTCATTTCACAATTTATGGGTATGCTTCTGTGTAAAATATAGATATTTTCTGTAAACTCCTCTTACTGATGCAAGGCTTCTTTCTCGCCGTATGGGTCTTCAGTCCTGCTTCTAGAAGCCTGTTATGAACTGTCCTAGCAGTGCACTTAGCACCACTTAATGTTTCTCATTCTTTTTGAAGGTCATTTGAGGTCATCCTCAAATTAATGAGGCACAATTGGATAAGCTGACAGTCATCTCTGGCATTAGAAAGGTGCTTCTGCCCTCTACCTGGCTGGTTTCTGGTCGTTCCCAGTGTCTCCTGCTTCACTTTATTCATGTGTACTGCTGTCATAGAAACTTTGAGCCTGGAAGGAACCTGCTGCCCAGTGTAGCCTTCTGTCAGCAGAACCGGGATTAAATCAGGATTTAACAATGCAGATTCTTAAAAATATGGAGTGGTCTCTTAATTTTTTGCTATATTTTGACCCGACAGAGGGGGCGGAGGTCCCATTGGTACATTTTGCTGATCGCGATCGACCGGCTGGCTACCAATGAAATACTGAATTATCCATTATCCACCTCGAGATCGACCAGTAGATCGCGATCAACGGGTTATGCAGTTGGGCTTAAAACTTACATTATTGTCTTATAACGACTGCAAAGAGCATGACTATGAAAGTATGGATTCCAAAGTGCTCTAATCAGCACAAATTAATGCCACGTGCATGCCAACTAGTTAGCTAAGATAGCTTCTCAAGGATAAAGCCGTCTACATTTTTGTTGTGATGTAGTTACATTGTCAACAATGATGACTGTTCGCTATGAAACTGAACTCAAAAGAACGTATCGGAAATAGACAAACCCATGCTTCAACACCACTACCCAAATCATGGCAATCAAATAAATTAACTATGTTGCTGTCTAGCACGACAAAGCCAAAATAAGTATAGCTTTTAAAACGTTTTGTGAAATAACACAGTTAACACCACCCTTAAGCACAACTCTCCTACATTGCACTTACAGTGTTCCGGTTGAAGTAAAAGGGTATGTGTTACGTCAAATTCTTCGCCTTCAGAAAAAGGAGCAGGAGAAGGCTGATCGGCTACGGAAGCCTGCAGTACTCATAAAGCGTTGCAGTATTTGGCGCAAAATCATATACAAAAAAATCTATTTTTAAAAAACATCTTCTGACTAGTCAGTCTCCTATCAGAACTATTATAAATTGTTATAATTTGCTGTCTTCTTGACATAAATATAAAATCGGCATAACACATTTATTCATTTCTATTCTTGTGCCATCAGCCCTTTGTAACATAAATTATTTTAATCGATTATTTTATATCTACAGTTATTTATGTATTTTGTGATATATATTTAATTTACTTGTTTTAAAAGAGCTTCTTCCCATACTAATTATATGTGTAGTTTTATTTAATAGTTATATATTTTGCTATTTGCTGTATGGTATCTGTTATGAGTCATATTCCCCTGACTTTAAGAGTTCCTGGATAGACAAACAAACTTCCAAGGTTTGAGGCCCACACATGTAAACACACATGTTTTCACGCAACATATACATTTTATTCATTATGACATCGTTAATAATAATGGTGACGTCCGAAGACAAAGGGTTAGGAATTCTGACAGTAAATGCGTTTTGCGCTGTGCCATTGACAGCTATAAAAACAGAACCAACGTCCCTTTCTGATTGGTCATCCGCATATTTTTTAGTAAATCGGGCCGCTTGTGATTGGCCAAATGAGATGTCGTTTACACCGATGACTGACAGTCTGGTGAACGTACAGAAATGAAAGCAAAACGAGATTCCAAGATGGGTGACAAAAGCAAAACAAGCTAGTTAACTTACCATATCTGAATTATCTCCATCTGCACTGATCGCAAAGGTAAGAACATTATGGTTGAGCCAGGATCGTTGAGTAAGTTTACATTTTCTTATAATGTCGAATATTGGACCAAAGTATTTTTATTTGTTTATGTTGAGGGAAATGATCGCTGCACCATACTGTTTATAATGAATTTGCAAAACTAAACGCATTACCCTGCGTAAGTTTCGAGCGTTGTGAATGTCTTCCAAAGCATACGCCTGAATGTCCCAAACACACTTTAATGCATTAGATTCGGGTGTTAAATATATAACAATTGATACGGCAAATTAGCTATATTTTAACGTCGACGCAGTTTTCATGTGTATATTAGGGTCGACAGTAGTTGTATGTGTAAGATGCACGATTTGCGATCGAAATAGCTAACAGAGGATAGTAAGATGTGGTATGAGCCTTAAAATTAGCGATGAACGAGAAATAAGTCTTTGAATTCTATCTTTTATTTGGGGTGATTATATATCTGTTGGAGGCTGTGTTCCTTTAAAATTTGTAAAGGTTCCTATACGTCATTTTATCTTCAGTGTGAATCCACCCTTGGCTTATAGGAATATGACATATTAATACAAATCCGCTGTGTATTACGCAAGAACTTGCTGCGCAAAACAGGTAGTTCTCTGGCCATGAATTTGATATACAGATTTATATATATAGATGTATCGCACCCGTGTTTCACTTGAATGCAACGTAGTGCTCGGTAATAGACCCGCTGCCGTTTATGCTGCTCGTTATCAACCTATACGTTGCACCACTTTTGCACTTAAAGAAACGTGAGCAGGTAAAACGACGAGTCGCTTCTTTGACCCCATTCGCGTCTGTATACAGCGTAAACACTGCTCGCATAAGCTGCTCAGAAAGGAAACCACATTCCCCACACAAGAGATCTTATTGCTAATCTGCTGGACTGAATGTCTGACTTTTCTTTTTTTACTTCTGCACGGATTTGTAAGGCCTTACTAATATTCTTCGCTGATTAAAGGCAATAAAGCTGACAAGGCAGACTGAGTATTGGAAGTTGGAGTTTTTTGCTTCTGCTTTCTGGGCATCCCTCACTGGTGTTTGGAAAGCGACCCTTCGCCCACTTGTTTCCGTTTCCAAAGCTCATCCTTCACCGCGTCTGATTTGTGCAGTCATCTGCCGGGATCGTGTGACGGAGGATGCTGGAGGGTGCTACGGCATGGCTCACTTTGACACAGAATACCAACGTCTGGAGGCCTCGTACAATGACTCCCCGCCCGGAGAGGAGAACCTGCTGGTACATGTGCCAGAGGGATCTAAACGTGAGACTCCTTTTTTAACCGCACCCCCCATTCACCCCCATCTTAACCTCCTGTGGTTTTCCTATTTTGGAAAGTTACCCAGTTTCGCTGGAAAGAGCTGCAACAGTGCATAGAGGTTTGGCTGTTCCATCCATCCCTCCATCCATCCATCCATCCATCCATCCATTTTCCATACCCGCTTTTCCTGTCCAGGACGCGGCTAAATCGCCTTAATTTTTTTTCCCTAAGTTAAGCTTTATTCAGCTTCTGACGGTAGGTGGTGCTGTTTTGGACTTGGACGTTATCTAGGCATAGTACGTTCAAATACTGTAATTAATTAGATTATTACAGTGCATGAAGTGGGCCAGTACTCAGCGGTATGCGGTGCCAGCACCCCACTGCTTTTCTCTTCAGAGCACTGGCACCTCTTAGTATCTGCTGGTACTGAGTAACAAGCGGGTACCAGCACCTGCTTTTCCCATTTAAAGCACTAGATTATAATTTAAGAATTTCTTTCCACATTTTGTATAATGCCTCTCCTCTGCTAACTTCTTCTTTTATTCTGTGTTTCAATTCTCCAGCCCAGTGGCATCATATAGAGAATCTGGACCTTTTCTTCCAGAGAATATCCTTTCAGTTGTCAAGGACCGTCTTATCCAAAACATTTTTTTACTAATGAATTATTAAGGTTGTCTGCATGTCTGTTTGGTAGATATGAAACTGCAATATAAATTTTTGGCTCAGACTATATCAGTGCAAGGGAGTAGCTAGTTATGTCACGATGACTGTAACTGGCTGACGTGTTCTTGACTTAACCTTCCTCACATATATAATTTGCATCAGAAAAATGGCTTCACATGTATGCTGCTGGGGGAAATATTTGAGCTTGTGTGAGTATGGCAGATATTTGACGCCAAGTCCAGCTCATGAAGAAGATGGTAATGCTCTGTGGAATGCTCTGTGGAACACTGACTTCCACTTTGGGGTCCTTTCTGTTTTCTTCTTGTGGAATTTTAGTGTGACTTTACAACCTCTCTGGGAGGAAATAATAACCCAAAAATTGGGCCTTTTTATTCTCGTTCTGCAGGCAATTGGTATTTGTCGTTGCTTTCACTGTGTTTTTGGCAAATTGCGTGGACTACGACATCTTGTTTGCCAACAAATTGGTGAACCACACTGACTCGGCAAAGGTGACACTTCCAGATGCTTTTCTGCCTGTGGACGTCTGTAGTGCCAGGTGAGCTCACACAATCCCAGAGAAAGTCTCTTCCATCTTTGTACTTTCTTTTTATGCCTCAAACTCCCTGTATATTTAAATTTTGCTCTCCCAGGATTCATGACAACGTGTTTGTCATCTTCATCCTCGTCATCTCTGGAGTCTTCTGGCTCCACCGACTTGTCAAATTCATATACAACATCTGCTGCTATTGGGAGATCCGCTCCTTCTACATCAACGCTCTGAAGATGCCTATGGTGAGAGATGTCTCTCTTCACCTCTCCAGTGTCCCATATTGCATTTTTTACCCACCTTTCATTTTGTTCCAAATAAACAAGGACTTGCAGAGAAGGGCAGACGTTCAACTTGGGGGGGGGTCCCCCTTGGCTAAATTTGCGAATTGTAGGCGGGTGGGGGGGATCAAAAAACACTCAGCATCTCATACAAGAGGCCAAAGGGCCATACACACATACGTCCCCACAAATTACCCATGTGGTCATTCTCCGATGTTCTTACCGTTGGCAACGTTTTTGTCAACAATGAGCAACAAAGCATGAACTACCAGAACATGAATGATCTGATTTACTCTCCCACCACAGGCCGACCTCCCGTACTTTACATGGCAGGAGGTGCAGGCGCGCATTGTGGAGATCCAGAAGGAGCACCAGATCTGCATCCACAAGAAGGAACTAACGGAGCTGGACATCTACCATCGCATACTACGGTTCAAGAACTACATGGTGGCCATGATCAACAAGTCCCTGCTGCCCATTCGCTTCCGCCTGCCCTCCCTAGGTGACGTCGTCTTTTACACACGTGGGCTCAAGTACAACTTTGAGCTGATCTTTTTTTGGGGTCCCAGCTCGCTTTTCGAGAACGAGTGGAGCCTGAAGACGGAATACAAGCGGGGCGGCAGCCGGCTGGAGCTGGCCGACAGACTCAGCTCACGCATCCTGTGGATCGGCATCGCCAACCTGCTGCTGTGCCCCGTAATCCTCATCTGGCAGATCCTCTACGCCTTCTTCAGCTACACGGAGGTGATCAAGCGAGAGCCGGGCAGCCTGGGAGCCCGCTGCTGGTCCCTGTACGGCCGCTTCTACTTGCGGCACTTCAACGAGCTGGACCATGAGCTCATGTCCCGCCTCAGCAAGGGCTACAAGGCCTCTTCCAAGTACATGAACTGCTTCATGTCGCCGCTGCTCACGGTGGTCGCCAAGAACGTCGCCTTCTTCGCCGGCTCCATTCTGGCGGTGCTCATCGCCCTCACCATCTACGACGAGGATGTTCTGGCTGTAGAGCACGTTCTCACCAGCATCACCCTCCTGGGGGTCTGCATCACTGTCTGCCGGTGAGGACCGCAACTGGCCAAAAGTGGCTTAGGAAATGTGCGATGTACGATGCCAGTCAAAAGTTTAGACATGCCAAGTTACTTACAAAGAAGAGTGATAGTGTCACATGATATGACCTGGCCACCTGACCTGAGCAGAGTAAAAATGGTTTTGGAGGAGTTTGACCAGAGAATAAAGGAAAAGCGGCCAATGGGTGGTTGTGCTGCGTTCCGTTATTCTCGGAGGTCGGAAGTTGGCACTGGGAATGATGTCACACATACGAGTTAACCATGTTCCAGTACAGCAATTCGGAAAGCCATTTAGCAATACCAGGGACCTGTTTCAAAAAACAGGATTTCTTGCTGAGCCGGATAACTTGTCAGATTTAAGGTACCCCAGATTAAATGGCCTTTATCTTCATTCACTTCCGTTTAGCCCAGACTACCTTAAATTACCTGGCTAAGCAAAAAATCCTGTTTTCTGAAACAGGCCCCAGTTCTAGCCCGGGTAATTGTTAGCCATTGGTAGCAATATCAGCTGACAGCAACACATTGCGCGGTATTTCACTCATAAAAACACTGTAGTAACACGTCCACAGATAGAGGCTGGACAGTACTGTGTGTACGACCAATTTAATGAGGTAGGATCAGCCACTTCCTGGAGCAGTTGGGGTTAAGGGCCTTGCTCAAGGCTTCAATGGTGGGATCACTCTGCCGACCCAGGGATTTCAACCAGGAACATTCTGAGTCCGAACCCACAGAGCTGCCCCCCCCAACAATTTTTTTTTTAATACTTTTAGTAAGTGCATAATTCAATATGGTTCATTCTATAGTTTTTATGTCTCTAAAATGTAGACAATAGTACAAATAAACCTTTCTATGGGTAGGTGTGTCCAGACTTTTGACTGGTACTGTAGGTGTGGCCAAGCATCGCAGAAGGTATCTTCATAAATGCTTATCTTCTTTCCTGCTCTGATCTTGATCTGCTGAGATGTTCGGGTGTGTGGGGGAGCCCTTTGATACATGTCCAGCCTCTCGCCCTCCTCTGTAGTTCCTTCATCCCAGACAAACATCTGGTCTTCTGCCCAGAGCAGCTGCTCAAAGTCATCCTGGCACACATTCACTACATGCCGGACCACTGGCAGGGGAACGCCCACCGCTATGAGACCAGGGATGAGTTTGCCCAGCTCTTCCAGTACAAGGCCGTGAGTCACTCATTCAGTATGCCAAGAAAATTCCAACTGAGCAGGAGTTTTTAACCTGAGGTCCACTGCCCTCCTGGGGATATCAGATGTTTTATATAGTAAAAATTCTAGAATTACCATCTGATTGACGCAATGCAAAAAATATTAAAGCAGGTTCAGCCCAGTCCTTATTTGTTACTTATGGATGTGATCTCATATTCGTATGTGATTGTTGGCACTGGTGTTATTATGCTTGGGGTTGCACCATCGGAAACTAAACACCAAATACATAAAACAATGCTTTTCAGAGTAAGCCCAGTTTTTCCACGATATTTTGGAGTTACGGACTTCCCATGGAATTATCATTTTCTCTGAATTTAGCATTTTGCATTTTCACCCATGCAGGTGTTCATCCTGGAGGAGCTGCTGAGTCCCGTGATCACACCCTTCATCCTCATCTTCTGCCTCCGCCGCAAGTCCCTGGAGATCATCGACTTCTTCCGCAACTTCACCGTGGAGGTGGTGGGCGTGGGTGACACGTGCTCCTTCGCCCAGATGGACGTCCGTCAACATGGGCACCCCGCGGTGAGGTCACGGCGACACGCTGTACTCAAACTGAACCGTGAATTATGAACTATAAGCTACGTTTCCTTGCATAGCTCTTTATGTAGTGTGCTGCTGTACTTTCAGCACTTGACTTATGCTGTACCGTAATTAATAGTAATAATCACTTCCTAAGAGGTATATTTTTTTACAGTCTTTAAAATGCACTTAAATTTGGTGCGCAACATCAGCCTAATAGTTCAGATCCATTAAGGTACAATCAAAGTGTCTATTTTTGCTGGTTGCCATGGTTACCCTATTGAGAGAGTCTTATTCCGCCTGGCAGTGGATGTCAGCGGGGAGAACGGAGGCCTCCATCTACCAGCAGGCGGAGGACGGCAAGACCGAGCTGTCGCTCATGCACTTCGCCATCACCAACCCTCGCTGGCAGCCGCCTCGCGAGAGCACCACCTTCATCAGCCAGCTGAAGGAGAAGGTGCAGCGGGAGGCTGCCTCTGGCCAGCAGGGCGTCCTGGCCGAGAACCACATCCTCACCTCCATGCAGTCTGAGTCGGAGGTGCGGAGGGTGGGGTGCGGTGGGTGGAGGTCGCTGCTACAGTCATTAGGAGCTGTCTCTTGATTGGCTGATGATGCCTTCCACTTTAGGCTATTGGTCACTGTTATGCCATATATATGGATGCGCTAGGTAGCATCCATCCTCTGTTTAAACACAAGCTCTGTGTCGCAGCTATTCCTGCAATAAGCTATCAGGCTCTCCCTGTGACGTGGTAAAGACGCCTCTTACATCTCGCTTCAGCCCCACAGCCTGATCGCCAACCTCCTCGCAGGCCCCCCTCCTCTGGGGTCTCTCCATCTGGGCCGGGATGCTTCGGTGACCAGCCACGCGGTGGACGTGGGCCTCATGGAAGGGACCTCCGCTCTGCGCTCTTTCTCTCCTCTCAGTGGCAGCCAGCACCTGCGAGGCAGCTTCGCCTCCACCCGCCTGCCCCGTGGTGACGGCGCCGCCCTGGTGGGGGGCAGAGCCATGGCCGGATCCGGGTGAGAGCTTTGCGTTCCTGACACACAGCAAAATTTGATTTTAATGCTATGAGTTTAGGGGCTTTTCCTCTATTTCTATCAAAGACTTCCATACATCTATACATCCATTCCTGCATCTTTTAACCATCTACCATGATCTGTGGGGCAGGGAAAGACAGAAAGCTTTAGCCAGTACAATAGTTGTCAGTATGGAGTTTCCAAAATGTTTTTAGTTATCACTGCAGACACTTAATTGCCCATTTCGTGCCCCAGTAGAGGAATTATTTTGTTTCCCCTTTTGATTCCTCTCATCTTTTCTTGGTTGCACAGAGCTGATGCCCGCACAGCAAGCTCTGGCAGCAGCGCCTGGGAGGGCCAGCTGAACAGCATGGTCCTATCAGAATATGCATCCACTGAAATGAGCATCCACGCCCTCTACATCCATGAGGTATGGACTCCCACAATGCACTGCTTTGTTCAAGAGCTGCACTGATCGCCCAGACGGACTGCACCTGAAGCTGTACGACACATGTACGTTCCCTCTGCTGTGACACGCAGCTCCACAAGCAGCAGTCACGAGGACAGCTGTCCCGTCACACGTGGCACAGGCGGGACAGTGACGAGAGCAGCGAGGGTGCTCCCGACGACAATGAGGGACTGCGCAGCTTCCCCCGGTCCAACACCTTCCCTTGTGCTACCACACCCCACCAAGAGGGGGCGCTGCTGCACAACGCCGGTCAGCGCCGTTATGGTGGAACTGCTGGTATGGTCCCCTTCTTCTCCTTCTTGTAGATAAAAGGCAGCAAATACCGATATAATTTATTGATCTGGCAGTAACCTATCTTGAAACGACTCTAGAACAGCAGTCCTCAGCCATGCTAATTATGCTAGTTATCATTCCTGCTTCCTCATTAATTAGTTCTTACTTTTCATGGCTCTTTTAGAAAAGTGTTTGGGCATCACTTTCATTTAGTGGCATCATCATGACCTGCTCTGTGTGTGGAGTTTGGATGCTTTTCCCACAAGTACAACTGCTTAGACAGTTCATTGCGGTGGTGGCTTCCAGAACCATCCAAAAGCTTGTTGAAGCCTAATTAATTAACAGCTGTTATTAAAATCAGTGAACCAAGCAGGTATTTGGGGCCAGGGGCTGTAGACAGTAGATGTATCAAAGGGAATTGATTGCATCTTGGATCCTTGGGGAGGAATCTTGCCTCAGAAGTGCGACAGCCCTGCTGTCTTGTCCCTCAGAGTCTGTGAGCGGGGGCCTTCGGTCGGCGCCGAGGGTTCCCCGGATGCCCATGGGCGGCTGGGCCGAGGAGGCCCAAGCAGGCCGGCACCACGACCCGGTACCGGAGGAGGGGTCTGAGGATGAGCTGCCACCACACATCCAGAAGGTCTGTGCCACGGGAGGAGGGGGGGGCTGGGAAAATTGGCCCAAGGTGACACTTAAATCAGATCTACCGATGGTCACCAGTTCTAGTTCAAACCATGAAATATGCTTACAGAATGGGAACACTTCAGTGGGTGGGGTTATTGAGCTTCGTCATCACCATCTGCGATAAACTAGTCCCTATTGGTTACCTTATTGATTGACAATAGCTTAAACCAGGCAGTTAAACTCAACACCACCCATCGTGAGCTTCTGAATTTTATATCTGTGACTTTTATACTGGATTGTTTACCACAAGGGCAGGTAAATACCATAATAAGGTTAATTTAAGCTCGGTTTTGTAAGCCTTGGTTGTCCCTCTGTCATTACAGGTGACATAACCCATATACATCACTGATTGTTGCTCATGGCTTCTACGCCCGTCCACAGAAATGACACATGGAGCTTCACCTGAGACAAACACTTGCACTGACCCAAGGAGCAAGGATGTCGCAGTGCTTCTGTGTGCGACATTCTCTAGCCTCATGAGACAGACTTTACATCATAATAAAACATCCTGTGGAGAAGCAGAAGGCCAGTACCACACCTACCTGGATTAATGCCTGGCCGTTTTAGCCAAGAGGAAGAGGAAACTGACCATTTTTTTTAAGACCTTGGAAAGAGGTCAGAGGAGAGCGCAATGAAGTCTGTTAACCTGCAACCCAGAAACGTCTCCCACACGAATGGCGGTGCAATTTTTAATGCTGCCCTCTTTTGTGAAGGAGCTTTGACCCGATGTCCTGAAAACATTAAAAAAAAAAAAACATTTATAACATAAATATTTAAAGAAACAGCACAGTAGACTGCAGGTTCTGGTGAATGTAGGATTTAAATACTGTCAGTAATGTAGGATGGGACCTTTACCTTTGACATGATGGAGAGTTAGGTGCAGGGGAGGTTTATATGGAGGTGTGTGTGTCTGTATCTATGTGTGCGCGCGCGTCTGTGTGTGTGTCTGTGTGTGTGTGTGTGTGCGCGTCTGTGTGTGTGTTTGTGTGGTGTGTACGTGTATGTGTGTGCGTGTGTGCATTTTACCAGCTGGCACTCTGTCACACTGACGAAACTCCTTACTACTAGTTATTCTCACTGACGTGTGTTTGTCCCGCTTTGTTGCACTTTGATGAAATATCTCTTGAAAGATTTTTATTTTCAAAAAAGGACAGCAAGGGAGATCAAGAATGACATGAAGACAAACTTTGCCAATGGCGAATAATTGTAAAAATATATAATGTTCATAAAAAACCTTGTGAATTCAGCATGTACTGTTCATATTAGTCTGATCTTAGACTGATTTTGTTGGTGTTTGTGGGCCTGTGTCATAATTTCTCCAAATTTTAAAGATTTGAAGATGCTGATTTGAAAACCACTACAGTTATTTATTCAACTTAAAGTTGTTTTATATTGATAGCTTTGTTTGCATCTCTAGTTATAATACTAAGACTGTCAGGTAGGTCATGGTATTTTATGGAGACCCATGTTGCTAGCAGAATGCACGCTCGCTCATTTTTCTCTCAATATCTTTCAGGTTTTTCATTGTAAGAAGCAACATTTATAGAGGGTGTGCAAGTATTTATACAAGTAACAAAAATATATTCCAGAGAAACAAACGCAAAAATACAAAATGCTCGCTGCAAATTCAAATCACTGAGCTAAACTGAAGTGTGTGAATCCACCCCAACACATTTTCACATATAAAACAAAAACTGGCAAACCCAGATTAGCCATAATTGTTACAATCAAACCATATGATTTTAATCCATCGTGACAAAAAAGTGCATAAGGTCATCCCTAAAAACAGACTTTATATTTTCTGTTTGCCACATTTCAATATTTCAATAAAAATGTACTTCATGTAATTTAGATAGATAACAAAAAGCTGTTGTGTGGCACACTAAGCCCAGCCTGGTTGTCATGATATCTGGGGTATAATTAGGACATTTAAAATACCTAAAGAAGTTCTGTGGTATAGCGATTGTGTGGGGAGAACCGAGCAAATACAACGACAAGCGTAAGCACACAAAGTAATAAATATTCTACAAAGTTACAAGGAATTACGGGAAAAATTAAATAATTTCATGAGTTGTGTATATGGGAACTGTTCGAAAAATACTGTAGTCTTGTAGGCTTACCACTATCTGGACTACTCTTAGGTTTGTGTTTTTTCATGCTTTTGCTAAACTGCTTAAAACGAGTGTTCAAAAGCCCTTCTGCGGAAAACCCCGCTTTTTTAGGCTCCCGTTGAGGCGAAACCCATTTATTTTCCAGATGAATCCCTCAGATCAATGCGTGCCTGCAACCTTGACAGTTAGTGATTGCCATCAGCCTGATTCAAATACGCTTTTAAAGCGTCAAATGTCAGTTCCAACAGAACTGCACATATATGCGTTTGTTGTTTTTTTTTATAGATTTGAATTATTTATATTATACGTTTTGTACAGCTGTAAATCCATTAATAAATTGTAAGTTTACTAAGCAGACCCTTTTAATTACTTTGTCTTTATTAAAGTGTGACGTGACTGCGCATTCCCCTAAATGGCTATGCACATGACCTCTACCTTAAGTCCAGAAGATGGCGATATGTAGCCATTTTGGGCCCCGCTGGGTTACGTGAGTACCAGTACACTTCCAGTTCCAGGCAGAGTAGTCTGGTTACTCCTGGGTAACTTTCAAATCGGCCCAGACCAGGAAAACTGTATGGATTATATCTTGCACCTGATTTGGGAACCCCCTGGACTGGGCATCTGGCTCCCCCTGCCCCAGCCCCAGGTCAGCAAAAAAAAAAAGTCCAGCCCTCAAACAAGCTAGAGACTGGCCCTTGTGTACAGAGTGACCCTTATTCAAATGACGACATCCTATTTAATACAAGTTAATATTATATAGTGTTAGTGCTGCCATGAATACGTATTTCTATAACAAATATTTTAAAGAAAAGACTACCGTTACCTTTATTTCCCTACCATGGACTAGCTAGCTACTTCTAACTGGTGCTAGGCTCCAGAATTATGATGGATGGCTGAATATTTATAGCTTTATCAACTTGATAGCAGAATACTTTATATATTTCATAGTACTATGTTTTCCTTTTTTGATATCAGTTTTACTTTTTATTGATCTATTCTGTTTCTTTGCTGGCATCACGCGCCCAAGATGACCGGAAACATCTTTCGTACCACTTGTTTCCTGCCTTCCTTGTCTGTACGGCGGGTTCGGGTGAGGAGGTGACTCGCATGGCCTCATCCTGTGCTGTTTTGTCGGATGTACTTCCAGGCGTCCCTTGTGATTGCTAGGCATTTGGCCTTGGAGCCCCTCCTTAGTGCTCACGCAGTGCTTCACTTCCGATCTCCTCCATCCTCGGCAGCTGAGTCTTCTTCTAGGTCCGTACCCTACATAAGACGGGAACAGTTACGATATAATAATGCAAAGTATATAATTATCTGTACGTCATCCAAGCAGGGATTGGCGACGAAGGAAACGGTCATGTCGATATTCATCGTGCTGTATTTCTATTTTTCTTTTTCTTCTACAAAGTGTAAACAACGACATCATTTCAACTGCATATTCATTAGACATAAGGCAGGATAAAGCTTCCGTTATCAATCCATATATTTTACAGTGAAATATAAACGCACATGCTTTGAATTACATTTAAAAATGAGTTGTTACACGAACGTCATTATTTTGCGCGTTCACGCTTCTTGTAGAATTAACAATCCTACTATTATATGATTATGCCTAGTGTCGTGTACTTGTATTCCTACTTAAAATAAAAAATACATACATAAAAACTAATAAAAACAATTCTACTCTGGAACGACGGGATCTGCGTAAAATTTTTTTATTAGAAATTTTATTTTAATTCGGGGGGATCTCCTTTACACCCATGTTAAAAGTAGTATATCGGTGTCACGTCTCAGTTTCTCGGGTTATCGTGCCCTGAAATCTCATGACGACGTGCCGTTCTGTATTCTGTCGGCATCATTTATTTCAAGGGACTCGATCCCCCTTCCCCGCTCGGCAAGTTTTAAATTAGGAGACCCCAACTCTTTTGGTGGCTCGTTGTTTTCATTACTAGTTTTTTTCGTCATATTGTACAGTGGAGACAAGCAGACATGTATGAAAGAGTCTGTATCAAAAGTGCGAGACAGTTTTGTTATACAGAATGTATAATGGAATATATAATTAAATATTTTATTTGACAGATTCGTACGGAATGAATTGGTAACGCTACTGCAGTTTAAGCTGCATTTGCGATACTGCTCGATGATGCTCAGCTCTGTTGTAGAGAATGTCGCATATTTATCAGCAAATAGCTAAAACCTGCTTTAGGAAAATGATCATGGATGGTCAACCTATTTATACACGGCCAAATGTGCCCATGGCAAGACAAAAAAAAGGTTAGAGAAAAGCTATGTAGGGTACGTTTTTAAATGCGATGGCCGTGGTATATATAAAAAAGCATTTTGACGACAATGTCCGCTAGAATTTGCCGTGATGTTGACCCGAGAACACGATGCATACGAATGATTATCGGTTACTAAATTAGCGAGCCACTCCACGGTGCTGCCAACATAAATTAACAATGTCGTCATCAAATAATACGTTTCTGATTATAAGTCTTCATCGGCTTGCCAATAATTAAAGCTATTGTAAAAAGACACAAATTCGCGTGGCTTTATAAAACTAAAAAAAGTAATCGTTACAGTACTACTATCGTTGTTCTTACAATTGTGTTATGTTATGACAAATAATGATTTCTGAACGAAGTATTATAGTTATACAATAAAACCGACTTCGTTTTTTTTTAATATATAAATTTGTTTGATAAGAAGGAAATCCAACGTACGCATCAGAGCCCGGATAGCTCAGTCGGTAGAGCATCAGACTTTTAATCTGAGGGTCCAGGGTTCAAGTCCCTGTTCGGGCGGTTCTCGTTTTCTAATTTGTATATATCACCAATTTTTTTTTTCTTCTCGACTGACAAAATTATAGAAAAATATGTAATAACACAGCGTCAATTGGCTGAATGAAAGAGTAGACTCTAGTATTACCTCTAGAGCGTCAAATTCCCTAATTACAGCTGATGTGCGCAGAATTTGTTTGTATTTGCCATGGTGAACCTCACTTACGATTTATTGAGAATACATACAGTATGAAAACAAATATTATTTGAACTGGACACAACCATTATTAGATGAAAAAAGCAGAGATCCTGCAGTGTAGTGCTGTAACCATTAGAGTGCCATAAAACCAGGTTGTGATATTGAAGGTAACAACATAAGCCATAGATTGTAGTGTATCTTAAGGCCGCCACTGCAGCTTGTTGTCATAGTCTGTTAGCATGGTGCAGAGGATAGCTGAGGGCGCTGCTTTTCTACACTGGTCAACGTCATTTGCAGCAATAGCTAATCTGCCAAAGTGTTGGATGCTGTCAAGTACTGGGTTGGCCATTTCTACCTACCCATTTGACTATTGATGACCGTTTACATGGAGTGCTGGGTAGAGAATAAAAGGGACGGGACAACTGCAGCGGGATGAGACAGGTACCTGGCTGGAGATCCAAAATGACACCGACGCTGATCGTCTTCATCCTGTGTGTAGTGGCTCACACCTGGGCCGTTCCTCTTCTGGTAAGTCTGTACAGTGCTTAACTAGCTTACACTTAACTTTAAATATGCATGTGTGTGCCCCTGTGTTATACGCATGGTTTGTTTCCTTATCCTTAAAGAATATTCCGGGGACAAACAGCAGCAAGAAGAGGTTCCAACGGGAACTGTCAGGTTTGTCAAATGTGTGCAATCAGTGCACATTTCATATGAATAAGGTCACCACATTCAAGCGTTATATGAATGTGTGTGTGTGTGTGTGTGTGTGTGTGTGTGTGTAAAATTAGTTGTCTTTACTTTCATAGAAGAGTTCATGCCTCAAAATGAGATGACAGCAATGGACAAAATCATGATGGCAAATGAATATCAAGGTAAGAACGGTTTGAATGTCTTGCATTACATCTACACCTAAAATGAGATGTTCCTTATAAATTTAACTTAGGCAGGTAGCATCTCAATATATTAATGCGTGTCCCCTGTCCTGCACCCCACATCCACCCCGGCAGAGAGCAGTGGCTTCAGGGAGGGTGACATTGCTGTGTCCAACAAGAGAGGCTCCAGGAGTTGCTTTGCCCGGAGCTGCTTGTGGCCCAAATCAGTGGATGGGAACGTGTACATCGCTTACACACTGTCCCCAGAGTACAGTGAGTGTTACTGCCAGCTTTCCAACTGGAATCAACAGTGTCTTCTGGTTCTCCTTGGGTCTTTGTGCAGAAATTCACATAGTGAAATGCAAAATATATTTTGAATTACTCATAAATTTTTTTTAACTAACTCTGTCTTGGTCTCCAGCACTCAGTTTCTAACAGTTAAAAAATCTCACTTCAGCATCTTTGGGCCCCAGTAATCAGGTTTAGTTCCTTAATCTTCCATATTCCTCCATCCCCTCACCACAGATGACCTGGACCTTATGACAATCCAGGAAGGAATGGAGGCCATTGAGAATGGCACCTGTATTCGCTTTGTGCCCCAGACACACCAGAACGACTATCTGGATATCCAGCCCAAGTCAGGGTCAGTTACCAAATAATGCTATTGCATTCTGGAACTGAGATGCCAATATTTTCCTCCAAGGATAATTGTGGCTGTTTTTTCAAAGATAGAAAATCAAGAACCTTCAAAAAGTTTCATGTGCAATGGTGAACTATACCCAATATGCCTTGACTGTGCTTGTGTGTTTGTGTGTGTGTGTTGTGTGGTACAGATGCTGGTCGTACCTGGGATTTCACGGTGGGCCACAGATTATCTCCTTACAGGCCCCGGAATGTGTTACAACAGGAGTGACGAGTCATGAGCTCATGCACGCCCTGGGCTTTGTGCACGAACAGTCACGCGCCGACCGTGACAAGTACGTCACTATCCTGTGGGGTAACATCTGGAAAGGTAAGGAACAAAGCAATCACCGTACACAGACCTACATCTGATTACTCATGCAGTACTTTCAAGCACCTATCTCGCAAATTTCCAACAGAGCATGTGCAGAAATTTGAGAAGTACAAAACGAACAATCTGGACACCCCATATGACTATGCTTCCATCATGCACTTTGGAAAGTAAGTAGAGATGTAGGTTTTTGGGTTAAGGGAATGGAATGCCTATTCTAAAATGGATTATAATCTATTGGTGCTTCTTGGATGCATTAATTGGAGCAGAATTTTGATGAAGGTTATCTGTTGATGAAGGTATGCCTACTCTGAGGATGGAGACCCCACCATCATTCCAAAGGGCAACCTAGGTGCCCAGCTGGGTCAAAGGTTCGCCCCCAGCGAACTGGATATGTTCAGGATCAACAAACTCTACAAATGCGGTGAGTGTTGTGTGTCATGTAGACATGGAGGAGTGAGAATGTGTCTTCATTGTTCATGGGTAACATCGCTCTGGCATGTTCCCTGAAAAATCAAGCCAAAATCAAACTTGCTGTTGATTATGTTTAATTTTATTTTGGGAAATTCTATTGTCAGGTCATTAATAAAAAGTCATGTATGATTATTATAGGCTCAGACTTAGGTGGAAAATGTCTAGAAGAAATTATGATTCTTGGGAGATCACAAGGCATTCAGTGTTCCATCCTGCAACTCCAGCCATTAAGTCTGAGAATGAATCATTTATAAGGCTTTCACTAGTTTGAAATTTCTTTCTGTTTCCCAACAGATGTGTGAGCAGGGGGGTCAGAAGGCATCCTAGGTCATGGTGACCATTGAAAGGGCAGCCATGGAGAGTGAGGGTCAAAGCTGAGGTTCCAATCATTAGATGTAGTACAATGTTAAGACGCGGTGTCAGTCAATAAAACCCTCCATTACCCTTCTCTTCTTGTTCCTGTCTGTTCTGTTACAAAATAACATTTACATTTTATTCAGTTTCATTCAGGTTAAAAGTAACACACATAAAAAGTGAAGACCAAAAACTTACCTGAACTACCTAAAACTACCAAGATTATAAAAAAAAAATAATTCTTAATTTACTCATAGCTATGACCAATATAAGCATTTGATGGATGGATGGATGGATGGATGGATGGATGGATGGATGGGTGTTATTGGGACTGCTTTAAATCCCCTGTCACAACATAACATACCCATTTCTAGATTATTTTCTTTCTTGTAACAAACCAGAAGGTCACACCAGAAGAACACACACAAGCATTGTATCAACCAATGAGAGGTAAGCAGGGCAGTCATGAATGACATTTCGCTGTCCCACAATGCAGTAACCTGTCTGTTGGTATTGAGACTTGCTCAAACAAGGGACATGCAATAGCCATAACACTGAAATGACTGTGCTATGTGTCCCTGTCAAACTAACAAATGCCACCCCACCCCCCCAACCAAGAAAAGGAGGGTTGTAGATGACAGGGGTTCTTGCTTAGCCGGATAACTTGACCAAATGTAAAGTCCTGCAGTTTAAATGGACTTTGTCTATGTGTGAATTCAAGGGGCAGCGTTGGAAGCCATCAGAGCAATCAGAGATATGTGTCATTCTTTTGCCTTGGTGTGAAGGATCCAGTGATTAATAAATTAAAGGGTAAATCAAAACATAAATGACATTAAAATTGATATTTAAAAATAAAAATGAAGCAAAATAATATCAGTAAAAGAAAAGCATTGCTCAGTGGAATGATTAGAAGAATGATCTTTTTCCCTGTATCTATGACTCTCTTGATTGAAGATTTTATTTCTTATGTAGACAGTTATGCAAGTCCAACATGCAATGACATATAAGCATCACCCATTTCGGAAACTGTCTAATGAAGAAAGCAAGGGCTTCATTAGAAAACTAAGGTTAATTATTGGGCTATACAAAACCTATAGACAAAACTACAGATTACGTGACTAAAAACCAATTACACACCAAAAGAGAAAAGAGAAATAAGGCGATTCGCTGGAAACATGCAGACGATCAGCTTCCATTTCTATTCTCAGTCTGAGTTTATGAAAGGGAGAAATACCCATAAAATCATGCGTCTTATTTTAGATATTTCAGATTTCCCAGAACTGGTCAACAAAGTGGCTATTATATTATTTTTAGATTTTCAAAGCCTTTGACACAGAGGAACACGAGTTCATGGTTTTTTAATATAATTTCTTAAATATTATGCAGACTTTTTATAAGAATATAAATAGGAGTGTAGGCTTGTACAAGAGTACTTCTCTATGATTTGTAATTAACAGGCATTAGACAAAGCTGTCCTCTTTCCCCATTTGTTTTCACTATAGTAGCTGAGGTTCTTTAGGTTGTGTATCTGGTCTAATACTAGTGGGATGCAAATAGCAGAGTGTACCATCATCATTAGTTAGCCGGTTCCCATTATAGTGAAAGTTTTACATTTTCAGATGCATCTGCACTTTCAGTCTATCAGGCTAAGAGTAAGATTATGACTGTACATGACTTGGATGTTTCCCAAACATGTGGAATAAGAGTTAAACAGACAGTTCGATACCTCAGCACTTTGACAAGTAAGACATGCTCTGATAGAACAGTGGAAAACTTCCATCCATCCATCCATCCATCCATCCATCCAATTTCTGAAACTGCTTATCCTTTTCAGGGTCGTGGGAAGTGGAAAACTTTTCACAAAAAAAACATTTAGGAATATATTTCATTGTTGACTTCAAAGAGCCCTAACAATAGAAGGTTGCTTTCAGCTTTCCAAGACTGAGGGTGTATCTATACTGGTGTATCCAGCATTGTTTCTCTGTGTTGATTCCAAGACATGCTCAACAATTGACTCTTTTATTCAAATTTATAAAGAAAAACAAAGCAGAATATGTCAAGAGGAAGATCATAGAGTTAAATCAGAGGGACATTTCAATGCATTAGACTTTAATCTGTCATATTGAAGGGAACGGAGGAGGCATGAGCCAACAAGATTGAAAATAAAAGGGATTTATTCTAACAAAAGTAACAATAACAGAAAATAAACAGAACTGCAAGGGGTGGGGAAGCAGGGGAACATCAATGACAGACCTGGAGAAGACTGGACTGGGAGGCACTTAAATACAGGACTAACGAGGGAGCAAAGAGGAGGCACCTGGGAAAGGTTAACACAGAGGCAGGAACCATACACAAGACGAGCACCAGGCATGGCTAGGTAAAGCCAGACCAGGGAGAAAACAAGAGGATTAGGCAGGACATGAGATAATCAAAGCTCCAACTGGATAAAGCATTGCTTACCTGGAGATAATATTATATGGTTTTATATCCCACATTTTATATTTGAAATATATGGAGGGTTAAAATTTGTACCTTCTTGTGATTTTAAATGCAGCAAACTACCTGTCAAGCTTGTAATGGAAGCCTGGAAACTGGCATCTAAACATAATGTTTCTCCCGATACGGTGACATCCCGCACACATGACTCTCCTGTCTCCTCCCAAACGTGGCCCTGATAAGTCACGCCTGTTGCTTATCACCCCTCATTAGTTCTTGTATTTAAGTACCTCTTTGGTTTGTCAGCCCCAGTCTGTTCATTAATGTTGAACCTTCCTGTTGCCTGTCTCCTTCCACTCCTCCCATTTTGGATCCCGCATGGTCTTGTTTGTTTCCAGACTTTGTTTATTTAGTTAAAAAAAAAACCTTTTCTTTCGCCATAATGCCTGCCCTCAAGTCCTCCGTCCCTCAAATCGTGACACACTCTTGTATATTATGGAATAACCAACATGTGTTACATAGGAATAAGACTTTATTCAAGAGGGATCGGTTTGATAAAGGCATCACATTTATTCTGGACTTATCAATGTCTTCATGGGGTTTCCTCCGGGTATTCTGGTTCTCCCTATGTCCAAAAACATGCTGAGGTTTATTGGAGTTACCAAATTGCCCATAGGTGTGAATGAATGGTGTGTAAGTGTGCCGTGAGATGGGTTAGCGCCCCATCCTGGGTTGTTCCCCACCTTTCACCCATAGGCTCTGTGATAGGCTCTGGACCCCCCCCCCAACCCTGAACAGGAAAAGCAGTTTCAGACACTGGAATTGGATGATAACAGAAATCCATCTTAAAATCTTATATGAATACTACCCTTGCAATACCATGCTTAATAAATTTAAATGTGATATTTCTGTGAAGTGTTCTTTTTGTAATCTGGAACCAGAAACAATTACTCATTTATTTTGCATCTGTATATATTCAAGGGAATTATGTATGGGAAGCTCTGCTAATACTTATGACATAAATTTGTGAGTTTTACTGATGTAACAATATTGGGTCTCATTCACCAACCGTTCTTACGAACAAATTTGTTCTTAAACCCCATGTACACACTTTTTTTACAAAGATTCTGATTCACAAAGATTCTCAAAATAATTGGTTATAGCAGTTTTGTTCATTCTACAGTTCATAAAATGATTGTATTTGAATAATTTATAAAAGTAAAATATAAAAAATAATTTTAAAAAACAGATGATTTATTTAGACTGAATTTAACTGAGACTGATAGCTGCAGCCTTTTAAACACGCACCACAGCATCTGACACACCCCACTATTGATCACACTCAGGGATGTTTACCAGGTCAAAATTCTTCAGAGACCATCTGAAAAGATCACTGGACTCCAGATCTACAGAAGCCAGCAATCTCACACTGCTTTCATGGTGAGAATTATATAAAGTTGTTGCCTTTTAATACAAGCACTTAGACTCAAGCATCTGGATTTTTAAGTACCTTGAAAAAAGTGACATTACCGAATTAAAATAAAAGGGTCACAGTCACATTCATCTGCTCCTACGGAGGGAAATAACAGTTCAAAAGGCTTGAATTTTGCCAAACAGCTAAACTATCATTCTCTGTAATTCACCATACACGCAGTGTTCTATAGGACTGAGTCACCGGTCCAGCTTTCGGTTCACCATAAATTACAAACAGACCAGGTTAAAAACAGTAACCATTAGAGAAGATGTCATACATGATTGTATTTCAAATTGCAATTTCTCCTTTGCTAGAGTGATTTGACAGCATGATTTTAAAATCAATATTTGGATAATAGAACATTCAGCCACACAGGGAGCAATCTGAAGAGACCTGAACTTAATCAATAATATGCTAACCAGACCAATAATAAAGACTTGACTGTCTGTGTTGTATATGTAAGATGTCAGAAAAATAGACAGAAAACAGAATTCCCTTCAATATATGGACTGAAAACAGTCATTGTGTAAAAATAAAATGTATGATACATTACTAAAAAAAAAATGCTAAAAAAAATACTAAAAAGTACCTTTGTGAATGCTCTGTTCTTTAAAAAAAAGCTACATATTCTAGATACACCTAGACCTTAAACTGGCGCTCTTGTGCTGGAAAGTCATTCGCATGGAGAGCCGTGTTCTTCCCCTGCGCCGTCTTTTCCGGCGGATTCTCGCTGTCACTTTCTGCCTTTCGCTGTCTAACGTCAGCAAGCAGAACAGAAAGCTGAAGGAGAGGTAGAGGGAAAGGTACAACAGAAACAAATAGCAAGCCCAGAGAAGCAGCATGTCATGCAGGGTGCCTGATAGAGGAAGGGGACAAAGGCTCATAGGATACCTGAAAGAGTATCAGCAAAACAATACTCCCAAGACGTTAAAAATTTACAGGTACTATGTGTACCATCTATAAGGTGAAGAGTGCGGAATCACAATGCATCCCAACAAAATCCACAGCTGATAATAAATGTTTTTATGACGCAGAAGGAATCCCAGCCCAGCATAAACTCTCGCACAGACTTTTCTCTAAACAGAATAAAGTTATTATCCCTAATATTCTCAAAAGATTCTCCACAAGGACTATATTCCAAAACTTCTCCTTCTCCTAGCCAGTCATCACTTGTTGTTGCTGCTACAATTTCCCACCATCCACAGCGGAGCACATCTTTTGAGGGCTTCTTCCCATGGTCCAAGGGCATGAAAGCTGAGGTCTCCAGGCACTTTTCTGGTGTCTTGTAGTCCAGGACTTACGGTATGGTTGGGGGCCATGTTTAATTCCGCTTCCTAGGTATCACTTCTCAGAAGCAGCTTACCGGCAAATTAGTAGGTCTGCAGCACAGCCCGTTATACGCATCTCTCTTGAAAGTCGCCTCAGTGGGTGAATCTTTGGCCCTCTCTGGGATTCCCATTCCCACAGACAAACAGGCGAGTGCATACTAATACTCCCCACCCATGTTACAAAAAGACAGCTGGGAGTCGAGCACTTGCAGCCCGAGGAAAAAGGTTCAGGGTTTGCGCTCGCCAGTCAAGTGAAACCAACATGCAGGCAAGCTTCAACTGCTACATATCTTGGGCTGGACCAGAGACCCTCCACTCTCAGAGAGACGTTGTCATAGTGACTATTCATCAAGGCGGTTGTTATTTTCTCCTCTTTCATACAAGTTAAATGGAAAAAAATGAAGGAAACCTCTAGCGAGCAATGACCAGGAATAACTTACCTAATAATTTCCCTTGCATGTTCACAATGCATCTGTGTTTGTGTTTTCACTTGATGCAGATTTTAGGGGCATTAAATGGAGATGATAACAAATTTAATAAAAATCAATGAAACCACCTAAGGTTAATAGGCTTTGTTACAGCTCGATCTCTGTATACAGAATCATGGTTAAAAAAAATCTATACAACGTAAAATGCAGATTTTCTCCAAATACAATACAATTAATTACAATAGCAGTGATGTTAATAACTTGGTTTCTAAACCTACACATATTCACCTACTTTACAGTGATACATTGTGACTGGTATTCTATATAAAAAGTTTGAGATTTCATAAGGGTAGGCTGTTTTAAACAATGATTATCTCACGTTTAGAGAGTGTGGTGGTTAAAAACATGGATATGAAGGTTTATAAGAGGGAGCCTGATGCTGTACAACTGAGCAAGGTTCCAAAGCTGTGCAACGTGCGTTAAAATGCGGCAAAATATTGACCATACCAATGGACATTTTGAAATACTGGATACTGGACTTCATAGAAATATATGTAAATTTACTATCATTGTATGAAACCATCCGGCCATGCATTTCCTATAACCTTGCATCCAATAAGGGGCAGTAGTACTGTATGGCACCTGAACAGCTAAAATTCCTTAAGCAGCTGCTGTCCATTAAGCTGGGCTTTAGCGCCCTCTGTAGGCCACGATATGTATCTATGTTTGTGGAGCCTAAAAAACACAACCGCAATTATGTAAAAAAGGAATAAATTTTACTTTTGAGCTTGCCTAAGTAGAACAGGTATTCACTGGTAACTTTGTCTTGCTCAGAGATTGGTTGTTTGTGGGCCTCGTGGCTATAGTAACGAGTGGGCGTGGCATGACTAGGCTTGGCCTGGAAACAATGATTGAAACACAAGCAGAGTGACACCAAATCACACAGAGAGCAACGGGGGGTTCTGGACTACAGTCCCAGCCCCTGTGCTCCACTCTCACACACGTTACTGGTAAAGGAAAAAGCCAGCAGATGTGTCACAGGTGACCCAACGCTGCAGAAGAATTTGGACCAAAGTCCACTTGGTTTCAAACCACACTGGGACTGCAGCCTGATTCCATCTCGACCAGCACCATGGAAGACCCCATGCTGGATCAGATGACCAGGCTAAGACTGAGACTCATGGAGAGAGTAAGTGTCTCTGAGACAGAGGATAAGATGCATAGTGGTCAGGATGTTAAGTCAAAGCAAAATAAAATAGATAAAATTGATTTTAAGAAAATTGTCCACTTTTTAGTAAAAAAAAACGTAGATAAGTGTCCCAATATTGGTGTGACAGAGAAATATATATTTAACAATTTTGCCTGGGTTGCTACGGTTACAGAGCCTCTTTTTAAAAACAGATTCCTCGTAATTCTTTTTAATGCTTTGACATTTTCAGCCCTTAGTCCGTTGTCTTTCACAGAAGCTGCAAAATGAAAGGAACCATATTGATGGAAGAGCAGAGTCGCCCCTCTCCATGCGTAAGAGAGTTTCAGACCTCTAAGTTGACATTATTTGGAAGTATATTTATTCATGTTTGGTCTCATAAATACATTTTTATATACTACATAGTCCTTTTACAGCCACACTATGTTTTGTGCAAATTAAGTGCAGTGAGTTGAACCTTTGTAAACAGCTTTTCTAGACATATGTGTACATTCAATGTCCAGTCAATGTGGAAATATTCCAGCCCATTATTGAAAGTGAACCTCTGATTGTAACTTTAGCTGGACAGAACCGACCTCATTGATCTGTGAACCAATGCTGAGTCGCCTTTCATATCCCTCCTGAATTGGAATAGCTCTTGATGAATGACAGGGTGTTTTTCTAAACATGGTTGAATGCAGAGATGAATACAGATGATATTAGAATGCTTCGCAGCCTATCTAAATGCGAGCACTTTCTCGTTTTGGCACAGGGAGCTGTGAGGATCGGGAACACGCACTGCACAGGGCATTAACGAGAAAGAGGAACTTACTGCAGAGGATGAGGGTACTCTAACAGACACCGCAAGATGAAGTCACTCCAGACGGAAGAGCTTTTGTTATTTTACACTCAATGTCTTTGTGGCACCTGAGTCACATGCCTGCAGAAGATAAGGCTTTCCTGGCAGGCATTGCTAAGCAACATACCACAACAACGTTATTGCATTCTTCCTAATTTTGTACGAGAATTAATCTTTGGCTTGACAAAGAGAATACATGTATACAAAACACGTTAAGTAATCAAACAATTGAACAAAAGACACTGATTGGAAACAAGTCCTGTTTGCCTTCGGAACTATTTCAAGCATCACGTTTACTTACTGTGTCCCAGTATCTCATGAATTAATCCTGATTGGCTGTTGAAACCTCGACGTGCGCTTGTGGGTTTTTCTTTGCGCGTGTGACTCTTCTTGTGTGCCTGTGCACGTGCCCAGCAGGAGGAGCACATATCAGAAGACCTGCGTCGCCCCCACACCTGGGGCGGGACACGTGGGTGGTCCAGGCAGAATGCCCTGCCCCCCCTGCCGCCACACAGCCACGTGTGTCTCCCCCCACCAGCCACAGTCACGCAACCACCCCCTGCTGTTCAGATGCCCCGGGTCCTCCAGCAGGTAGCGAGCGACTGCCATGCTTATCAGGGAAGCGTGACCTTGTTTCCCTTTATTTATGGAAATCAACACAAATCAGAGTGAACTATTGATTCTTCTGAAAGCTATTGGTGCTCGAAAGTAGCAAAGCACACACATTAAACATTACTCATTCAGAAAAATGAAAAATGTCATCCAAATCATTCATCACCTCCATAGATTCCGAGTAACCCGTAATTAACGGGTTCTACCCACCTTGAATGGTCTGTTTAACCACCTGCTGCTTCTCCATCATACTGTGGAATGAATTACATCATTCTGAAGATACCAGTAACATCTGTAAATAACCTTTTAGGCTCCCTGGTCCCTCTTACAGATTCCACAGCAGCCAACAACCATAATTCAGCAGCTCCCACAACAGCAGCCTATCATCGCACAAGTGCCACCCCCGCTGCCATTTTCATCCAGCAAGTCAGGAAGCATCAAAGAAGGTAATTCTGGCTCTATATCCAGAGTAGCAACTTCTATAGCACTTCTATAGCAGATATACTCAAATTTCTACACTGCCTTCCGTTCGTTCTGGACCTACCCCTTTCCCCCCCTATATTTTTGCACCGATGCATAAACTGTATAATACCTATATTATAAATACCTATATTATGTTCTTCATATGTTGAATCCAAACTTTATGTGTTTTTTTCACATATCTGTCAGAGGTGATGGATGGCGTTTTGGGTGTACGAGTGATTCAAAAGTGTGCTGTCTCTTTCAGACATGATGGAGCTGATGCTCATGCAGAATGCACAGATGCACCAGATCATTATGCACAACATGATGCTGAAGGCCATCCCTCTTGGAGCACTCCCACCTCCAGGGGGCGCTGGTCAAGTCGCCCCAGCTCGCCAACACTTCACTCATCCAGGCCAGGTCAGTAAATCCTGTTTTTTTTGGGTAAACTGGGAACTGGTGTCTATTTAAAAAGCACAGTGATATAACTCTTTTCCCTATAAAGATATGTTTAATATGCAAAAAGAACATTTTCTTTTAAAAGACAGTGACATGCATTTTAGTAATGGTAACATTCATCACATCACAAAATTAAAATGCCGTTTGGAAGCCTGATGGCATTCGGAGAAGACAGAACATTCCAGATATATTCTGAGTATGTGATCAGTAGTAGTCAACACTGACTTGATGATATTCAATATTAATCATCAACCTCCTCAATTGCATTCTGAAATCATGCATTGAGTTATATAGTATCCAGGTATTTGCTGGTTGAGAACTAAGCTTCAGATTGAGCTTACTTAAAAGCATTTGCTACATGTTCATTAAATTTTCAGCTTCTTCAGTGTGGCTGGTAGTGTCTGAGTGCCTGCTGTTTCAGTAGATAATTTCTAAGCATTCAGGGAGTCAGTACCCATTTCTGACAAAGTTCTGCATTTCTTGGGAGAGGCAAGCTTTCTTTGTTAGATTATAAACCACTGAATTACAACTGCCCTTGGTAAGTAAGAAAAGGTGACATTGTGCCAAATGACCCATTACACAAATATATATATATATATATATATATATATATATTTAATAGCTTGAGGTCCTCTGTCATTGTAAAGATAGAGAAGCCCAGAGGAGATTCAGTTCATCACCATCATCACTACAGCATTCCTGCAGTACCATTACCTCCCATTGGCTGTCCCCTGGCCTCTCCAGTGATGTCACCGGCAGGACAGGGAGGGACCTTTCATCCAACATTGCATCACATGACTGGCCCCATCATGCTGTCACCTGTAAATATGTAAGTCCCCACAGTACTGCTTGGAAAAATTTTAACTATAACCCAAAGAGTAGTGTCTGGTTATTTGTTATGTGTTGGTGAGTTGGTAATTGGAGTTGATTTTTCCATTTAGACTACTGTCTTTGTACCTTAACACTATATCGATATATAGGCCAACATCTCTTTTAGTCACTAACAAGAGGAACAGTAACTGTATTATCTGACTGCTAAAACACACATACTTCACATTCTGCAGAATGTTACATGTTTCTCCTTTTGTGCGTTTCTTTTTAAGCGCAGGTGTGCACAGTTTACATCACACATTCCCTCTGGGCCTTTGATATGAAAAGTGAGACGTAGACAACAGAAAAGAGACACCGACCACTCAGCAAATGTCACTCACATGCGTCTGGATCTGTGACTGTGGATGCAGACGTCCCACCTTTTCCGGAAGTTCTCCGAGTCTCCCGCAAATTGACAGCAGCTCCCTGACACCCGCAAATGAAGCACCATGTTCCGGAAATCTGTCATTCCGCTATTCAGCTGCAGTTAAATTGGCCATGAAGGAGTTTTACCGCTGCAGCACCATCCACCACTAGGCTTGGGCAGTATCCGACTTCGAATACTGTCTTACCATCCAGATGTTATACCGCGGTATTTTCTGGGGCTTTCGCACTCAGTATTTTTACAGTTTGACTTTATTCATAATCATTGAAAGTTATTTAAGTTAGTGATGGGAATAAAGGCTGCTTACCGGGAGCTGCATCCTGGGGCTCCATTCCATTCATACAGCCGTCGTTCTTTATCCGTCTTCTCTTAGGGGGCAGGGTTACTAGGTTTATCTGCGAAATAATCACTAAGATAATAACAGGGTGAGATTTTAAGATTGAGAGTTAGCCCACAATATAATTTCATTTCTCATGTGTGGAGCAGGTTTAGTGGCACTAAATTATTCATATTGCCTCCCCCATTTTATCACAGACATACTGCTTTTAATTTACTCTCTGCATGAAAGTTGTCCTGCATTGAATACCACAGACATGGGAAAAGGTGATGGTCCACTGAGCGGCTCAAGACAAGGGGTTTATTAAAGAAATAGAACCTACTGGAGAAAACCAAAAAAAGGGAAAACTACAGAATTAACTAGGAGACTAAACTAACACAACCAGGGAAACAGAACTAAACTACAAGATACCAAAAGGAAATAAAGTCTGGGAAGACGGCACGCGCAGGCACACAGCCAACAACCAACTGGGGAAATGAACAGGCGAGCACTTAAATATACTGATAACAAGGTTTAACAAAGGGCAGGTTTGAATCATCAAAAACAACCAATCAACTAGGGCTGAGTGCAACAAGACACAGGTGAAGCAACTAACACTAATGAACATAGACCTAAGGAACTAGAGACCTGAAGCTAAGGAAACAGAGAAATACTACATTAGGAAAAAGAAAACAAAGAACAACATAAAACCAGAACAGAATACAAGGAGGGCAAACCTACAACAGGAAACTCAAAAGGAAACAAAACACAGGGGAACAGAAACTCAAATACAAAGAAAGAGATAAGGCTGATCATTAGCCAGCATTAAACCCACGACTGGGGGAATGCAGTCCCTAATCCACGCCCTAATCCCATTGAGCCATTGCAGTGGGCCAGGGAATCAGGAGAGCACACTGGGGCTGAAGGGCAAGAGACAGGGTGGAGAACAGGATGGCCAGCGACACCTGCTGGCCAAACAGGGAGGAGACGTGAAGGTCAGGGTTGGACGAGTGCTAATCCTGACAGAGTCATTTGTCCTGGCCTCATTTTCTTTAAAGAGCATGTCAATTAAAGAGACAATTTTTTTTGTCGAGTACATGTTGTGCCCCCACCCTACTGCGGGGGCAAGAAAGCCCAATGCAATTCAAAATTAAGAAAGGCACGTCTAACAGAAAAACGCGCTGCAAAGCAACAAAGCATATTATTCATGTTAATAGCGAACCTGCAAACACACTACAAATGCCACAACACAACGGAAGTGTTTCCGGAGGACACTTTTTCGGGCGTACTTTTCAATGGAGGCAATGGCGATAATTTACTGGTGAAAAGTAAAGTTACAGTGGAAACTGGTTATAGTGATCAACCGCTAATATGGATAAAAAAGCTTGGGACAGAATCATTCCTGTACAAATCCTTTTTAAATAATTAGCTTATAGTAATCAAGTAGCCCGCTTATACTGTTCATTTTGGGTCTTTCTAAACATAACATATGGGGAAAATTAAAACTACAGTACAGTGGTACCTCAGAACTCAAACTTAATCCGTTCAGAACTCCGGATCGAATCCTAAAAAATTCGGGTTCTGATCGAATTTTCCCCATAAGAAATAATGAAAAACCAATTAATTGGTTCCCGGTGTTCCGGGCAATTCAGTTTCCCTATGTTTCCCCTGTCGCGCGCTGATTTGTACACGGTTTCGCTGTTGTTTT
>JAODJW010000102.1:967256-999583 GCA_026777045.1 Hyperopisus bebe
ACGCCCCCTCGTTAACCCCGTGTGGAATCCCCGTGTGATCAGCTGTTTCTGGTTGTTGTCATTAGTTCTCTGTATTTTGTCCGCGTTTCAGTTTGGTTCCCCAGTCCGGTCATTGTATTGTCCGTCTGCGTTTTGCCTGTCTTACCTGTAATTAAACTCCATATCCCCCGATATCCTGACGTCTGCGCCTTTGTCTCCGTTCAGTCCCTGCTCAGCACGACAATATTATTATAATTAAATGTATTAATGGTTTATTATTAAAATAAAATAATTAATAAGACATCTTTATTTTAAAATGTATTGTATTATATTATTATATAGTATAATAGTATCATTGTCCAAATGTATTTTTACTGTCTAAATATATGTATTCAGCTATTGTAAACATGTACGATGCTATCATAGCGAATCCGAGGTTGAGACTGAAGCTTTACCCTTTGTTTCCGCTGAGAGACGTGCCGCGTGACTCAATTCCTCGCGCGTACAAGTTATCTTAGGTCGGCGTTCACGGTTTGACTTCTGAGATTCACATCGAGCTCTAGGTAATTTTTTTCCGAACTGGTTAGTTCGATTTTTAAGAAATTCGAGTACTAATGAGTTCGAGAACTGAGGTATCACTATATATATATTCTCTCTGTGATTTTATGTGGCCTACCAGTTCATGGCTGAGTCACTGTTGTTCCCAATTTGTTATAGTACCACTAACAGTTGACTGTGGAATATTTAGGTGCGAGGAAATTTCACAAATGGATTTATTGCACAGGTGACATCATATCATGGTACCATGTTTAAATCAACTGAGCTCCTGAGAGCGCCCCATTCTTTTGCAAATGATCGTAGAAGCAGTCTGCATGCCTAGGTGCATGGTTTTATACACATGTGCCTATGGAAGTGATTGGAACACCTGAATTCAATGATTTGGAGGGGTGCCCCAATACTTTTGGAAATATATTGTACATTCAAAATAAAGTTTGTTTAAAATGTACTTTTGAAAAATATACAAAAAATACACCAAGTTGTACTTGCAAACAAGTATAGTTCAGTTCAAGTATGATTAAGTACACTAAAGCATATTTACATTTAATGTATTTTTCTTTAAGTACAGTGGACCCTTGACTTATGAACATAAGAGCATTATGAACATTCACGAGGGCTGGTCGTAACTCAAGTTGGTTGCTTATGGACGCCTCTCGGGCATCTCGGCTCTTTGTTTATAACCGCACAAGCGGATACACGTTTTGGCCTCGACCGGCATTCGGGTCGTAACTCAAGACTTTGGTTGAAACTAAAATTTTGGTCGTAACCCAAGTTGTTTGTATGTCAGGCTGATTGTAACTCGAGGGTCCACTGTATACAAAACATACCACACTGTACTTGCAAACAAGTATACTAATTAGTTCAAGTATGCTTAAGCACACTAAACATTTTCAACCATAATATACCGTTTTAAAAATATTCAAAAGTACTTTTAAAGTGCGCTTAAAGTTCTTGGAAGGTTCCCTGTCAGTTTCTCGTGCTTGGTTTCATTAATGTGTGTAACTGTTAACGTAACTGTGTAACTGTCGTGTTCTGTGAACGCATTTCAAGTTTGGTTTTATAAGCGTTATTTTAACACATTCCCATGACGTTCCGTTTGGGTTATTGTTGTCGTGCAACAACAGACATACGCGGCGCGCCACCTACGACTGTTGTACGGAGGCCGAACGGCTTATTTGCATGCGTGACGTACGCCCTCGAGCTCTGGTGTTGTCCATTGCTTTTTCTGCACGTCCGTCGCGAAGCTTCTCTGTCGGAACGTCACACAGAGCTGGACCTGACATACCAACCGACGCCTTTTTTCTCCTGGCTGTCTGGGATGTACGAATGGATAGTTGACGGCATATCGTCGCTGTTTGTGCCGCGTACTGGGCAGAAGTCCGCCGGCTGGCCTAAGAACGGCAGCTCGCAGCTGTCGGCGGCGGACACTCCTGACTCCCGACACCCGGGGAAGCACATAAGACCGGCTAAGCGGCACTACCAGAGGTCGGTGTGCCGCCGCCTTCGCCGAAACGCTGCTGTGTAGTTAGCTAACGTTGTTGACAGTTTTGACGTTTGTTTTTGAAGTTCGCTGGCTGCTACAAATATTCACCCGTCTATGAAAAGTTACGAAATATTTATACTTTAATGGGGGATTGATGAAAGTATTTATTGCGCGTTTACGTTTGGGCTCTTTGGCTTGCTTATTGTCCAGGCGACGTAAAGGCAGCCTGTTAAGGCTACGTTAAATTTTTATTCATTTGCCATCTTTTTTTATTTGCAGTGTGCACTCAGCTGATGCCAGAACCGAGTACGGCGAGATAAAAAGGGCGAGACGAGGTATTCAGAAGGCTTGTCTCTGTTTAATAACTTGGCTAATTCAGTATTCCGCTGTAGTTCTGCCCCTTTTAACAGCACTTTTAACAGTGGCTTGTAGGCACTCCTGTGGAATGTTGGTATATCAGATAGTTTATTCATGTTGGAACTGCGTTGCATGCCGAGTTTTTAAATTACTTATTGATCATTTGGTTGGTAAAAGGATTTCAGTCTGGTGCGAGGTAAATCCCATCGGAGGTTTTTATTTCTGCGAAGGAGAGATGGAGCCGTGGATTGCATTAAGCTGTCTTTCTGTCTTGCTTCAGATGTACTGGTGAGCATTGTGAAGAAGTCCATCTCGGGAGTTGCTGGACTTCTGCGGTTGCAAAACCCGTTTATGATTCCCCGTGAGAACACTACTGCCTATGCTGGAGACCAGGCATGTTTGGTTGGCTGACTTTCTTCTGTTTGTTCTGCATGTGTTCACGGATAAGTCAGTATATCCGATGTTATTTTGTTGTGGATTGTGCTTTTTTTGAATGAGAATTCCCAAGCAGGTTTGTGGGGACTAAGGTTGTCTGTAAGATTAGAAAAGTGTGATTGTCATCCTAAGACTTGGGAATGGATGCACTTTCTAACAGACCTCTTTTTGCTGGCTTTCTTATTTTGTTACCAGAAAATTTTTGTATCAACATATTTAGGGAAAGTCTTTTGGCGAAAACCATGTTAAATGCAAGGTTTCACATTTCGCAGGTTCCTCCTGATGAGCCTTTGGGGGTCGATGAAATCCAAAGCCACAGTTTGGGCACATGGATAAGCTATATGGAGATTGATATAGGTAAAGAATACGTCAGTGCCTCATGTTTGATTTGATCAGCCATTGCTTATGTTATTCTAGCATAAATAAACATTATGGTTTTAAATTGACTCTTAAAATGCTATATTTTTACCCAGAGAAACCCAGTGAAGTGCGATACAGTGCCCTTCCTCCACCTTTGGTCAGGAAACTCAAGTAAGATTTTACAAGTGTGCTGAACCATTTTGGTACTACTAATACTGTAGTACAAACTTGTATACTTATTTTTTTTTCTAGTTTAAGATTATAACATCTCTTCCTACAGAGGGACTGGGCTACTTTCAGAGAGGATCAAATGCAAAGACCGCCAGCGGTCTCTTCAGCTCCTGTCCCCCCGGCCGGTCCACAGCAGCATGACATCATCAAAGTTGAATGTTCTTGCCACTGCCCCACAAAGCCGTAACCACAGGAATTCTCTTACTGTAGAGCAGGTGGGGTTGGGTGTGTGTTATTGTGTCTGAAGTGGCAACTTTTGTGTCTTTTTTTATAATGATCTTAAGAGGCTTTTTAAAAATTGTTTCCAGTTTTTGTCAGTGATAAACTCACATTGGGAAAACCATTAATGGAAGTATTTGTTCAAATGTGTCCTTCCCTGTAATCTGTATTTGTTTTTCTTTTCAGGCTTTGAAACAAAGTGGCAAAAAGCACTACAGACATCTTTTGGAGATGGCTACAGAGAGTCCACCGAATAAACGCCTGCCCTTTGCACGAATGAGACCACCAGTGTGAGTATAGGCCAATGCAGTGTTTTGCTGCATAATTCCTATAGTACCCAATTCTGCTGGATGTGCATGCCCGTTTAAGTTTTAATGTTGGGGCAGCATTGTGCAATACACCATAGAACAGACAGTTAGTGCCTTTTACCGAGAAATGAATGAATTTGCTGTCTCTAGTTAAGTTTTCATACTTTTGTTTGGCCGTCAGAAAACCTTTCTTGAAAGAGACTCACAAACCAGCTGTTTTCAGCAAGACCTGTGACACCATTCCATCCAGGCCAGGCCCAATGAGAGGTAAATTAAGCCATGATACAGCTTTAATGCCGGTTAACGGAAATGGCTGTATTAGTTATCTACGTCAAACACAGATCACTTTACCATTGTTCAGTAATAAAGATTGCAAAATCTCAAAACTGTAGGCAAATTGATACTTTTTTTTCTTTTTCTTTTTTTTTTTTTTTTTTACTTACAGTGAACACTAATATGTCAGTATGGAGAGATGCCCACTCCACAGGACCAAATAATGTGTAATTCACTTTTTCTTCATTTGGACTCCACCAATGCATCATTTTCCTTTCAGTGTGTTAGTTGCTCACAAAAGTTTTTGTGCTTCCAGAAAGGAAAATAGGATCACAGAACCCCAGTCCGTTAAAGAGATGGTAAGGAATTCATAGGAGTCCTTATTAAGGGACTCTACAGGTTTTGTTTGCCAAGATACATATCCAGTATTATTGTCATGTGGTGGGTTTTCTCCCACCGCAGAGCAAAGGCAGCCACTTCCCAATCCGTGTACAAGCTGAAGATACGATACTCAGGCAGCGTGAGAAGCCATTCGGAGCTCCATCCGTGCTCACAACAGCATTAAAGCAGGAAGCGGTAAGCACTTCCCAGACCACACAAGCTTGGCTGGCTGGCGTGAAGGCCGATTCTCAGGGAGCTTGGCATCATGGACTAATAACTGTGAAAGCAGACATGTGGATTCTAGTACCACAAAGAACATTTGGTATTCCACATATTTCACGTTTAATGTTGTTCAAGTAGCAAAATAAGGTTTTATTATGGTGTTATTGTGCATACTCTGGCTTCATGTGTCGCTAGTCATGGAAATGGACGCATAAGGGATTTGTAGAAGCTGCAGTACATTAACCTCAAAGAAGTGCCAGCCGATATCCATTTACTGAAGATAATTCACCCAGATGGCTGAATTTAGAATGTCTGTCCAGCCAACTGATCCCACGATGAAGCTGGTGGCAGGTCATTTGCAACTACTGTAAAATATCTTGTATTCCAGCAATGTATATGCATTAGTTTCAGACCAGTTTTATTGTTTGTTTCATTTCTGCTGGTATCTTCTTATCAGTCATGAGGTAATGGATTTAAAAAAAAAAAGGTCTCATAGCTGGTATGTGCCAAATTTGAAAATGGTTTGCCTAACTACGCCCACGTCACTAACTGGCTCAACTGTAACTTGCATACCAGTGCACGTGAAATCACTTCATTACCTCACCTATGCTGGATGGCAAAAGGTGTCCTAGTTAATAGTGGTACAGTCAAGAAAGGTTTCCCAGTTGGCTGTGGGTTTCAAAAAAGCGACTTCCGTTTTTACCTTCGCACATCATTCAGAACTGTAAGTGTTTTTTCCCGTTCAAACACATTGCACCGTGGTGTAAAGGATACCCATCTGCACTGTTTGAACTTTAGTCTAAGTTACTGTGCCGTGTTTATTTTAAACTTCTCAGATTTATGAACTGTTGCATTGTGTGCTGTACATTTGGATAAACAGATGATCTAGGTTTACCTCTAGATGGTAAAATTAGATTTTTGCCACAAACTGAAGTGACCCATAACTTGATTTGGCTAATAAGCTGCAAAAATTCTTCTGTTGAATAAACCAGTTTAATCATAGTGTTGAGGTTGTTGGTGAGGCTGAAAGAATGGGGGTAAACTTGCATATCATGGCTGGTCCAAACAACTAATGCTGTGGTGTCACATTGTGATTCCAGCAGAAGAATTAGACTAATTACCAACCGATTTGTGAGAATATATCTGTACAACACATTGATAACTCAGATGCTGTTCTTTCCTAATAATATTGCTTATAGGTAGCTTATCCTCAGCTGCATGTGGTAATCAGTTTAATTACTATTTAATTTCTCTGGACTTGAAAAACCATCAGCATATATCTTAAAATCCAAATATTTAATTAAAGTTTCGGTCAAGGTGTTGGTGTATGTGGGTACTGTTTCACACTGCTGCGTTTTCTTGTCAGAAGAAGCCAGTGGATGTCGACCTGTCCGATGAGGTTGCGACTCGGCTGAACATTGTAGACTCTGTAGCTCCCACATGTTCTGCCATCAAGGCTGTGCAGCCAGCTTACGACAGCTGTTGTGGGCAGGAGGAGTTCCCTAGGCTGACCAAGGTGTGTTTTGGGGTCTTCAGACAGTCCAGCTCTCTAACGCATTACATGCTGTTGCAGTGAACTGTCAGAATTTAATTCTATACCTGTGTTCCAAACAGGAATTTCAGTGCCTTCAGAAATTTAAGTGATTGATTATGAAGCTCTGTCTTACTGACCAGGAAATGCAGCAGGACGTGAGTTGGGCTCTGGAGCAGCGTGACCCCAATTTGGTTCTTAGTAGTGCATTTAAACTCAGAATCACTCAGAGGGACCTGGCCACTCTGCAGGAAGGCAGTTGGCTTAATGATGAGGTAAAGTCTGTCTCTCTCTATCTCTCTCTCTCTCTCTCAAGTTAATTATTTTAATCTTTGGTTAATTAGAATGATGTTAAATACCGTAATACCTTGATCATTGGAACTTTATTTCCCAAAGAGATGCTGTCTTGATTGGATGCGGATTTCCCCAAGACTGGTTTCTGGTGGTTGATCAGGAATTAATAAATCTATTATTGACCTTGTTTCTGATTTTGTAGTTATTGTTGTATTTACTTGACTTTTAATATTTCCTACGGTTTTCGTAAATACGAAAACTTGCCCCAGGAAGTCTTATTGGGCGTTGCAGAACTTAATACCATTGTGACATGGCGGAATTACTGTAATTTGGTACACTGCAGTATTTTGAAATCTTAGCAACAAAAATGTCATTATATATCTCATATCTCATATCTCATGAAGGACCAACCCCCCCCCCCAGCTGGCAAATTCTATTGTAAACCTGATTAGCATTACATCTGGGAAATACCATCAAAAGACTTTATGCTGCAGCCCGATCGTAATATGGCCTCTTCTTGGGACTGTCATTTCAGTCTCAGCATGTAGTGCCAGTAGAGCTCAACATTAATACCCAACATTGAGCCATTATGTTTGTTTTCATGTAATGTTTGTTATTAATGTTAAGGTATGTTATGGTAAAGTATGGTTCCATGCCGCTTATAAATGTAAGACACACTTAATGTTCTATGTATGCATTATAAAGGTAATATGAAAGTACAGTTAACCTGAAGCCTAGCAAAAAATGCAGCTAGCTATTTCGTACATCCTAATTATTTTATTTCTTCTCTGTAACTGTATAAATCTGTATATTACTTAATGTTTGTTTTTAATGTCCACTTCCTTGCTGGCGTGCTTAAAAAATTAGTAAGTTATTTCAGGAGGTTATGCCTTCCCCAAAAACAACTGCAACCTATGGTATCATTCCTCAAGTTATTTGCCGCTTTGAACTAAGCTGAATATTTTTCTTCCAGATAATCAACTTCTACATGAACCTGTTGATGTGCCGCAATGAGCAGGAAAATTGTAGGAAAGTATATGCCTTCAACACGTTCTTCTTTCCAAAACTACACGGAGGGGGTCATGCTGCGGTGCGTCGATGGACCAAGGCTGTGGACCTCTTCCAGTATGAGGTCATCATTGTGCCATTGCACCTGGGAGTCCACTGGTCTCTTGCCGTGAGTGAATGTTGCTTTACATAAACGAGGAAAAATGTTCATAGCACAGTTACAAATTGAGAGAAGCCATTGTGTGTTTTGGGTTTTTGTCTGCAACATCTAGGTGCTGGACCTCAAAGCGAAGTCTGTGAAGTATTATGACTCTATGGGCCAGAGACATGATGACATCTGTAACCTTTTGCTGTAAGTGTACAATGTTTTTGCTGAAACGGGTGATGAGTTAAACGTAGTCTCAGTTTGCTGCCCTGTCGCTTTGCTCGGTAATCAGTGGGTCTGGTTTTCTTCCTTAGACTTTATTTGAAGGAGGAGTATAAAACCAGGAAGAACAAAGACCTTGACGTCTCCAAATGGGTGGTAGCCAGCTTAAAAGCCAAGGTTAGTGTGGTGCTTTAACGTGAGGAAGGTGATTGCCTTTGTTTTGGCTGTCTTTGCTGATTGTCTTCTGTGATGCTCACATGTTCCTATTTTGTCTGCAGGAGATTCCTCAGCAGAACAATGGTAGTGACTGTGGAGTCTTTGCCTGTAAATATGCTGATTATATTGCTCAGAGCAGGCCTTTAACTTTTAATCAGGTATTATTTTGCGCCCCATTTTAATGTTCATTCAGCATCTTTGTTTTGGTGAATGTACTTTTTTTTTTTCCTTCCGACTTGAGTTAATCTCTTCTAAATGTCCTTCAGAGTCACATGCCATACTTCCGAAGGAAGATGATCTGGGAGATCTTGAACAAGAGGCTGTTGTGAAGAGCTGTCTCCATGGAAACTGCCTCTGGCTAAGTGTCAGTTGTGACACCGTTTAAAGTGACCAAAGCTTGCTTAGTGTCCTCTTTAAAATTGCACATAAACTTTATGAACATTTGGCAGTCCATAAGCTATCATTTATTTTGGGAGGTTAAGTTTGTTGGAAGTTTTAAGAAATTTAGCCACCATTATACAGTTTGGGTTCTTCTGGAGGTGACAGGAATCTTGCAAAGATGTATAAAACAGATGGAGCCTATGATTTTCTACTCTGTCTCCTACACTGGACATTGGGATTGTATGCCCTTGTCGGCCAACAGCTTGAAGTCTTTGCACAGTTTTAGTTTTTCCCCCATCAAAGTTCCCAAATGTGAAAGGAGTTAATGGCATTGTGCTGTATAATGGTATCTGACACACTAGGACAAATGCACTAAACAGCACTGGAAATTTGGAAATGCTTTTGGTTAAGCCCTTGGGCAGTAGAAATGAATCTTTGTGCTTTGTCCAATTCTTGGGTTAATGTGCCTTAACTTAACTGCACATCGATATCCACATGTAGTACATGTATATAGTTTATTTTTCAGTACTGTGTGGTTGTAGTTATTACTCTGAAATGAAACACTTTTTTGTATCTGACTCAATGTGGATATAAACGCCTCCTGATTACCAACACAGTGTGTTAGTCTGACTGGCCTTTGCCATAGCTGCATGTCAGTAGGGCTCAGTATTTGCCATCATCTCTCTGGAGATTGATTATGTGCAGTTAACAGCAGTCAACAATTAGTTTACAATTGATCATTTTTCCTTTAGAAGTAGTAAATTATTTATTTTATGTTTTTTGAATATTGTGTTTTCCATTTAATTTCCTTTCACCTAAGAGTGAGCAGTTCAGCCTGCTGTTATGTTGTCAGCAACCTATGGATGTGTGCAAGAATATCATTAAACTAAGTTATTTTTATACAAATACATTCATACTTTGTTACATAAATTTTGCATTTGTCCACCTCTGCTGTAATTTGATTTGACTGAGAAGTTGCAATAAATGCCACGAAGCAATCAGCAGTTGAATTCTGGGGGATTTGTGTGTGGATGGTAGTTTGCAAATTTCTTTTTGTTCTTAATGATACTTCTCATTTTTATTTTAAGTTTAATTTTATGTGTTATTGGGAGTTCAAATTTCACATACAATGTGTACAGTTGAGACAGGGAAAAACAAATTTATGAGACTCATCCATGATATAGTATATTTATACTGCACAAATTAATTATGAATGTTTAGGTCTTGATTGGGTAGAGGGATGGCTAGTCCTTCAGTTAAATGGCACAGATCCAGAGCTACAGCCGGCTGGAGTGAAAGTGCGTTTAGCAATGTAAAAGCCCCACTGAGTACCTTTCATTATTCATAATTATGGCTCCAGCAGGGGTATTCAGCAACTATGTAGAAAATAATAAACAGGAAAGGGCCTTGCACAATAATTTCACATGTTGATGGTGTCCTGACCAGGAAAAAGGGATTTGTTAATCTGCAATAAGCCATATGCTACAAGAGAAGCACAAAAAAGTACATGGGGATTGTTTTCTGCAGTGGGCAAATTGGGCTTGGCCTTGCTTAAAGGTTCACAGAAAGAGTGTACAGATTGCAGCCTGCACGCATTGGCACCCAAAAGTTCAGCCTCCAAAATACACGCCAAATGCAACGATTTGAGGACTACAGCTTTGTATGTTATAAATAAGGATTGTGATCACTTGAATTATTTAGAACATATCAGTTGTTTGAATGAATGAAAGTTACATTTATATAGCACTTTTTCAAACACCCAAAGTGCATTACAGAACCAATGGGGAGCCACTTCAACTACCACCACTATGGAATACCCACCTGGATGATGCAACAGCAGCCACCAATACACTCACCACACAGTAGCTAAGGTGGTTAAGGGGCAGGATATAATTCAGTTAGATATAGGGGATAATTAGGAGGCCAGATCTGGAATGGCCACAGGGGATACCTTTAGCCAGGGCATTAGGGTACCACCCCTACTCTTTCAAAAGATGCCCAGGGATCTTTTATGACATCAGAGAGTCAAGACTTAGGTTTCCACATCTCATATGAAGGATAACACCCTTTTTACAGCACAGTGTCCCCATCACTGAACTGGGGCATTGGGATCCACAATGACCACAGGATGGGCTAACCTGTTCGCCATTTCCACACCTCTTCCAGCAGCAACCCTATTTTTATAGCTGGTCTACCATCCAAGTACTCGCAAGATCCAAAGCTGGTTAGCTTCAGGTGGATTACCCTCTTTGAACTGCAGGTGGTACAGCTGCTGGATTACTATTATTGAAATAATAAAAAAGAAATGGTTGTAGACGTATTATATTTTATTGTTGTACTTCGTTCTGTCTTTCCACTTCTATTCCGCTCTATTTTCCCTGTAATTAGTGCATTAATTTCCAGTTATTTCGTTTACAAAAAAAAGGTATCAGATTAGCGACGGAATTATTTCAATAACGGCAAAATAAATGTCATCGGTTTATTGAAATACAACATTTAAAAGCTATATTTAGTTACATTCGTTGCACTTCTCATTCTTGCCACGTGTAAATGAAAATGCGTTTTCATTTGTTAAAGATGAATCCTTTCTTTAACATGGAGCAAATGCAGGCCGTACTCATTGAACTAGATATAGTGAATATCGCACTCGTTTATTTGCTTCTGCTGATAATGTTTCAGAGGTGATGCATCATCTATAAGCATTTTCATATTCCGTACAATTAATAGGAGCAAGATATAACGACACAGTACAAACAGCACGGAGACCCACCCCCAATCGCTGTATCCGGCCAATTTATACACGTCATTTCCGTCTCCGTTTGCCGCCAGTGGGAGGGAAAAGGGTGAGGAGACGCGTTTAGCTGCGCTCGTCTGCTTTTATTTTACTAGGTAGTTAAGAAATTAACGGCAACCGAAGAGATGAGCGACAACGAGAAGGATTTTGTCGAACGAGTACGTAAGGCGAAATATTTAACTGCTCTTAAGCACTATATTTATGGAGGATGTCTGTGAGGAATGTGACTAGTGCGTGAGAATGTTTTTTTTCCTTTGGCCGTCGTCTTTTCGGCTGCCATGTCGGTCTCGTTCAACACCAGCGTCTCCGAAGCGGAGCTGCTTTGCTAAAAGACCGATTGTTTGGGTGTCGTTTGCATCTCAGATTTGTATTGGTAGTTTGCGGCAAATAGTGAGGTCATGATAATTTCGATGTGTTTATTTATGTTTTCGCTCCACCTTCAGCGAGCCATTTTGCAGAAGCGATCACGTTTTCTGCCTCATGTCGGCAATGAAAGAAAGCTAACTGTTAGCATTGCGGGAGGCTGCGCTAGTGGCACAGGTTTCGCCTTAAACCGTGCAAGTCGAACCTTTTGTATAATTCAAGTATCGTATGTGACGAACATATCGTGCTATACATGGTTGATTGTCTGTTTTGAGTCGTAATTATAGCCTCTTAAGTGATATAAATGAACTAGCTGAAGGGCCATGCGATGTAAATAACGACAATCAATCAGAAGGTGTATAAGTTGAAGTCCCAAACAAGCAGTAGGTAGAGTCGGTAAGGTATGACCCATTATAACTTTACCACAGTCCCGATGGCTTCATAGGTAACGTCCTTCTACGTCTAGTTCGCGTAGGTGGCTGCAAATGTAAACACATTCTCAAATAATGTTGCATCTTGAAGACTTGGGGGGGGGGGGGGGGAGTTATGCGGTCTTAGGGTGGAGGTTTGCGAGCGGGAGCAAGGAGCTGTGTAATGGCCACCGTGGAGTCCTTCAGCGAGGTACTGCACTACCATGCTGAGTGCCACCGCCTCTGCCGGATCATCTCGGTTATTAATGATCCGACGGATTCCCAGTGTATTCAGCACTTGGTGCTTTCATTGAAGTCGCTCAGATTTAAGGCTTAATGTGGTACTCGCAATCTGCTGTTTCAGACAAAATCAATCTCACCGGTCCGGTATAACTCTGCAAACAGCTGTACCGATGCATGAGCACCATTTGGGTCGTTTTTTTTTTTTTGAATGCGCCCACAAATACCTTAGACTCCCCCCACCACCCATTGACGCTGTTCGCTTACTGTAACGCCATCTGGAAGCTGGCAGACCAGAAAATCCTGATAACCCAACGTAGATGAAGGCCTGTACTTCATGGCAGTTCCATCCTCAGTCGATCTTTCATAGATCTGATATTTCCTTTCAACTTTCCTTAACTGGCTATAGCAGTGCTTTGGTCCAGCATTTAGTATCGTCATGCTAGGGAATACTTCGGTATGTATAAACTTTTGGACTAATACTGTCGATTTTGGCATGACACAAATGGCTCATTTAGCTGCAAGACTACACCACCCTACAAAGTTTGACATAAAACCTCTAGTTTATTGCAGTGTTGTATGGGAATTGCATAATACCACATCTGCCAATTCTACTTTTTAATTCAAGGGTGTACAGGGGTTTAAGGACAACTGCCTCTTGTTTTGTTTTCTGACTGTAGTTTTTATATATTCTTCATCCTTTTCTTTTTTGTTAAGGTTAAGGTTGGAAGAAGGAAAATGCGGAAGAAGTCAAATGTCAAGTTTAATAAGAATAATTTGGAGCTCAGATGTGTGAAGCTGAATTTTAAGAATGCATGCTAATTGAGGAGCAAAGAAGTCTCCACATGTAGAGTGTATTGGCAGTGTGAGATGGGGGAAGAGGAAAGAAGTCAGAAATTTGAAACTGAAGAAAGAAGAAGAGATGTGTTATGAAGTTATGAAGTTATGAAGTTAAGATCAGAAGTAATCGGGGATAAGATCACTGCGCTAAGTAACTACTAGTCTGTTTATGTCATAGTATGATTTCCATTCATAAGCGTGCATGCATTTATCTGTATTGTCCAAAATTTTTTATGGAGGATTGCTCTGTACTAAGCTAGTGGTTGAGTGAATCCCACTTGTAAATTAATCTACCTTTTTAAATTGAACTTTTTTTCTGCATAGATTCTCATGGTTTTTTTTTTGAAGAGATAATCCTTTTACCCAGAGTATATCTAATTGCATATATTTTTTACTTGAAAACCACATGTACTTGGTTGGTTTTTTTTTTTATTAGCTGTTTGGGATAAACCTGAATCAGATCGACAGCAATGTGTTGAAGTAGTTTTACTTTGCAGCTAGCCTTGCTCGACCTAGTCCCTTCCCACCATGATAACCTGGCTGTGATTGATCTAGGAATCTCGCTCGGCTTCTCGGAGTGCGAGTCCACGTGGGTCGGGTAAGTCGGCCAGTCGGTCTCCCGCCCAGTCTCCGGCGCCGTCCAAAGAGGGCTCCCATCACTCCAGGTCCAAGTCCCGTTCCCGCTCCAGGTCCAAATCCAGGTGCGTGCCCCCCCCCTTTTTTAATGTGGATTAATGTATGTTTGGGATGTAACTGTTTTGGGATTGTTCTAAAGATCTGGGTGTCTTATCTGGATGCCTTTACACAGGCAACTAGGCATAGGGCTTAACGCTTAAAGTGAGATATTTGCTGTCTTATTAGTTAGCGGGGGATGGGAGGATAATTATTTCCTGGCTACTTGCAGTGATCACTTACAGGCACACTGTCTTAGGGGCTTATCTCTTAGCCATGATGAAATGGGGGGGATTCTGGGAATGTGCACGGTACATACCTGCCATGCACCAGTGAAGTGGTCAGCTTGATAAGTGGATGAAATTCTAGATCTGTTTGAATTTGCATCTGTTATGTTAATAGAGCACAATGGTTCTCAGGTCTGTGGTGTATACTCACTCTCTCTATAATGAGACCTCACTCTTTCTCGCCTGCCGCAGGTCCCGCTCTTACCGGAGCTCCCGCAGGCACTATACGCACTCCCGGTCCCGCTCGCGTTCCCGCCGGCACCGCTCAAGGAGCCGCTCCCGCAGCGGCGACTACCGCCGACGCCGTAGCCACAGCCGCTCCCCCATGTCCAACCGCCGGCGGCACATTGGCAACAGGGTAGGGACCCGACGCCTTGGGTGCGAGTCCTGCTGTGGGGTGCTCTGCTTAAGAGTGAGAGTTGCACTCTGCTTGGTCTTACTGGGGAGCTAAATATGGCTGCTGCTGTCTTTGTGTGAACTTAGGTTATTTTATTTTTTACACTAAATATTATATGCTGTTGAAGTTTAACTCCAATTGCTGCCTTTCACCAGAAGATGAGTTTGAATAAAAAATACATGACAGATGCATTTGACTGAAAATCTATGATTCTTGATTAAAATCCCCCAGAGTTTGCTGCCTGTCAGTTTATGCACCAGTCTCGTGTTATGAGAAACTTTATTGATTCCAGGGAAAAATCCGTTTCATCTATTTCTCTCAGGTTGTTTCAGATCTATGCAAAGTTATGGTTGTCCAGTGCTTTGAATTATTTTTTTCCCCCTCCTGTATTCTTGGTGTGAATGATCTTCAAATTTCTGTGATCTCTGACCTGATGCTTAACACTGTAGGAACGGGAATGAACTGGTATGCAAAACTTCCGTTTGCACATATACTAAAAACGTCACTGTTAACGCCGTAATTCTGATTCCGAATTCACGGGGGGCCACGGCTGGAGGCTTAGGCTTGGCCGCGAGTCGTGAACTTTGAGAATCAAAGCTGGTCTTCACCCTGATGTTTTTTAGGAAGCGCAGGAGTGGAGGTCAAAGGGGCTCCTCTCCATTAGCCTGCAGCATCAGAGTGCATCTCTGGGTTAATGAGGGCTGATGACATCGGGATGTAGCTTTGGTAATGGAAACGTCGCTTAGCCTTTCCTGCGCTGCTGGCTTTTTTGGCGTTGTGCATTACCAGCAGCATGATGCATAGTATTATGTAACCAATGAGGGGAGTTTGTCATTATGCTGTGAGATGTAAAGTACTCAGATCTTACCTACAAACCCAGAACGCAACTATCTAGATTTTAATATGTTTTAAAAATTTTAAATTGCAAAAATTTATTAATTCAAAATGGGGAGAACCCAAATCCTTAATCTCATTTGCTGTTGCAAGAAAATGGTGGCATTGTGCTGACCAAATGTCTAACAGTCTGTTGTTTGTTCTATAGCCGTGGTTACAAAACAAGCATTAATGTATGATTATTCTGCTGGGCTGTGTTGCGAACCTGAAGTCTCAGTTGGCATAATTTCCCAGACCTGTCCCTAGTCCTTTATCTGCTCTGGATTTTTTTTTTTGGCCTCTTCACTGAGCAGTCAGTCAGTGCTGTTAGAATGACTGACTAAAGATACATTATTAGTATCTGCTGTGATGGATTTGTTTGATTATTGTGAACAGGGTGTTTAGACTGTACCGACTTACACTGAGCAAACACCCCTCGTGGTTGATGTTGCTGGAAAAGGCTGTTGGTCTGCAGAGTGACCTAAGAGTGCCTGTGGTTTTGTCAGCATGACGGATTTGTGGGGTCAAATGTTTGACGGCGCTTTCCCCATGATACGGCTGTTTTTGTTTGAATGGCGGACAAGGTAGAAGCAGCTGATTTTTGATCTATGGGAGGCAATCGGTAAGCATTTGGACCTTTTCTGTCCATGCTAAAGGACTTGGACTGTGTTCTGCTCTGTTTTCAGGCCAATCCAGACCCAAACTGCTGCTTGGGTGTGTTTGGTCTCAGCCTGTACACCACCGAGCGCGACCTGAGGGAGGTGTTCTCCAAGTACGGCCCCCTGGCCAGCGTCAGCATCGTGTATGATCAGCAGTCTCGCCGCTCCAGGGGCTTCGCCTTCGTTTACTTTGAAAACAAGGATGACTCCAAAGAGGTAAGAGCTCAGCTGCAGGGGTGCTTGGGTATTGTAGTCTGCTGCGGGCACGGTGAGGAGGGCAGACTCTTGTCTGTTCTGGAACACATGACTGCAACCTGGAGATAAAATGTGCATGTAAAATGTTTATTTTAGTGACTTGGGTGTTTTTTTAATTGACCAAATTGTTAATGTCAGCATTCTGAAAATGTTTTGTTTACAAACAGTGTGGTTAAGTCTGTGTTCAGGATACAGGGCAAGTTTCCCTGATTCATGCTTGTCTGTCTGGTGGTGTTCCCCAGACAATCTCGAAATAGCTCCCCATAGAAGTACTTCCTGCTTCTCTAGCTCACTGATTAGAATGTTGTCTTTTTCCATGGCTGGCAAACATTTCAAGACCCAAGTCCCCGTAGGCTTGGGATCACTTTGTGCAACCTGATGTTCCCCCCGCCACATACGTCTCTTGGTTTTACGAGGCTAATTCTTCAGGCTGCTGTTTAGCTGAGGGTTTCTGGGGATGAGTTTCTTGCGGTCTGTGTGCCGTCAGGCCAAGGAGCGTGCAAACGGAATGGAGCTGGATGGCCGTCGCATCAGAGTCGACTACTCCATTACGAAAAGGCCTCACACCCCCACCCCTGGGATCTACATGGGACGGCCAACCTAGTGAGTGACCCCGGACTCTACAGTAGTGTCTCTGCAGCGTACAGGATTCTTGGAACGTTGACCTCTTGTGTCGCACCTCTTGTGCTCTCTGTAGTGGTGGGGCTGGAGGAGGACCCAGCTTCCGTCGTTCTTCACGTGATTACTATGACAGAGGGTACGACCGGGGCTATGATCGCTACGATGATCGGGATTACTACAGGTCTTACAGGTATGTGTACATGACCTGACCTAGCTGGCTGTGTGTCGATTCTGAATTGTCCTGCAGGCAGTGCGAGGCTAATGACTTTTCACTTGGGCCTGTACTGTTTACTTTTTGTAGCATTTTGTGCATTAGCATTGCCTTTCAATTTAAAGCGGGCTTTGCTGTTCAGCTGTTGTGGCACAGGGGGGTAATCTGCTTAAATGTGCCTGTTTATGCTATTTGGTGAGCCAAGACCTGAAGCTTAGTCTCTTTTCAGACGCAGGTCCCCATCTCCATACTACAGTCGTGGGGCGTACAGGTCGAGGTCGAGGTCGCGCTCCTACTCTCCTCGTAAGTGCCTCCTAAGACCCCAGGTTGCCACCATGTGCCAGTACTGAATGAGAATAAGGTTCTGATCATGAAATGTTGACTGTGTGGACGTCAGCCTGTGTCGCGGTCCTCATCGCTTTTTCTTTCCACAGGTCATTACTGAAGAGTTCACATCACAAGCAGCCCTTGTGTTTGTGCTGACAGCGGTCACAGACGTTTGGTTTGAGAAGGGGAGGAGGGGAGCTATACGTTTTGTCATAGTCTTTGTCCCTATCAGAAGTTCTGGCTGCCACTGATACCCCAAATTGTAGATGAGATTGTGGTGTGTGTGTGTGTGTGTGCGCGCGCTTTTTTTTTTTCCCCTTTGTGCATTTTGAACTCGTCGTGTTGACTGCTTCCCTGTGGGTTTTTTTTTTTTTTTTCCCCCTCATTTATTTGTAGATGTACACAAACCAGGTTTGTATATAGGAAGTGGTTCCTTTGGGCTGGGGTACATTTCCACAGCTCTGGTTCTGTACTGTGTGTTCTGCTTTTAATTCGGCAGTATTCAAGCAATAAACTGCCTATTCACACAATGCCTTGTCCTTGATCGGTCTCTCCACCCCCCCAGCTTGCCTGTCATTTTGGTGAACGCTGTGTTGTGTGTTTGTTATGGCTTACCTGTGCAGTTCACAAGGCAGTTTTTTCTTTTGTGCACACTGGGATGAACTTGCTGGAAGATTCTAAATCCCAAATATTCTCTCCTCAATGTAAGACTAATCATTTAACAGCTAAGGGTTTGTCGCAAGCAGCCATGTCAGATCACCATTTTGTTGCCCTGATTCAACTGGGACCTGAAGCTGAAAAGTGACATCACCTTGACTGAAGCATGATGTATGCAACCTATTGAGCAGAGGCAACGGTTACGGCCACCATTTTGAAATGTTGAAGAGTCCCATCAAAGTCCTGCTTTGCTGTAAGCCCTGGGTGTAAGAATCGGCTAGGTGAGGAAGTCCTCCAACCATAAAAGGCAACACTTGTGTGGGAATACGCACACCCTGCTCTGCCATTTTTACGTCTTCATTGGTGGGGTGTGCCGAGGTTAGTTTGGCGGAATGGCGGTTGCAAAGCGAGCAAACCGTTTGCTTGACAACTGCTACATACGGCGCTGTACATACCTGGCACATATACCATTGGTGCGTTTTGCGTTCTGTTTTTTTTTAAAGGAAAAGCGGAGAAAACCGTAATCTTTGGTTGAAGAGCGCTAAATGCGGTAGACGGTAGAGTCAAATGTTATGAGCATAACAAGATAAATTAAACGTTCAGAGTGCTAACAGTGTACTGAGGGGAGGGGGTGTATCCTTCCCCCCCGAAAATGTTTACAGTTTAGTTGTTAAATCAAGTTTATTTGCTTGTCGCAAGCTGTTTCACTTTATTTTTTTTCTTGCACTAATGCAATTGTAAAAGCACATGCATCGGGACATGGCGCCACCAAATAACTAAATGACAACTCACTGGTACTTTTATTTTTAGATTTTGATTTTTATTCTTTCGGGCTACAAGGCTTAGTTTCACATGTTAGTAAAGTTTAGGTATCACCAATCATGGACTCGGCAGCGCACAACAATTTCAGTTGTTAGGCGCGTGGATGCCTGTTGGGTGGGGCCGTTTTTATGTCTCCTAATCTGCGCCACCGCACTAAAACATGAATGAGATGGTTACTGAAAAGAGCCAAGGACAAATAACACTATGGAGGTTTTTGTCCCCTTCTTACTCGTTGCATTTCGTAAGATCGTTCGTGAAACATTACCAAAGCATTATCACATACGAGTCAAAAGATTACCACTCAGCTTTGATTTAAAGCTCTGTTGTAGCTCTTGAGCAACAGCAGGTGTCGCACTTCCGAAGTTTTCACTTCGGCACAGTTCGTTCCTTTATGCTGCAATCTATTTTCAAATATGCTCTGGAGATACTAGAGGCTCCGAGAGTTCATTGTGGATATCAGGATATTCCCCATTTTATATTCCACCCTGCTAAACTATAATTACTATAGATTGGTAATGTACATGACTATAGTTAGATATTTCATTTTTAGAAGGTCTGTGTAACAACCCTTTTGTAAGATTTGTTTACAATTCAAAACTCGCAGAAACAACTTAATTGACAAAATTAAACTTAATTAAAAAATACTTTTGGTAATATTCTTTCTCTTCTGTGCGACACATCGCAATGGGAAAATGTCCATAACACAAGTGAAAAATGTTAAGTTTACAACTGACGAAACAGAATATAGAGGTTTTACGATTTCGCTCTTTTAGACGGCAAATATCCTTCGGCACCAAAACGTTGTTATTGAAAACATACAGGTAATGTCTACCGCGTTCTGAAGCTAAGCAGATCGTAGCGAAACAAGGCCACATATACTTGACAATATTTGGTTTTTAAATATTCATTTTTTCCCTAATCAATTTAATTTTCCACTTTTACATTTAACATAATGCTGATTTGATACATTATGTGGCATTATTTTAGGTTCATTTTTATATTTAAAAATATTTTATGTACAAATAACATTCTATCTTACTTGTATAATGTCCCGTGACCATATGACCAACTCTTCAGGTCTTAATGCAAATTAATTATGGTTCAATATTAGAAAATTATTACTTGAATACAAGGTTCTTCTTGAACAAACACATTTTGTTCAAAATGTGAGCGAGCGGTGAGACTTTAAAAGTGGAAACTGATATGCAGTGTGACGACTGTATTCTGAACATGGCGTTGTTACAACTGTGTGTTGTCGATTTTTGTAAGGAGCAAGCAGGTCTGAGTAAGGGTCCATGAAGCAGTGTTTCATACTTATTTGTTTTCATATGGTATTGTGTGTTATGTTTTTATGTCTGCTGAAAACGTAGACAATAACACGTTTGTCAGCGGTGCAGGGTTTTCAAAACATGTATTAACCTATCTACGTACGCAATAGTAAATTTGGATTTTCGTCGAGAAATTGTTTAGCTTTTTCTACGTACCAGGTCGCAGCTACTCTTAAACTGAATTAATTGAATTATATAAATTGTTAATCCCGAAATCTCCCTGGGAAATTAAATGCCTTCAGTCTGTAAAGTTTAGACATTCCATCGGTAAGTGTAGATCGGACTAGAATAATAACGTCTGTCATATTAACTGTAATGTGGCGGCAAATTAAACCTGGTTTCACTACCAAGTTTAAAACAGGGCTTCATAAAACCCCGTCACGCCGACGATCGCTTCCTGTAATGGTTGCGTCGAGGGCAACACGGTTAAGTTGATACAATGTCCGACGGCTGCTTAGTGCCTAACAAAGGAATTCGCAGTGTAGGCCTACGACGCGTGTTTTTGCATTACGCTGGTGGTTTTGCGGAACATGATATTCAGCTGCACCACACTTCTTCCTTGAGAAATAAACGTGTGCGCGAACTGTTTACTTTAAGCTTTGCTTGAAATTAAATCTTTATATTTATCGTGCAGGTAGACGCACAACTGCTGGCGAATCGCTTACGCAATAACGATTAAGGGCAGTATTGTGTGCCTGGGTGTAACCCCTCGATTATATATATATATGTAGGATTTTCATAGAATAATGCAACGTCTATAACCTAAACAATTGATGTTACATGCCATTTGCTGCGCCGTCGACGTTAAAAGCTTACTTTTTTGTTATATAAGAAAATAAATGCCATATATACCTAAATGCAGTCTGTAATTTCGAAAAATTAATTTAGAGCAAATAAATGAAGGACAAATGTTGGGGTTAGGCAGTTCCCATGTTTAACATGATCAGATCCTTGTCCATTTTGTTACACACTCTAAATGGACTCTTCGCAAGCGTTGAAGTTCCTCCTGCCGCTTGCCAGGTCTACTGCCATGTGTGGGGGCGTGTTCCCGCCCCCCTTTCGGGTAAATTCGGCCGTATTCGGCTTCTGGGAGTGGATGTCCGAAGACTCAGTCATACGGGAAATCCAACCTCTTTACCCTTCAATCAATCCAGCCTTCCAAACTACTGAGAAAGCGAGATAGACGCAGCGATAACAAACGAGAGGCCATCGCCGGTGTAGCGCGACCCCGGTGCGCGTGGGTCGTTTTTGGGTCCCGCTGCATCAATTACTGAAATGAAACGCCTGCGCTTTCTTAGACGAGTACGAGATTCAGGTTGTCATTCACGAGTACCTGCAATCGTTGAGTGAAATAAATTTTGGATTAAAGGATATAATTCCACGCCCCCCACCCAACCCCCTCCCTCAACAAATGATCTGCTTCTATGTAGGCAATATTGAAAGCACGTCTTTCGTGGGAGGGGAGAGAGGTGTCATTATGGTTTGTTTTCATTTACTAAATATTATGACCACCGCGCGCTTTAACGCAGCTTACCAATAACACAACACTACTGGTACTATTTAAGGGGGCTGAATGAACGACCTCGCTGACTCCGACAACCCCCCCTCTTTTTGATTAATTTACCCGGAGGGTGATCTTGGTGCCACTTGGCACCTACACGCCAGTTCGTTCGGAGCACAGATGCTGTCGTGCACAGCACATCCAGGCTACAAACAAAATTTCTGATATTTTTAAGGCAGATTTTATTTAGAGGCGGTGCTTGCTGGCTTCAGGGTAGCGTCGTAACGACACTTTTTTTCTACCCCAGTCAAAAGTGTTTGACCAGGAGCAGAGTTGGAACCGGGGGTGGACTGGACTTGGGGGGTGATAACTGCTTTTTGCAGGGTTTTTCCTCTTTTATTTTTTTCTTTTATTTTGTATTTTTTCTATTTCGTCCTCTAGATTTTTCTTCCTATCTTATTTCATATCGGGATTCCCTTTTGGATCATGAACAAACTATACATCGGGAATCTGAGCCCTTCGGTCACCGTTGAGGACTTGAAGCAGCTCTTTGGTGAAAGAAAGCTTCCCTTAGCCGACCAGGTTCTGCTAAAATCCGGCTATGCCTTCGTTGATTTCCCCGACCAAAACTGGGCCATTAAAGCCATCGAGACTTTGTCAGGTAAGTGTACTGTACACTTCAGAGATCACTCAGTCTTGGTACGTAGCACATGGTATCAAAAGATGAAATCATCAAAACATTTCTTTGAAAAGGAAATTCAAGTAACAGTGTGGAGATCTTCGCAGGATTTCGCTTGGGACGCCGTGCGCGCAGTGTTACATCAGTGCCCGACTTGAGATAGTAACTCCCATACGGTCATCTAAAATGGAGCAAATTAAAGATCACATCCACTCACCAGAATACTCCTCGGTAATACAACGGACAAGAACAGCGCATGCAATGCATTTAACGGTCAAAACCCCGAGGTATAATGCTATTTGTATCTGCTGAAAGGTCTACTTCGCAATCACCCGTAGACATTTATGGGATGGTCTGATGCCCGGGTAGACATAATTATTTTTCAGTTATTTTTTGTTTTGATTTTATTGAAAAGAGCCGACGAAAGTAACCGTAAAGAATGTGTCAAATCCATGTTCCTAAGATGCCCGGGTAGGTTTTTACGAGGTGTCCTGAGGGTAGGTGATGGGGGTCCGGAGGAAAGTGCTGATAAACAGGTAGCTGGGGGAACGAGGTGAGACTCCAGTTCCGAGCTGCGCCAGGCCACTTCAACTCAATCGCAGCGTAAAGGCAAAATGCAGTTTAGCTCTCGCACGCTGTTCAATTAAAGCTCAGCCTTATCAACAGGCGGGGAAGCCGTACCTCCGAGATAAATAAAAGCATATCCTTTTTAGGAAGTCTTACCTTAGGTCTTCCTCATAATATTTAGTGTTAAAATAATACTGTCCCCTCAGCTCGCTAAGTGGTTTGTGGGAGTGGAGAGCATGGCTGCCTCTTCATCATTGTGAGTTTTTAAATATGAGCTCATCAAGCTCTTTTGGCGCCGATTTTCTAAAGTGTAATTAATAAAAGAAATAACATAAATGTGTCCATTAATTGAGGGCAATCCATTGTTCTTCCATGGCCATTAAAACCCCGGAAACACTCGTTTATGGTTATTTTTAAATTTTAAAATGTTCCAGAAAATCTCTTTAAATTGTCCAGTGTTCTTAAACAGATTGATTAAAACGTGTCAATAGAAATGTAAATAATAATAATAAAATATCTTACGGGCACATCGTTTTATAGCGTTCCCACGCTGAGTTGTAATATTGATATTCTTGGCTAGGTAATCACATATTTATTTTTCCTCTTCACAGGAAAAGTTGAATTACACGGCAAGGTGATTGAGGTAGACTACTCTGTTCCGAAAAAACAAAGGTAATTCTGTATTTCGTTTTTAAATATCTATATCATGTCACTCTACGTATGCCCCAAAACTCAATGGCGATGGAAGACGGGGGGCACGCTGTTGTGATGGGCACGTTTTTGTGGTTTTGTGAATAATGCTATCATTTTAAAACAGCAACGTGTGGTGTACAAAGCCCACGGTTTTCTCACCTTTATTTATCTACAATGTCGAAAATTGTCGCTATTAAAACAGACTTGACTGTGTTTAACGTTCTACATGTTTATGTACATTTATGCTGTGGTAAACAATTACATTTTAGAATGAGTCCAAACTAAAAGAAATACTTCCTGTTTTAACGTCTCGTGCATATTTCCATAATTGTTACTGTTATTTTACTAATAGAGAATATGTTTTGGAATACAAAGGGAGTGTGACTCGTTTGTTCCAAGTTACTTCCTTATTTTTTTTGTCTGTTTGTGGTGTAAGAAACTAAGATTTCTACGCCAAGAGCTCATTAATATGTCTCTAATGTGGGAGATCTAATGATTACTCATGACGAATGCATCTACAATAATGAAGCACACTGTAAAGTGTTTGACTTAGTTTAACGTGCAGGCTATATTGGTATACGTATAGAAATTTGATTCCGCTACAATTACCATGACCTTCCTTTATAAACTGCTTTTACCATCTATTTCCCGTATTATTATTTTTAGATAGCTTTTCCAACGATTGTAGGCCCTTTGCGTGAGAAGGCCTCATTTATAGTTCTGCATTAACTAGGTTAACAGACAAGAAAATGCATTAACCGTTAGACTGGCTTGCGGAACGCAAATACGTATGTGCCTGAATTATTAGGAGTTACAATGTAAGAAATGTAAAGGATTGAAATACGAGATGTTTACCATATTAGTAGCTTTGCTGATAAAGGATTATGGGATTGCACTGCAGAATAGGCGTTGTTCGGGCTGTCTGTTGACGGTAAAATAGTGGATGGTTGAAAATATGTTTACGATTTTAATCCCCACCCTGAACATCCACATTGTTTCCAAGTATAAGCATTGCAGTTGTTTTGTACATTACAAAAAGGCGGGCACGCGGGGAAGAAGGATATCCGCTTTAAGTTTAAGGCTGCGTGACCCCGCGGTGAAAATGCGGGGCCTGCGAGCACGTGACTGCCGCTATATAGTCTACATGTGTTCCAGCCACGTTCGAATAGTACGAGGGGAGGGTCGGCGGTGCGGGGACTCCACGTCGCCCAATTCCGTCAACTAGCCATGTTTCCACAATCTATAATGTCACATAAAGAAATACCGAGCGTTTAATGGGAACGCTGAGAGAGCGCTGCAAAACTAGGCCTTATCCACACGACCCTTTAAAATGAAACCAAATGGCGGAATACTTCACAGGAAAGCATTCTGCATTAATGCGAAACGAGCAGCCAACAAAGATATTCGGGATATTGCTATTATAAAAGATTCGATTCCCGATTAACAGTGATTGTCTGATTGTATATATTCGGTGTGTGTATCGTAATGCTTTTTGAAATGGGCAGAGCCCAGATTTCAAATAAAGCATGGCAGCCGTAGTAGTACAGTCGCCCCCTGACATGGAGACGGACCTCCGCAGTAAGCATGCAGAACGTGTGCGTGGGGCTCTCTCATTGGTGATGCGTGGTCCATACAGCTTAAGGAGGTGGTCTACATGACGTTTGGAACAAGGAAGCTGCCGTATGTACATTCACTGGCGTGCATGGAATTCCGTTTCATACACCTTCCAAAAAATTTCAAGTTACAATGGCAACGGGCGCGGAAGAGCAAACGAGTCTTCTGGCACTTGGCAATTTTGATGATTGACAAAAAAAGAATCCCAGAAAGTTAACTAACTGAATAAAATTGCTCCCCTTGATTACACATTTTTTTTTGTCGAGCAAAAGCAGCATATAACGAATTCCTTTAGAAATATTTTAAATTCAGCGTCACGACGTTTAAAGAGTGGACGCGTGTTAAATTTCCAAATTTACCGTTCGGTTAAAAAAACACGGGCAGTTATTAATTAGCAGGACACTGCGTCATGATCGTGGCAATAATGATCAGTGAATGTTTTTGTGATGGCAGTTAGGTAGTAATTTAGATATTTTAAGGTATACTTAAAGCATTTGTCTTTTGTGAAATACCGTGTAATATAAAATATTTAATATAATTATGTGAAATTAATTTCTGTATTTCTATATGGAGGTATGCAGGTGTCAGTTGTGTGCAGTCCATTGACATTTATTTGTGTACCCTGACTAGGTAAAACTGCTTGTGTAATTTCAGCTTTTAGGTAGTCTGCAGTTTACTACAAAATGTGGTACTTTTTCCATCCTTCTCTCGCAGTAACTTTCCTGAAAAGACTTATGCATTGTCCTGAACTATGTTTGCAGTAAATTTACATATAGTTAAACATGTTCTAAACCAGTCATCTGTAATCCATTTAAGTTCAGGGGATGAAGCTTTTAAAGGACAGTTATAAAGTGTCTGCAAATTCACAGGTAGTCAGTTAAATTGTGCAGTTGTGGTGCCCTGGATACTTTTTAAAATTGGTTATTTACTTTTTATAATGAAATTGGGAGTGTACCTTTTGAATGGTGAGGTGTTTTACCAAATTATATTGTTTGATTAAACATGATTTATATATTTATGCCAGATATTCTGAAATGTTTGGGTGTCCACATTTATTAATGTGCCTTTTAAAGCACTTGCATCTTAAGACACTTCAGTGGAAGATGTAGAAAATAAATCACTTTTTGTTTATATATATTTGATTCTATGGATTCTTAGTATATTTTTTGAGTTGGAGGAATTATTGAAGTGTTTGTTTGCTACCCTTTAGGAAGATTTCATAATGTTCCACCCTGAAGGTAAAATATTTTCCCCTATTTAGACACATATTAGAGTTTTAGCTTCTTGTGAACAAAATGTTCTTAGAATCAGTCGAGAAACACCACTAATTCTTCAATCCAGGTTATTTCTGTTATGTGTTCTTCTAGTGAAGATATTTCAGATTAAGTACGGCAGTGGCCAGGTTGTACATATGTAACAATTTGAAATTTAAAATAAATTGCATAATGTTAGCTGCATTGTTGTAAATGAGTTTTAAAATATTGTGTAAAAATGTTACTACTAAAAATTATTAGGTAAATTGAAGAAGGAAGCTACAATGGAATACTGTAATGTTGTTACCATAATTCTTTAGTAATTATTGCTCTTATTGAAGTGACTTTGTGTGTGACACTGTAATTATGACAGTTGTGTTTGCTTTGCATGATTTAAGAAGGCAAAATAACGTGTATGTTGTCTTGTGGTAATTAGGTGGATTTTAATAACACACCTTTCATGCAAATTAGCAAGGTGACCTACCCAATATACCTTGTGTGTCTTGAGGTGCTGTTTGCACATACATGAAGTTTAATAAAAGTTTGGAAACATGACGCAGAATGTAGACATAAGTGCAGTTTATAGATTTGAAAAAGTTGTACTGCATATGTACTTAATATGTGATGTCCCTTTAAAGTACTTTAAAAAATGTTTTATAAAGTGTTTAGTCTTATTCTGAACAAAACATGTTTTGTTATTAAAACTGCAGCCATGATGCATTTTGGTTTGAATGTTTTGCTGCTCTAGTTAGGAAAACAACCTCCTCTGATGTTTTTGGATGTGCAGCTTACTTCTCAACTTGGATTGTTTGAGGAGATGGTTGGGGGGGGGGGGGTTGCAGATAAGCAAAACTGTGTTGTGGTCCCGTGTCTTCGTGATGCTGTCCTGAGTGTTTACAACAGGAGGGTCTGAGTCAGAAAATAATGACTAGCTAGATTTAGCGCTGAATGAAGTACTTTCAAGACCGGAGTAAAGACTAGAATAGAAAAGGCTAATGGAGTGAAGTATCTCGAGGGTGGTGGTTGGTTTGGTGGAGATACAAGATTCGTCCAGGAATAAGCATCATGAAAACATCAGAAATGCTCGGCTTTCCCTTGTTTTTAAATCTCTGTGTGTTTAATTGTAGTTTTCATTGTTACTTTTTCATCATGTTTTGTGTACGATTGTTACAGGAGTCTAACAGGAGTGAAATCATGTAAAATTGCCCATTAGGGTTTTTGGAAAAGGAGATGTTTTCTGTTGCATAGTGCTTTGCATGTCAGAAAAGTATCTGGAAATGCAAAATTAATTAATTTTTAAACAGGAGAGATTTCTGTAAAAGCTGGTGAATTAGCCTTAAAAGGTTCTAAGGTAGGTTCTTTAGTTTATTTTTAACTCCTGTGATAGTTTAGTCATGACATGCCTGTTAATTGTGAGCTTATTACTGGCCCTGATGTGGTTTATTTTTACAATTTTCTCAGATGAAAATTGTTGCATATTATCTTTTTGTGTTCGTTTTTAAATTCTGAGACTGTTAATACTGACGTTTGGTGAAAGAGCTGACACTGGATTAGTTGGGGGGGGGGGAGACACTCAAGCTGCCAGCAGTGGTGGGACACACCACTTCAGCCCCCCCCCCCATTTTAATTGTCTGAGATTTTTATTTTCACAATTGTTTTATAAATAGCACAATTTTTAATTTTATGAAGCAGAGTCATTTTCTATTTTTTGACCATAAAAAAATTAAAGAAACTGTGTACAAACAAATTTATTTACTTTTCCAGAATGTTGGAGTATTAATATATGGATAGATGTGTGTATTAAAATTGTAGCGGACTGGTTCATACAGTGTCGCTTTTTTATTAGTACATTAGTTTACTATTTAGTTTATTAGCATGCTTGAATAATTACTATTAAAAGTTTACAAAATAAACCTACAAGATCGTATGTATGGAAAGTTCGTGTTTAAATATGACTTGTGACATTTTAAATATTTATAATTACTTTTTACCTTTAACCATTTACTTAAAACAAGTGATCATTTACAAAGATCTGCTATTACAAAAAATAAATGCTTTGTGAAACTTTAGATCATTAGTATGCTGCAAATAATGTTCTGAACAATGAATGTAAGTGAATATTTAGTTTAAAATATTATTTTGCAGGAGAAATGCAAAATAGATAGTGGTTGTTTGCTCTGAAGTAGTGTAAGAAGTTCTGATAAGAGTTTACCATGTGTCACTCCTCAGTCACCACATTTGAGTTTGGTTTTTATAGATTCGTGATCCAATTACATAATTTAATTGCTGTCAGCTTAAATGCAGGTTTAAAGAGAAACAAATGTTATGATCCTAATTGTAGATTAAATCTCTTAAATTGATTTATTTCTCTCTTTCTTTTGAAACCCTTCGCTCGTACAGTTATTCTGTGGAAATGTTGTGACGTGGAAACACTTCCATTGGTGTTTCTGAAAACTTTAATTTCATCAAAGGTAGATTCTGAAGGCAAAAGATTGATCATCAGTGCCATTTTTTTGAAAATATGTGAGAAATCAGTCTATTTGATTAACAGTTGAATTAAACTCACATTTTCCATCTCAGAAATACCTCTTAGTGTCCAAAGTGCTATTTGCATTTTTAGAATTTAGCTTAACAAATTTTTCTGCTTCCAGAAAGACTTACTTTTGGGGTGATTAAGCCAGAGGAGATTCATCAGATGAGTTTTGCTGTTTGCCGAGTTGCTGTTGCGATGTTTCTTTGTGGTGCTACTTGTTTGATTTTTTTTATTCTCTTGTCGAGATGTAAAATCAATATTCTTTTGCTTGAAGCTTGGTTTTTGTCAGTTTCCTAAGCCATAATTGATTCCTTTTAAATGCGGATACCCTAATGATTTGTCAGATGTTGATTTAATGTTTGCATTTGCTTACAGTGAGGTTCCATTTTTTATCATTTTAAATTTGAAGCCAGTCCTTGTTAGTGTCAGGTATTTAGTTTTTTAATATTTGACGAGGATTTAAGAATATCCTGTATTTGATTAGGAAAAGGAAGTGGGAAATGCAGGCATTGTGAGGGACACGGAGACTGGCGGAGGTGTTCTGTGTTTGGAAAGGAGACCTCAAGGTGATTGGAACAATGAAGGTGAAAACTTCAACTTTAGGAAATGGGGAATCTTCTTCTGGTCCCTCCCCCTTTCCCAGAATGCTGCTGGGTGGGGGGGGGAGCAGAATACCAGACGATCTCTGTTTGAGTTGTGTTGATGGTGGTGGGGGGTTCTTATCCGAATGTGGACACTCATGTAGACCTGTGCAGCATAGCATCCCTCAATGCCGGCCTCTTGCAGTGACGCAGTAAGACACCAGTCTGAATGCAGTGTCCTGCTGCTGTTTCTGACACCCAGCCGGGGGCTCTGAGTGGTAAATGCATATAGTCTCATTTCGAATGATTTGTACCCGGGCCCGTGCCGGCATGGGTGGTGTGAGCCTTGCCATGGCCTTCGGCGCGGCGTGGCACGGCTGACGGTGGAAGTTGGACATGGAGCTCGGTTCTGGTGGAGTTGCGATGGCTTGGCGGCCCGGGAACTGAGCTGCAGAGCTGCAGGGTCTCTGTCTTACAGCAGGAGGCGAGTCGGTACTGCGAACGTGGGGGTCCCTTTAAATCGGAGCCCGTTCAGAGACTGGTGGGCTTATCCGAGTTAGATTTAATGATTATTCTAGTTTTTGCTCATTAACTGTCCTTTAAAAAACAGTCCCCTGAAATAAGCTTTTTTTTATTATTATTATTTTTTACAGTGGAGCTTGATCACAGGTGAGCTGGAGCAGTGATTTGTTCCATGGCAGAAGGATTCCATCGGGTTCTGGGTCTCTTGTCCCCATGTGGGCCCGCCTGCTCTCCGACATCCACGTGGTGCCTGAGGCTCGAGTCCCAATCTGCCGTGACCCCCCCCCCCCTCGGCCCACGTTGGTCATTCTCTGAGGCGGAAGCCGCGGGTCTTTAAAGTTGGGATTTTGATCTTTTTTGTTCTACGTGGCATTGAGACGTCAAGGTGATGCCAGAGCTACACCGACTGCGTCGTGGTGACGGAAGTGACACCGCTGCGCTCGGATTGCGAGCTGCTCACCTCACGTCAGGCGTGCAGCTTGGGTAAACAGCGACAGCACGTGCTCACCACTGTGGGCGACGAATCGAGGCTCTCCCCAGTGCTGCCTTATGGGGCGGACATTCCTGTGTGGATGCTAAAGCTTGCTGGTTGATCGCTGACCGGTAAGGAGAGCTCTGGCAACAGGGCAGACCTGCCGTCATCACCTGGGATGTGTAGGGCATGGTTGGTGAACACCAAAACCCCAAGCTTTTTAAGAAAATGTTTATTTCCCCGTGTCCCTTTGTCTAGTTAACATGACAAAGGACATGTCCGTATTGCTGCTGTTAGGAGGATCGACTCGGCTCTTCTGGCTTGCAATTAAATGATTGTAGCTTGTGAAGTCAGTAGCCTTTATATTAGTATAGATATTTTAGTGGAGTTACTGTGTGTCCCTGGTGGGGGGGGGGGGGCTGACCCCGTGAAAGACCCCAGCGGCCTGTATGGACCGCAGCTCTGGAGGTTACTGTATCAGCGGTCTGGTGCTGTCTCACTCTGGCCACACTTCTATATTTGTGTGTGAGAGTGAGCCTGTTCTTTGCTGTATGTCGGTATTCACCTGTGTGGGGGGGGGGGGCAGCAGGGGGCCCCCTCCTGCCGTAAAGACGAGAGGCATGCTGCCTCTTGGCCTGATGGACCCTGGGTTTGAGATGTGTGTGGTTTTTGCCGAACCTGCATGCTGCTTGATGTATGAGACCCGTCTTCCTCGTTTGGTTTTGTTGGCGACGATTAGCTGGCTTGAGGGGTGCGGCTGGTGAGGGGGGCGGGGGTATCGAACCACTGCTTTGGGACACTCCAAGGCATGAGCCCACGGTGATGGGTGTCCCTGCTCAAAGCTCACCTGAAATCCACGCTCTGATCTGCTGGAAGGGTAAACCCCGCCCTCTCATACCTTCTGAGGACGAATCCTTTTCACCCTGTTTTTTTCCCAGGTAATAAGGCGGTAAAGCAGATTTTCCTTTGTTTGTACATGTTGCCTCCCATCAGAATGTTTCGGTTCGTGACGTTGTGTAACTTTATTTTTTATTTTCTTTGCGTGTGTCTGTACAAAACATTGTTTTTGCTTGTGTCGGTGAGTCAGGTGCAGCGTGTTTGTCCTGTTAAATACTTTTCCTAGCTGTTGACTTTAGGAAGTAACGTGATCTTTGGTGGGGTGCGGGATGTCGGATCGGTCGGCCTTTCGGAGCAGGGTCGTCCGTTCCGTCGCGGTGGCGGTTCAGCGCAGCGGCCCTGTGCCGGGAATCGCCGTGGTCACCCTCACCCCGTGCCGGTGTCAGGAGCTGGAGGCGGGGTTTGCGAAGGATGCACACGGGCCAGCGGCTCCGGGCGTCTGGCTCACCCATGTGTCTGCTGTTTGGTTGCTAGGTGGCTGCAGTGCATCCGCACGCCGACGCATGTGTTTGTGCTTGTTTGCGTGTGTCGTAATTACACCTCAGACATTGCTGCGGAAACCGGGTACAAGTGGGTGTTCCTGTCATCGCTGGGGGGCTTGGCGGTATTGGTTCTTCCATGCTCATATATACCCCCCCCCCCCCCCCCCCCACCCC
>JAODJW010000102.1:1039377-1059435 GCA_026777045.1 Hyperopisus bebe
ACACCTATGGGCAATTTAGGAACTCCAATCAGCCTCAGCATGTCTTTGGACTGTGGGGGGAAACCGGAGTACACGGAAAAAACCCCACGACGACACGGGGAGAACATGCAAACTCCACACATATGTGACCCAGGCGGAGACTCAAACCCAACTCCCAGAGGTGTGAGGCAACAGTGCTAACCACTGCACCACCATGCCGTCTTAAAAAGACTCCTTATGTGCATATCAGTTACTTTTATTATTATTACTACTACAATAAAATAACGCGTTCGGGTAAACAGACTCGCCGACACACCTTACAAAACGCGTAACTTTCGACTAGTTTTGATTTCTCGATACGGCAAGATCCCAGCAAAGACGGAAAACCATAACTCTCACGGGTAAAACGTGAGACTTCACTTCACGCGCATGTTTCCTGATCGCAAATGCTATTGGTAGTTAGTACATTTTAAAAAGTTTAATTTCCACATCTTACCACCAGGGGTCCGCATTGCATCACTTGAAAGAAATACGTATTTGTGGCAGGTAAAATAAAATAAAAAAAACGATCTGCACATTAAAGACTTTTCTCGGTATGCACATGCATAATGCTTTTGTGGTTGTTTTAACAATTATTTAAAAATAAATTGAACGGGGGTGGGGTGGACGTGACATATATTATACATGATCCTGCTAAAAATGAATAGTCCTTCCCTCCCTAACCTGAACAATTAGTATGAGAGGTAGTGCTTAAACTGAGCGTCACGTGTAAGATGATTGAGAATATCGTAGTGGTGGTCGAGTCACAAGAAGTAGGGTAGGGGAGCGGATGGTAAGGAAATGAAGTAGTTATAGGTGAAGTAGATGGTGGAGAAATCAAGGATGCAGGAGAGCTGATGGCAGAGAGGGTATGGATGGAGTGGAGCTGGTGATGGAAGGGAGGATAAAGAGGAGATAGGTGGGGGAAGACAAGGAAAATGGCGGGGCTGGAGGTGGGGAAGTGAAATAAGACGGCCCTGAGCTGGAAGCATGGAAAAAAAAGATGATAACGATAAGTGCTGCTTCCTGATTGACGGGGAGGTGTTGGTATGGAAGAAGTGCAAGGCTGCCGTCAACATCATTCCTACTGTATGACTTTGAGTGCATTTAAAAGCATGAATAGGGACAGAGATGCTCTAACGTATGACGCAACTCCTCCTTTAGACTATAATCGCTGTAAGCATAGATTCCTTGAATCTGCGGTATATGGTACTGCGTGGTGAAGGGGCGGTATTAATTGGGCCATTCATATACCCAGCAGGATGCTGGGAGAATGAGGCAGCTTCTCATCTGCTTTTATCTGACAGGAAGTGTTTGTGTTCTTGGTTTAGTCGTTCATGTATAATAGGACTGATGCCTGACCTCACAGATAGAAGAGGCCGCAAAATTTTGGTTGCACCTTCGTTGCAGTCGACCTTTCCCTGAGCGCTCTCAGCACAGACCCCGAGTCCTCCCTTGAACCCGCAGACGGCATCTGCGCAGTGGACTCTGATCGTCCTGGAGATGCTCATTATCTCGGAGCATTTAAGGGCACAAGCTGTTCCCTCCTGGTTGTGGGTTTAATCTTTAATGAGGAAGAGTGCAGTGCGAGAGCACACTTCATCATCAAAGATGGGGATTCATCAAGAGGCTGCCGCTGGCTCCCCGCAGAAGCCCGTGCTGCTACGGCTGAATTTGTCTTTCCGTTATTTCTCACTAACCAGGTGGTGTCCAGTGGTTGTTAAAGGAATGCACCATGTATGGCCAGATTGGGAGAGTAGCTTAGCCTACAGCTTATGTGATCCCATACTATGCTCATGATTCCTAATCTCTTTGGAAAATACACCCTCAAAGGCCCTCAAAGAAGAGTATGTTGATTTAGGATGGGATGTTGGTGCTGAGGTACTGGGTGGTTGTGGGTGTATGATGAATACAAGCTGGAATACTCCTTTCTGTTCTTTCAACCACCTCCACCCTGAAATAATGAAATTTGAGATGTGTGGGATGGGAAAGGTGGGGACACATGCAGCCCCACCCTTGGTTCCTGTCCCTATCCTTCACGTCACTCCCTGCTGAGCTCAACACACCGACGGATCTCATGGGACCCTCTCCACACATTTAAGCAGCTGTGTCTCCGTCGTTACGGCAGACACAAAAATAAAAATAAACTGATGTACATTTCGTCAGTGGAAAAAGATTCTACCCAGCTACCGCCAGAATTATTTTCTTCTTGGGCTTTCCAGGAGCTCTTACGTCAAACCCTACCAGAGCACTCACTGTCAACATCTTTATGTGTCAATGTTAATCTGCCTGTGGCATATTCCAAAGGGTGCACACCACATAGTCCGTTGTTAACGTGTAAGCTGTTACTTGACTGAAATAAAAGGCAGCCAGTGTGCCAGTTTGCTACATGTTTACCTGTTGGCGCATCAACTAGAATGAAGACGTCTCAAATTCTTGGTAATACGATACAAATTAAGAGTGAAATCCCAGCTGTTCTTCACCAGCAGCTCTTGTTCTTCCATCATTAGCAGTTTAGCTGCTGATCTCAGGTGAAGGATAAGGGGAAACAAAGCAGAGAGAGAGAGAGAGAGAGAGAGAGCAGAAACTGCAATAAACAACGTGATACTCCTGAAGGCGGCTGCGCCGTGGAATTCTGGGTGATGAAAGCGTTCACATGAGAGATAAGGGCTCATCGGCAGAGGCGACAAAGAGGAGGGGGTGATGGGGGAGATTTCTGGCTGGATAAAAAAACTAATGCACTCCGAGGGCTACATCCGAGCTGCGAGGAGCCGGAGAGATTTGCAGAAGCCTCTCCCCCATTGCCGTGACAAGCGTGGGGGGGGGGAGGTGGAGAGGTATGGACTACGCTGTGTTCATTTGTGCGTCTCCTTTGTGTGGTTCATTTATGTTGTCGCTTGTCCCAGCTGTAGTCCAACACTAACACTGGACCACATCCTTCACACAGATGTTGGGAGAAGGCTGCCTGTTCATCCTACGTGATAAACATGAAGTAATTGGTCTCCTGGGAGGATGGAGGACCTCCCCCTTCCTCCCAAAGGATGTTGTTGTACAAAAATGGGTCTGCCCGAACATGACAAGTGGGAGTGTGTACCGAGCAAAGCAAAAGCTTGCATCCCCAAGGAGACAAGAAGTATATCCCCTTTTATGGGGCTGTTTGATTGTAGCACATGTGATGGGTGCAGTGGCCTTGCACGAGAAAAAGAGCTTGTGACATGCTCCGATATGTCCTTGTCCACATGGCTGAAGTAGACGATGTCAAAAATGAATCCAAGACTAGCATTTTCCTATCAGATCCTTCGGTGAGGCACACAAACGCATAGCCAGACATATATGTACATGAACACCTGCCTCCATCACACACACACACACACACACACGCGCGCACAGCACGTTTGTCCCATCTAAGATTTATTTTCTCTTCCAGGGGGCCACAATATCTGGAACACATGTGTCAGGTCCAGAACCATCCTTTCCGGGTTTACAGCACATCAGTCACTCTGGCTTTGGGAAATTAATGTGGCCGCTTGGCGCCTTCGATCTAAATCTGGCTGACTCTGCTGGATGTAAGTGTATCTGAGAGAAGGCTGTAGCTCCTGGACATCGATAGGCTGAAGCCGACATGTTGCAGCAAGAGGCCGCAGGCACAGAATAATGCAGCAACATCACCGAAAAACGTCCTTTGACGAAGGCGGCCCGTTAAGAGTCATCTCCATGACCCAATTTTGTGTCCCCAAGGCTAAGCGATGGATCTAATTCCATAAAGCTGCAGCGGCCTGTCAGTGATGCCCCCCGTAATCTTGTCATGAGCGGACAGCGAGTCAAATTAGGGACTCTAGAACAGGTTTACGGAGACAACTATCCAGTCATTCTTGTGTCTGACTCCAAGTTCTGCATAACCAAAACACCGTAGCCCCAGTCCAACAAACCTGGATTACCTCTTCTGTTATTCTGATTCCAGGGTCCTTGGAAGATATTTAATAGAAGGACCCACTGAATGTGCATGAAAACACAGCAGGTGAGAGACATCGGTTTCTGCTAACGCTGTCGTGCTTGTAAGAGAGTTCACCCAAAGTTCATCAGTGAAAATATCCCACTGCATGAAATTGGTTTTTGCAGCTTTAAGAGGCTATTAAGTCATAAAGGATGAAGTGCTGCATACTGACACTTGAAACTGAGACTTGGGTATGTTTCCCAGAGGGGTCAGAATGGTTAATGCATCAAGGAGACTGACCAGTTTTCAACACAAGCATCCTTCATCTTGGAAAAATGTGACTGTGTGACATACCTGCATCTGCCCACTGGTGATGAACCAGACAACTCTGGCCATCAATCTGCCTAACAGAGATTGTCATTCTCCAGAAAAGCAGTCCGAGAATAACCCAGGGAATCCCCCGGATGGAATCTGAAAAGACCTGTCCTTTCAGATAAGGGACATGAGCCGAACAAGGAGCCCCCTGAACAGGGAAAACACTAAACAGGAAAAAAAGAATCACTCCAGAAAGAGAGCTCACATCAAACAGCTAAAGCCGGAACTGAAGGATCTTCAAGCAACATTTTAACAACGTGAAATATCGATGTCTAGATGCCCATATTGTTTTCCGTAAACACATTCTGCGCTGGACGCTGGCCAATTTGCATTTGTGATTGAGTGCAGCCTCGTGATTCACCCTGTATGAATAAAACAGCAGAGCTGTGGAGGTTCTTACTGCCAGCATCACCTCAGTGTTTCATTGGACCTCCACCTGTGTTACTGGCTGAAACCTGCCTGGACCCTCCCCCCCACCCACCTGGGCTCTGTGACACTGATGTCATCTGATCCTGCAGGAGCATCTGAATGTTTTCACTAATGACAGAAGAAATAAGTGCTGAAGACCTGCAGTGGGCGTAATTACCCTTCTCCCTTGACCACCACAAGCATCAAAGTCCCATTTCCTCCACATTAAGATATCTGTCCCCATCCAGACCCGCAGCTCTCTCAGGGGTGATGGTGTCCATCTGCTTTAGACCCAATGGGAGAGACTTTAACAAGTGCCCCCTCTTTGCCCAGGCATGCCCACACATCTCCTTAAGGGAACAACTAGGGGAAGAAGCTCAGCAGTGCAAACTCAGAAGTGCCATGCTCAGAAGATGAATATTCGATCGGTACATCCGGGGGGTAGGCTCAGAAAGGAATGCCTAAGGTAGAAATCCCAGAATGCATCGTGTTCAGCTGAGCATAAGTGACATGAACAGTTACAGTAAACACGTTTTGTGCAGCAGACCTGGGAGTAAGCCCAACGTATCGTGTCCAGATGAAGTATCATCACAGTAAATAGCTGGATTCTAATACAGTGTGCTCTTTAGAACAGGTCTGGTAGAACGTATCAAGTGAATGTACTCTGTAGAGCAGGTGCAGTGGAACCTGTCCAGTGAATGGGCTCTGTAGTAGAGGACTGATCCGCGGGAATGGTGATCCGCGGGAATGGGGGAAAAAATGTAAATATTCACACGGTAACAGTGGGAATGGAGATGATCTTTTCAATATTCCCGTGGGGATGGTAATAAAATGTATGGTAACACCATGCTAACACTAATGAAATTGTTTGTATGGGCTTATATATTCTTATAGGCCTGTCTGCTATATTAATTATAAGGGCTTTCACCCCAAAACCAACTGGCGGCAGTGTACCCTGGGTTGTACAGGGCTGGTGGAGAAAAATTCGTGTAAACACACAAGAAGCGTGCTGCTATATGCCCGCTTTCAAACAGGGAAAAGACATAAGCAAAGTCTTTCAATAATGATGTTATTTTCTTTTTCAGAATAAAAATGTTTGAATAATTTGGTCTGAATAATGCAAAATAAATAGGTTTGGGGGAATTTAATAATTAAGTTTAAAAACATATACGGGCATATTTAATTTTACACTGCACTGTTATGTTTGTGAACACGGGGATGGGGTAGGGATGGTTCTGGTGCACCCGGGGAATGTGAATGTGCTATGTAGAACAGGTCCAGTGGAACATATCCAGTGAATGTGCTCTGTAAAACAGGTCCAGTGGAACATATCCAGTGAATGTGCTCTGTAGAGCAGGTCCAGTGGAATATGTCCACTGAATGTACTCTGTAGAGTAGATTCAGTGGAATGTGTCCAGTGAATGTGCTATATATAACAGGCGCAGCGGAACCTGTCCAGTGAATGTACTCCATAGAACAGGCCAAATGAAATCTATCCAGTAAATGTGCTCTGTAGAACAGGTCCAGTGGAACATATCCAGTGAATGTGCTCTGTAAAACAGGTCCAGTGGAACATATCCAGTGAATGTGCTCTGTAGAGCAGGTCCAGTGGAATATGTCCACTGAATGTACTCTGTAGAGTAGATTCAGTGGAATGTGTCCAGTGAATGTGCTATATATAACAGGCGCAGCGGAACCTGTCCAGTGAATGTACTCCATAGAGCAGGCCAAATGAAATCTATCCAGTGAATGTGCTCTGTAGAGCAGGTGCAGTGGAACCTGTCCAGTGAATGTGTTCTGTAGAGCAGGTCCAGTGGAACATGTCCAGTAAATGTTATTACAAGGTTCTTCGACCCCACATGGAAAATGACCTTGTAGTTTTTTGCTATTTGACTGGAATCGGCCTGGCTGGAATGCGTGGAGCGCTCACCCAGCTGAAATCCTGTCTTTCATTTTATTCCTCTCCACCATTTTGTTAAACCCTGCATAAAATCCTCTTCTATTCCTCCCATCTTGGTGCCGCTTGATTCTGTTCTCTGTCCTGCCTGGATTAGGACTCACACCCTGCTCTATATTCTTGATTATAACTGGTTTTGGTCCATGTCGTAAGGTGACGCCGTCTCAGCCGTCCTTGTTGCAGCCTCACTCGTCTGTCCTGGAGCATTTCCCACAGTTTGGCTGAAGTAGGTGAAGCAGGGAGGAGGCGGCCAGCGGCAGGTGACCTGGACAGCAATCAGGGTGACTCACGCAGCGTCTCCATCCACAGACAAAGCACAAGGTCGACTTTTTTGGCCGGCTGTTCTCCACGCAGGTCGTTCATCTAGGGGGACACTCTGTCACACTCCACCTGCATGAGCTCCCAACGCAGGGCGGATTTACTGCACACGGGGGGGCAGATTCCTGCTGGGGCCACCATGCAAGGTGCGTTACCTTGACAACTCAAGCGATGGAGGACATGAGTCAGGGTGAAAGTGTTTCCCGGGTAACAGAAATCTAGTACCCCTGTTTTCGAGCCTCCTGTTTGAAAGATACCTCGTGAAAAATACTGAGGGAGAGTACCCAAGGTTTGTATAAGTCATTTTTGTGGGAAACAAAATCAGGCCTGTGCCAAAATTGGCATGTTTTAAGTGAGAAAATAGAATGTTGTCGTTCATGTATAGCTTTGATACGATACTAACCAGCAGGGAGGAGATGGGGGGGCAGCCACAGGTTCTCGCTCCTCACAGGCGAACGGTAATCACAACAGTCAATTACACAAGCCCCTCAAAGGAGGGCGGAGGTCCATTCAGGCATGAGGTCCGCGTCGTTCCATGAGAGGAAGCATCACAGTGTGAGATTCTGCCACTGTTGTCCTGTGCAGGGGATTGTGGGATTTTCTGGCCATTCCTGGAAAAAAACCCTGAGATCTAGCTCTTACAGGAGGCCTAACTCTTCTGGCATCAGGGCTACCATCACTCTCAAACCTTATTTTCTTGTTGGGATGATGCATTAGACACATGTGCCCAGATGACTGCATTTTACGGCCTGAAATTTGTGCGTGGCTGTTACAAGGCATGGCCTTTATCCTAGGCTGTGCCGCTCTTATTGATGTCGGCGATTTAATGAAGCGCCGCTAAAGCCGAACGGCCGGATTGTATTTTGTCAGCACCGGTACAAAGAGTCAGAGGCTGAAATGAAGGCCCATTGAGTCCCGCGAGTGTGTCGCTGAAATCCTTGCACGCTCCATGGGCAGCATAGCCCTGCAATAAAAAGAAAAAGGTGATGAATATAAACATTTTGTGATGAGTTGCAACTCGAACAACAAATAGTGTGAGGAGCTGTTAAATACTGGGATAAGCAGACAAATGTTTTCTTCTTTCATTTACAGGGAACAGTGATGCATTTAATGCATAAATCCCTGCAGAGCTGCAGCTGTGTTTGCGACAGACTCCGAGGGCTGTCGTTAACCCCTCCCCCAAGTAACACTGGTGCCCAGCGGGTGGTTAGTATCCCCACCATGGGTAGTCACTCACCTAGAGTGCTGTAGTCTCTCGACATCCCTTACGTTTAACATTTAAACCTTGACCAAGTGGCCAGATGGTGTCTGACGTAACAATCGCTGCTCAGTCTCGGGGGAAATGGCACGCTTTAGGAGGGGCTCTGTGGGACTTTGTCCAAGAATATTAAAGGCCTTTTAAATTTAACACCCACCTTTACGGTACAGGAAACAGCCGTCTCTGTAATGCACGCCTCATTCATACACGCCATCATTCAGCAAAGCGCATCACTGTAATAAATATGCCCAACCCACTAAATTAATTAATCTTCTGCTTTATTAATTATTTTAATAATTTGGGGACATTCATTATTAAATTAATAGCTTCAATAATCTATATGCATCCATCTATCTTCTATAGCAGATTATCTGGTACAGGATTTCACTGAGTTTGAAGCTCCTGCGGAGGAGGACTGGGCGAAAGGTGGGGAACTCGCTGGACGGGGCACCATTATGACACAGAGCGCACTATGCAGTCACTAGGGGGGACGTCACTGCGCCTGAACTGCTGTCTTTGGACTATGGAAAGAAACCGTAGGTGGTTCTAGACTCTATTTATGGGGGCTTTAACTAGCCTATTTTTTATCTCAGTGCCCCTGAAGAATTATTTCTTTACACATCTTGTATAAAGTACTAATTAGGGACCCCCCATCCCTGCTCATCAAATTGAGTCTCTGCGGTGGCATCCTGTGTTACTTCAGATTGATTGGGTCGAATCCTAGAATTTCCCCTGAAGGACACCAAAAGCACCCAGGATAATTCCACACAAACATGGGTAAGTGAAAACACTTACAAAGGGAGGGGAATTGAACCCACAACCCTCAGGGTGCATACCAACAGTGTTACTGGTTGTGCCACTGTAATGCATTCACCATTCACATGCAGAAACTATGAAGACACTTAGAAAGGGAAGGGATTCAAACCCACAACCCTAAGGGTATGTACCAACAGTGCTCCTGGATGTGCCACTGTGCACTTACCATACACATGCATACACTATATGGACAAAAGTATAGGGACACACCTCTTAATCACTGAATTCAGGTGTTCCATTCAGACCCACTGGCACAGGTGTATAAAATCAAGCACCCAGCCATGCAGTCAGGATTACAAACACTTGTGAAAGAATGGGTCATTCTGAAGAGCTCAGTAAATTCAGGCATGTTACTGTCGTAGGATGCCACCTTTGCGATAAGTCAGTTAGTGAAATTCCTTTCCTGCTAGATATTCCATGGTGAACTGTAAGTGATATTATTGCAAAGTGGACCATTTAGGAAAAATAGAAACTCAGCCATGAAGTGACAGACCACGTAACAGAGCTGGGTCACTGAGTGCTGAGGTGCATAGAGCGTAAAAGTCGCCAAAACCGTGAGCCGGGAGCTTCATGGAATGGGCATCCATGGCTGAGCAGCTGCATGCAAGCCTCACATCACCAAGCACAATGCCAAACGTCAGATGGAGTGGTGTAAAGCACACCGCCACTGGACTCTGGAGCAGTGCAAATGTGTTCTGTAGAGTGACAAATCATGCTTCTCTGACTGCATTGCGCCAACTAAAGTTTGGTGGAAGAGGCATAATGGTATGGGGTTGTTTGTCAGGGGTTGGGTTAGACCCCTTAGTTCAAGTGAAGGGAACCCTTAATGCTTCAGCATAATTTAGATATTTTGGTCAATTCTTTGCTTCCAACTTTGTGGGAACAGTTTGAGGGCAGGCCTTTTCTGTTCCAGCATGACTGTGCCCCAGTACACAAAGCAAAGTCAATAAAGACATGCTTGGGTGAGTCTGGTGTGGAAGAACTTGACTGGCCCTCACAGACCATGACCTCCACCCCATGGAGCACCTTCAGGATGAACTAGAACAGAGATCGCAAGCCAGGCCTTTATATCCAATATCAGTGCCTGAGGTGGTGCAATACTTTAGTCCATATAATGTACATACACAGGGCAGAAGGTATGAAACCACCCTGCATAGGATGGCAGGGCAACTGTATTTTATATAATACAGTGTGTGTGTGTGTGTGTGTGTATATATATATATATATATATATATATATATATATATATATATCAAAATTAATGGGTTAAGGCGGATTAATCCATCATTATGACTAATCTGATTAAAATTTTTAACGCAAATAACCCGTCTCCACAGAGGATCCCGAGTTCAGAATCCAAGATGGTTGTGCCCTTTATCAACAGAAGGGAAAATATATGTATGTGTGTGTGTGTGTAGTACCTTGGAGGAAGATATTACTCCAACCCAACACAAGGTAAACATGCCTGAAAACACATATACCTGGTGAAAATGAATAAATTCAGCAACAGTTTGAGGCACAAATAATGTAGGCCTAGTAGTACACCCTTACTTAATGTATTAATTAACCAGAAACTAAATGTTACATGCTGATTCCATGTTCGTTCACCATGAATCCAACATATCGGTTCATGCATTTCATGCAGTTACCGTATTTGTTCAGGATTTGTACTTGAGTAGCCCCTGAGTTACTAGGTGACTTGTGGCCCCTCGAGTAAAGTGTTACTATTACATTTTATGCAATAGATTTTATTCTGTTTGACCTGAAATATTGACGTAGTGGCAGTGAAATGTCAACTGTGACATACTGGTCGCATTCAATCTGTATAACATAACCATCTTTCCCGTTTCGGTTCTCATTCCACTTCAGGTGACGTATCTCCGTGTTTTGACTAAAGCCGTCGTGGCTCGCGGTTGCATCAGTTCAGCATCGGGACGTGTAACGAGGGGATGGAGGTATACTGACCTTGAGATCGGGCGGCGCTTCATCCCGATGCAGGACAGCGAGAGGGCACCGGCTGGACAGGTCGGCAGCCTGTGTTGGCTGTGGGAGATTGTCACTTTCAGTGAAGACCCCGGCTCCGGTGCTTGTGACATTTGCCTCCATCTCTTGCCCAGGGGAAGAAACAAATGGAATCCGGAAAACAGCAGAAAATCTGCAAAACACGTGATACAATATGTTTGTGTGTAACTTGCCAGGAGTTATAGTTTAAGTGAACATCAATTTGTTTCAGTGCATTTTTATATGTGTACCCCTAACCAGTAAGTTGACTTGGACATAGCCGTCTGCTAAATTAATGGAAGCAAACGTATCATTATTCTACACATGATTTCTCCTGATAATCATTAATCACCCTCGATTTTTTTCCGGATACCTTCAGTACCAAATGAGCTGCGTATTTATCTAAGTCTGGCTCGTTTTCCATTCGCAAACTTAATTACAAGTGAAACGATTAAAAATGTTGTTTACAGGGCTAGTCTAAGCCTACCGTAAGAACAGGATAACTACACTGCAGTTAAATTAAAACTAAAAATAATAACTGCAATAAAAGTCTGAAGACTGAACATAATTAGTAGAATTATCTGTCTACCACTATTATTTCTGCACTATAATCTGCATAAAGTGTACATGTTATTATTATTTTTAGTGAGAATTAAACCGTTTTCCTGTGAATGGCCTGCTCGTTATCAGTGACAATGGGGATGTTCCGGATATTACTCAGAACTGTTTGGCCTGTGATTACCATTCATAACGGTGCACTTTACACGTGGACGGTTATTTTCACGATTAGTCATTAAAAATTTTTTTTTAAATAAAAGTTTCCCAAATATGGGTCCCTTCCGATACGAAACCAGTCCAGTCACTTCCAGATTAGAAATGAAAAGACAATTACTTTCCCCGCCACAAATGGGAAATTTCATTAAGTCGGCGTTAACATACAACGTTAATTTAGTGGTGAATTGGTTTAGAGCCACTGTTTTTCTGCTTAGGAAAAGGGTATTTTCTGTCATTTTTATTCTACGCACCGTTAATAAATATTCAATACTTTGATGTCTTTTGAACAAAATCTCCAGTTTATCCACGATGTTTATTCATAAACTCAAGAATTAGGCCTACAGTAGCCAAGATATTCCAGCAATCCCGTTTATTTTAAGCATAGTCATCTTAAAAATCACTACCTAATACGATCGCACCCATCGCGCGAAATGTGACCGGTATAATAATCTACACCAACTTGGCTGATGTCAACCTGAAATCCAGGAAGGTGAAGAGGCTTTGCTGTAAAAACAACGCCCTCAGTGGGCGAGTGCATGCAACCTCCATCTCACCGAGGAGCCGAGGGTCATTACAGCTGTTATATTGCTTTGTGCCAACAGATGATCGTTAATATTGCATCAGCTTTGCAATTTCACCGATCGACCGAAAGAGCAGATGCACTCATTGTAGCGGCGTTAGTAAATAACCCTCGGCGCCTGACAAAGGGAGAGGGGGGGCGGTGAACTTGTAGACACTTAAAACGTCATCTGCAATAGTACCCCTGACTGTATATCTCTCCGCGAGCCAGAGACGGGGAGCAGAAAGTGAAGGAGACGGTGTGGCTGGTACTGTAACTACAAAACATCTGAAATCTCATCCAGATTCTTTGGTGTTTAATTCCTGCGATTCCACGGTTTTCTAAAACCTCCCCGTTCGGCGTCTTGGAATTGCAACAGAACGTTTTTCCTCTTTTGTCTCCAGCCCTCCTACCCATTTTTTCCCCGAGGTTTCTAAGGCCGGACGATTATTTCTTGCGCGGAAACACTTTTGCGAAGAAGAGTGCGGTCCGTCTCGCCAGCATCGCTTTATGCGTCTGGGTATCGCTGCCATTTATTTGATGGACACACGCCTATGCGACTGGGCAGGACCTCCAGAGTAACCGGACACGGGGACTTCCTCTGAGTTATAATAAAGTTGATCGGAAAGGGCAGCGACAGACAAAAGCATCGACAACATCAGAAAGGACATCTTCGTGGAAAGGGTGAATTATAATCAAATGTTTAAAGTTCACAGAGTGCACGTTAGATGTTTAATTTGCGCTAGTATATAGTGTGTATAGCATATTTTTATGATTTGGCGTCGATTACATGTTTTATATGAACGTTAAATATTTCGTTCTTGGCATAGCAGCAGTTGCTTGGGGATCTTTACACCATAAAACCCGTCTGTCTTGTTGTACACAGAGACATCACAGCTGACGCCTGCATTCCTTTCGTTGTCCGTCATCCAGGCGATCGCCGGCCACTTGCGGATGCGCTCTTCTGGAGCGGTTTCTTCCTCGGCATTTACATGCGATGGCCGCGTCTGGGGGACCGAAGGCACCAAAGAGCGATAAGTTGGACGAGGCGCAGGCACTGGCCAAGAACTGCGCCGGCAGACCAGACTTTCTGCCGTGCGACGGGCTGTCTATCTGCGCCACGCACAGCCACGGAAAGTGCTTCAAGCTGCACTGGTGCTGCCACTTGGGCTGGTGCCACTGTAAGTGCCGCTAATCTCGGATTTCTAAGAAACACTCCAATGTAACCTGCCATTCGGGATTGTTATACGCTTTAGCTTGGCTGTTTTCGTAAAAGCACGAACGAGCGTGGAATTGGGGCGTTAAACTAACTGAATAAAATGCAGATATTAAGGGGACACTGGCTTTAGACTATATTTATGTTACTTATAAATATAGACATATATATCTTAAGAAGTTCTACCATCAACAACGGAACACCAACAATAACAACAACTATAACAATTATTATAATAATAGATAAAGTAACAGCATCGCTATAAATCACCACGAGAGAGAATAATAATTTACAGAAGCATTACTAAAACGTGCATAGCTAAATCCGGGCTTTATTGGTCATTTTTGTTTCAGTGTGAGCTCAGGTTATGAGCAGATAGGCGGTTTATTTTTGTTTGTATTGTGTCCGCTTATAAAGTTATGTATGTATGCATTATCGACTAATGTGCAAAAATACCACGGTAAATTCCCATGTGTCTGGACTTTACTGGCGTCGGACTCTCTTCCCGTAAAAGCAGAAGTGATCGGCATTGCATGAGAGGTGGGGGTGCATCTTTTCAGGCCCTGACATCTTCTTTTCCAAAACACAACTCTATTAACTTACTAACGATGTTAGATATGGCGATGGTCGCTATATCCTGTGTAATTTGAACAGGACATTGTCTGGAACGTAAAATGCCTGAAATTCCTCTGAAAAGTAGTTAATTCGACTCATTTTAATTACCCAATATTCACGCCATTCTTTTCCGCTTATTGTAATGCTGACTTCTAATAAGTATTTCGTCTATCGAATAATTAAATATCATCTATCTTGTATACTGCATTTCTAAGTAATTTCAGACGATCTGGGGAAATCAAGCAATCTGAATCCGCTTTGATCGGACTACTTATCAGAATATTCTATGCACCATTTACTTTTGCTACTAGACTAGTTGTTCTAGCACAGAAGGAAAAACGAGCATTTATTGTACTTGCGAAAGAGTGGTTCAGTTTCACGTATTTATCAACCTATACAGTATTTGTTGATAGCCCTGGTACAGGCTTGCCCTAGTGTTTCTGACAGTGTATGATTTTGGATGTAGTACTTTATCCCCCTTTGGACCACTAGAGGGCGTATGTTTTTTCCCCATAGCCCCATGCCATTCTTTATCATACATGCTATTAGGCCTGCTCACGTGAGCCGTGAGCTGTGTGTGTGCCCGCGTGTCCAGTCTCATATGCTATGTGTCCTGTGAAGTGGGGGAGGGGTGAAGCAAAGAGGTCTGTAATATATATACATCACACCTGACTTCATGAAGAAGAAGCGCAAAGGTCTGCATAGAACAGGTTCAGGAATGTTGGCAGGAATTTGCCCCGCTGTGCTTCAGCATTCTGACGGGGGCTTGACACCCCCTTCAGTCGTCTTCGCCGAAGCTGAATGTTTAAGTCGTATTAATGGGCTGGTTTTAAGCATCAGCTCAGAGGCAAAAGTGGGAGACTGTCTCTTTGTAGAACATGAGCCTTTAGTCATGTGCCGCTCCTGAGGAGATGGTGAAGGTGTGCGTGACTCTCGGGGGCGGCTACGGTGCGAGTCTCCTGCCGTGTGCTGACTTTCGCTTCACATCCGGGGGGGAACGTGCTTGATTTCAGGTTCACCTGCTGCCTGTTGCAAGCTGAAACTATTCTACTGCGCAGAACATCATTAGAAGATAATATTTTATAGAATTTTAAGTGTTTTTTCCTTTTATTTAGTTTTAGGAGTTAAGGATGATATTAAGGTCGAGTAACTCAAGGGTTCACTGCACTTGGTGGATCTTCTCTACTGATTCGAACCCACAGCTTTTTTGGCCTGCTAGGCTACATGCTCGCCTGCCCTTGTCCAGCTGTCCTTCACATCGCATTGATCTATCAGGTCTGGCTTTCACATCTCGTCTCTGGGCTCTGCAATGCAAAATCCATAGTCACCATAGCGGCTTGTGCTGTGGTCACATGATCACAAAGGGATTGTGTGTGTGTGGGGGGGGGATGTTTTGCAAGACAAGGCATGAAAGCATGATTATGCAACTGGGGAAGCATAATTTAAAACAAGGAAGCTGGGGGCTCATGGAGAGCACTCAGAATTAATCCGATATAGCCTCCTGACATGAAAGTCCCTGGTGCTGTGAGATGGATATTGGCGCCTTTGCACAAAACTTCGTATTTGGTCTCTCAAACTGGAGATATCTGTGATTGTTAGGGCGAAATATTCCGTGCCATGTAGGCAGCACGTAAACACGGGCGGAATCAGCGGATTAGACAGTCGCTGTCACGCCATGTCACGCGGACCGAATCGTGTGAAACCGCCGGACGCAGCTGGCGCGCCTGATTGGATCACCGTAGTGACGGGCGAAAAGGTCAGATGCGCGTTATCGTTGGACACGTCGCCAAGGGGGTCTGGTGCTTTTTAATTCTGTGACAGACCACCTTTTGACCCCTGTGGTAAATCTGACGGCACATGACTGCGTGTGTAGCGGTCACCGGGAACCGGCGGTTAAGTCGACCGCAGTTAGCGTTCCATGGGCTGGTGATTTGCGTGCAGATGCAGACGATGCTTTCACTTCCACTGGAGCAGGCAGGATGGGCAGCCTCCCACAATGAGAGCACATCAAGCTTAATCTCAGCCTCTCACGCTAAACCAGTCAGGCCCTGCAGCACTTGGCGTGATTACCCTGTCGATCCAGTGTGCTGCCCCCCCACATACAGGTTTGACATGGCTCAGCCGACGTCGGGCTTTCGGAATGGCTGAGTGTTAAAAAGCAGCACACATAAAACGCTGCCTCGGTCTGACGAGACAGACTCGGCTGAGATTTGGCTGATATTCATGTGCTAATGCTCTGGGTGACGACGTAAAAATCCTCTTTGCAGCTTTGGTGCTCTCCAGCACTGTCTGCCAGGCAGCAGAGAAGCTGTATAACCTTGACTGTCTGTATAATCTTGGTATTTTCAGTCAAAGTATTAAAGTTTTATGATCAATCGCTGCTGGTGTATTTTTAGGGTTTCACCGAGTTCTGAAATGAAATCGCGGTCAGCTTAGATCACTCTGTGGCAAAGTGGTCGATTCTGTGTTATTACTGCCTGATGATTGTTGGGGAAACTCTGAAAATGACCATCATAAAATTATGCACTGTCACTCTCTGCCGTTTAGGGGCTGGTTACTGTCGCTGGGATGGGGTCCCCTTCTGAACTCAAGGGGTCATGGGTGGAATTCACTCCATTGCCAGATCTGCTGTTTTCTGGGAACAGGAGCTGAGCATTTTCAGTGAAAATCTTATTGCCCGTGTCTGGCTCGTTCACAAAGCTGTCCCCTCACTCACCTTCGACCCTACCGTGACCTCACCCCTTCCATCTTTATGGGGGGGGGGGGGGGGACTCCTTCACTGCCGTGCAGAGTGAGAGAGTAACAACAGGCATCCTAAAATTTACAGTGTCTGATAATCTGGTGAGGCAGACAATGTGAATCCTGGGCTGACAGTCACCAGTAGGACATGCCGGACTGGGAATGCTGGGTAATGTTGCCCCCACCCGTGGAAATGTTCCACTCTAGAAGGTAATTAATACACTCAGCATGACATATTCAAATCAGGGGCACAAGGCTAATTATGCTGTTATTTATTCTGTCTCAAGCGTCTGCATGTTGACATCAGTGGAGAGAGTTCCTTCATGCCCGGAATGAGGTCCCTTCCCACTGAATGGGTGTTGGAAATGGTTTGGACACAAGCCATTTGGATATTGACAAACCGTCTTTTTTTTCGCCTGTTTACCTTGGATTGTAAATACGTTCGTCTTCTCGTTGCGAAAAGGAATTGGCTGGCTTGGCTTGAAGACACTCAGTTTGCATCAGACACAGGAAAATGGAGGGATCGTGTTCAAAACTTTCAAAGGGGAACAGGAAATGCAGTGGTGAATTAGTCAATGCAGGCAGGAATCTGATTCGATTTGCATATGTGTGTATTTTTGTGTATCTCACTTCCTCAGACTAGTGTTAATTTGGAGTAGTGCAAGCTTCACATGCCAGGCTCCTGAATTCAGCTGATGCATTGTGGGATATAAATGATTAAATTGGCATTGAGCTCACTAAGACTGGCCCAAGAACCCTAGGAGCTCACAGTAGCTTCCAGTCGGGCCTGGTGCAGTCTCTTCTGGTCTAGCCGTGGAACCACTGTGTGGCCGGGGTCTGTCCTGAGCTCTGAAAGATTGACATCAGTACACCTTTTCTCCATCGACATTGAAATACAGGCATGGGTACAGGGGATGGACGTGGAGCAGTGAAATTTGCGTGTGCTGTCACTTTAAGTCCAAATGTGTTTATGTCAGAGTCAGAAACCGTCAGATGTGTAATGGTTGTATGATTTTAGTCTCTCGGTTCCATCGGCATTTCGGTGAAGACGTTTCACAGCGCTGGGTTTTGCAGTTCATGCCCTGGCAGAGTCGCAGCCCTGCGTATAATCCCACAGTGCCCCTGCACGCCAATCCTGTCCAGGACCGAGACGGAATGGACGGATCGGAAAGTCGTAATTCACCAAAGAGCCCCGTCTGTGTTAATCAACTGCAAACAATGTGGTTTTACATCCCAGCAAAGCCGATCCCTCAGGCTTCTGCCAAGCAGCAAGCGCGCTTGTGAAAGATTCTCAGTAGATTCTCATCAAGTAGAAATATCTTTGTTTTCCAATTAATCTGTGTAGGATTTGAACAGCCTTCAGTTTAATGGGCAAGAAGTATCTGAATTCTGTGCTTTTTTGAGACATGTCTAGGTGGTTGTCAGGGGGCCATGAGGCTGTGTGCAGTGCACACTAACAAAGGCTGCCATGTTTGCTTCCCGGGAGCACTGGAGCGATGCCATCTTTAAATCATAAGGGGTGGGGGGATGATTAGAGGCCAGCAGTGTGGATTAGACCACAGCTGTGTTCGGGAGGTGAGGGAGGGGAGCACAGGAGCAGTGATGGCTATCATCCGGCTGTGAAGTCGCGCCTGTTTTGTTCAGGGTCCCCGAGGATTGTAGGGAGCGGGGAGGAATTGAAACCGAAAAAACGGGAGATTTATTTAGTGCCCTCGTGCACAGCTGGTGAGAGAGATGAGCCAGAGCTGCTCGTTACAGATAATTAGCTGTGTTTAATGCCACCGGCAATATGCCGTGTCTGGTGACAGGCTCGTCCTGTGGCGTCAGTGGGTGTCCACCTGTTTGGGATGCCCGCGGTTTCTTTTGGTCGCCGATAAATAAGTGAAGAGGGGAGAGAGCTGCAGCGTGGCACCTCCCGCCGAAGGGTGAGGTGCGTGTTACCTCCCCTCAGATGGGCCAATGAGCAGAGGCGAGATGCTCGTGGACATGGATGTTCACAAGCAAGGCCTATGCCTCCTCAAAGCCCCAGAATGCACCGGGCCCTGTCTCGGCCCAATGAATAATCACACCTGGCTCGTTCTTTATTTTTCAGATCTTAGCACGTACCATTTCACAAGGAAACGTTCTCTAAAGCAACCGGCAGCTTTATTTTTTCATTTCCGGGAGTTGCCAAGATACACGTCACTCTAGAGTACAACAGCCGTACATCTTATGAGACTTGAACCCATGACCTTCAGACATTGACTTGGCGTTGACTCTAGAGATGTGTGTGGCCCACAACGAAGACTTCTGTTCTTCCGCGCTGCTCACAGGTGGCAGGAATTGGTGGCCCAATTGGTGCTCATTTTGGGGAGAAGTTTAGCCAATGATCACGTACAGCAACTCAGTGGAGTCCAGAGGGTTGGAACATGCTGCTTCTCATTAAGTAATTAAATGGAGAAATAGCAAGTAATGATTCCTAATGGCAGAGCGGAGGGTTCTCAGGCTCTTTGCCAAATCTCCCATGATGCTTTTGGCTAAGGACTTTTACTTATAAGCTGTCATTGGGCAGCAATCAGACTACTAGGCTATCATTGGGTAGAACTCAGATGGCTAAGCTATCATTTGGTAGAGATCAGACTGTTGTGGAAAACCTCTAACATCTAAGCTGTCAGTGGAACTGAAAGTACAGATGTTTATAACATGATGTTGCAACAGCTACAGGACTTTCGGAGACATATAAACAAAACAAGCCCTGAATTTGTGGTCTCACCTTATGGTGCTTGAAATCACTGTAATATTTTAAAAATCAGATTCCATTATCACTGACTTTTACTGCTTCAACTTGACAAGTTGGCTGGAGCAACAAGGGAAAACCTTTTTGCGAAAAAGCATAGGGGTCTGTAGTTTGATTTTTTAAATAATTTGAGTTGCGCTGCTTCCATTGACTGAATGAATTGCACATCGTACCCCAAAGAAAGTCACTGCATTCTGAGTGGCTGCTGGAAACCAGTGCAACTATCCCTGAGATGGTCTCCCATCCAGCCCTGCGTTAAGTGTCTCCCAGTAATAGCTGTCCCTGAGATGGTCT
>JAODJW010000102.1:1067427-1077780 GCA_026777045.1 Hyperopisus bebe
CCCCCCCCCCCCCCTTTTTAAAATATTTAACACAAAGGAGGCCTGAAGTACTGGGGAGAGGATTGGAACTTAAGATGGTGTGTGGACCAGCTTTGCAGCAATCAACACCGAGCTTCAGAAGAGGCAGCATTTACTCTTATCGGAGCGAGAGTTTATTAGGGAAACAGGCAGGATTAACAGAGTCCATTTTGTCCCTCAAGGTCCCAGACTGCTCAGCTGCCTGGATGGTATCTTATTTTTTGTGTGTACAAGGATATTTACAGACTGGGGGGCAGTGGGGGGGGGGTCACATGTCACATCACTCAGACTCAACCTTTCCAGTTGGCACAGACCTCCATGGTGGATTACCGACACGATACACCAGCTAACGGACACTTATTTTCCTGTTTTGTCACAGCTGTACCACGGAGCCCAGGGAACAGGGCTGGAAATCAGCTATAAGGAAGTGATTAAACAAAAAAAGAGTGAAAAAACACAGACTGATGCTCAAGCAGCTGGAATATGTCTGCGTGAGAGGCGGGGGTACAGAGGATGTGTTTTTAATAAGGTTGAAACGCACCACAGCCTTTGTGAGCATCCCCCCACCCCCCAGTCAAATATTCATTGCTTTTTCTTTTCCAACCTGCCGCTTCTCTGTGAGAGAGCTACGTCCTTCCAAAGGCAGCGTTGGCTACAAGCTCTGTGCAGGCGCCACTGTCACCGGTCTCTGTAAAAAAATCATTCACTCGCAGCTTCAGGAAGTGTAACGACCCGCCCAGCGCAGGTAAGGACAGGCAGTCTGCGTGGGATCATCACAATGAGGCAGTGGTGGGGGGGGGGGTGGGGGTGAATCAGCATTAAGCGTTTGATCAGCTGCCGCAATCAGGTCCGCAGTTTGTGGCCTTGAGAGATTTTCCTGGATCGCTGCTGGGTCGTCCTTGGTGGGAATATATGCAGAGAATAACTAGCTTGGAAGGAAATTATTCAAACCTTGTATTTTTGCCAATTTAACCACCAGCGATGGTGGAGGAGCGCGGAGCCACATATTCTGCGTGTACTTCCTCTCGCACAGGAAGCTGTCACGTCCATGTGGCCTAGGTGCTGACAGTTTATTGTTTTGTTTGGTAACCATACGCTCTGGTGCGAACCCCATGCCCGCTTGGCCGTCTGAGCTGAATAAATCATAACGTGGGAGGACAGCGATGGGGAGGAGGAGGGTAGAGAGGGTCCATTTGTCACAGTCGATTTTAAAGAAACAGACAGGACTGATAACATGATGGACAGGCCCCCCTGCACTTTGAGTCATGCCAACAGTGCCGTCAAAAAATAAACAAATAAATTAAAATTATATAGTCACTGTGGATTCGAGTGTGCGGGGAGGTCATGGTTTTTTAAATAGCTGTCACACAAATCCCACATCCTTAAAGCAGAAAGCAGTATTTATAGAGGAGTAGTATTTGGCTGGTATTTGAGGCTAGTAATTATGGGAGGTTATTGGAGTTATCTGAAAGTAATGATTCAAGAAAGGTACTTATGGCCAGGCGGCAGTCGTTGATATCGGTTAGCACTTAGCGTCTGGGATTAGCGGCATCCGTCGTCATTCTCTGCTGTTTCACCACCGCCATGAGGCATCATCACCTATGTGGATTGAGGGCAGAAGACCATCACTCCTCCTTCTGACTCTGTATCAAAATATTCAGTGAAAAGACCTGCTCTGATCATTTTAACACTCACTTCCTTAATTCCTACCTACCCTTCAAAAGAAAACCTTTCACCTGCAAAAAGTAAAATTGTCTTCATCATAAAATAGAAGGAAAAATTAGTTATCAAGTGGTCTCCCGGAAATGAAGACCACAACACTTCTGGCTCAAGGATTCTTTTGTCCTTTGCCTTTGGTGGAATTTCTCAAAAGATGTTTACAAGCTTCTACAGAAGAACTTGCTGGTCTATTATGTGAAATCATCTAAGAACAAGCACTGCACAAATCTGGAAATGAGTGCAGCCCAAATACCGGGCACCAGGGTTGCTCCTAAGGAGACTTCCTCAGTGAGGGTAACATCGGTTTGCAGTTCCGAACAACAAGCAGTTATTAACTAAATTTGAATCGTTTGTCTGTGGGGGATTTGTCATAGCCTCCCTCAGGCAAGTCAGCTGTTTTACAAAAACGGTAAAGAATTAACGGATTCCACAAAGGCCTTTGGGCAAAATAGTTATCGACTGTTGTGTAATACTCATTTTAATATATTGACATATACTAATGATCCTTCAAAAATAAATGATGCGAAATGAACTTTAGAAGATGGATTCTTTCCTGAATGCAGAATTGATTTTTGAGTTGAGACTCATTCTAGGCACAGTTATTGGCTGTGTTGAAACATCACTGTTGCCGTGAGGCTTAGAATTCTCACAAGGAACCATGCGGCCTGCTTGTACCTGGGAATTCGCCCAAACTCAAGAGACCCGAAACGCAGGTCATCAACGGAGGATTGCAGGGACCTCCACCGGCGTTAATAAGGGCAAAATTATCAGGGTTATTGATGGCTAGACGTTCATCGTGAAGATTAAGATTTTGACAAAAAGGCCAACAGGGACTTAAGTGCTCCAGGGTCCGATTTTGACAACGCTTAATTAATCCATTAATGAATCCATTTAAATTTCCTCCTCTCACAACTGCTGAATCCATTTGGAAAATTCTAGCGCTTCAGTCACAGGCAGGTGACACTACGGGAAGCTCTCTCAAATAGAGTACTTATAAAATACCTTGTTACAGGCATTGCCACCAGCAGAAAGTGTTCATCCATTCAGGGCTTTGGAACCAGTCAAGAATTATAAAAGCACAAATTTGAACATTTAGACTGAGGGAAAATGCATTTTTGAAAATGTTTCCAAGTGTCGTTCTGTACCAAACACACTGACTTCTGAGGTCGTCCACGGTCCTTAGGATGGGCGTCTTGCGTGGCCTGCAGCTGCCCCACACCCAAATGAAAACAGCGAGAGGCGATGTTTAAATGTGTCCTGCACCGGCAAGGAAAATCGATTCTGATTGGTCTGAATCCCCGCTGCAGACTGCCTATTTCCTCCACTGCTTGAAGGCCCATGAAAGGTAATTTGCAAAGCAGTGATTCTGCCCTGTAAAAAAAGCAGAGGCACATTGCTATTTGTGTGCCATATTTCTGTTCAGTAACATATTCTATTTCATTCAATTTTGGAACATTTCATTATTCTGTTTTACAGTTTGAATTGGTTAGCATTAGCTTAGCTATTGAACGGTAATGAATGCAGCAGTACAACACTGGTTATATTTATGTATGATAAAACATATTCAGTTTGAGGTGTAATGGGGGGCAAGTAAAAGTCAGAATGTTCACTTGCTGTACCTGTGCCAGATTGTAGATCATACTAAATTAGCTCCTGTTTTCTCCCCCCGGGTCCCCTAGAACACACGCCCCGATTCCTAAATATCACACCCCTGTTGTTAAACGGAGGTCTTTTGCTCTCCCTGCTGTTTTGCTGAAACCCCCTTAACTCCCCCCTCCCAATAACGTCCCCATTCCTTTCAGTCTGTCTCATGGAGCAAATCTTACAGGCATATATACTGATAAATCGGTAAGTGCCACATCAATCACCAAAAAAAAATAAAAGCTGATGGCCTTAAATTCAATCCAGTTCCAAGACCACTGCGTAAGCATGAAATATCTAATTTTATGAGAGCAAAAAACAGCAAGTGGCTTTAGTAGCTGCCCCAGGCTTTCTACTGTAGTGCACAATAAGCGTTATAATTCCCCTTAGAATTCCAAAACATCACTCAGATCGCAAATGCTCTTATGGAGACAATCCTGGGCCTTGAGGTCACATGATCAGTTGTCTTCTGGTCCCCTTTGTAACTCTAAATAAGAGCCAATTGTTTACTCAAACCTTTGTGCCTCATTTGCTGTTGCATGTTCAGGATCATTTGCACATGAGAGTTACCTAAAGTCACCCATCCCTTGTATAGATAACACAGTTGGTTTACCGGTCCCTCCAGTGTTAAAAGCTGTCACACTTGCAGGTATTTAAGTCCAGCTTTGAATAAAAACAGCGATTTGCCCAAGTTGGGATATTTTAGACGGACTGGTTTGGGATCAGGTGTAGCCAAGTTGCCCTTCAAAGCAATGTGAAAAGAGTGGACTGCAGAGTTTGGGATGTCCAATGATGGCCCTTTGACCCCCACCCATGGGTAGTGACCCCCCCCCAGCATCTCAGAAGCATCTGAAACAGAAAAGCCCCTTAATGCTGCCCCTCCAGTAATAAAGATGAAACTGGAGTTCTTCTTTAGAAGGTTTCCAAGGGTCACGGTAATGGAAAGTCCTCTCCACCACCCCCTGTGCTGGCTGCTTCAATTTACTGATCTGGAATCAAATAGGCAAAAAAGCCAAGGGATGTGATGTCCTGAGGAGTAACGGTGCGGCAGTACGATCTCACCAACGTCACCGAAATATCATCAACTCATTTCAGCCAATCAGCCGGATCAGCTTACATGAAGTTTTTGCCAAACTCTTCCATGGCAAACATTACCATGTCAACGGGAACGTTGCCTCGAGCTACCCAGATCGTCCCCAACACCACTCTGCTAACCCTACTCATGCTCAACAGGTTGTTCTGATTAATTCGCACCATCTGGGTTACATACACTAATGAGTCTACGGGCACAGGGCTGGTGATCAATTGCCATGGAAACGCAAACTCACCCCAAACCCAGCCCTGTATTACCACTCTACTTCCCACAGCCTCACACTTATATAAAAAGCTTCACGGTGTCACATTTAGAGTGCATGCTGCAGCAATCGTCTAATCATCACAGTCTGTAGATGCAGGACTGGCAGACATAGCCGACTACCTAAACAAGACCCAAAAAAGAGCCGAGCAAAAAGACATGAGCGTAAAATCACTGAAAAAATCCACAGCCTTCATGGCTAGGCTGGGGGGTAGGCCGGGATGCGATGGACTCCACTACGAAGAGGTCCTTAGCTTCCTGCATGACAGGAAGCACCCTGAGGACCCTCACCTCTGAGGTGAGCCCAGAAGAATGTTGGCAAAGTCCAGGAATCCTTCTCATTGCTGTGTGACTGCTGTGTGTGGAGCAGCCAAGGGGAGCCGGGGAACTAATGGCGTAATGTGCAATTTGCAAGACACAGTGGAGGCAAAGTTTAACAACTGACGAGGTAACAGCTCTCTGTGTGGGTAATATTTTCCAAAACAGCAACAGCTGGTAGCACAGTGGATTAATATGGGTCCTGCTGCTGTAGCATTTGGGAAGACACTTGATCAGCTTTATTGAAAATATACCGCTGTGCAAAAGAGCGATATGTGTTAAAAAAGGGGGGGGGGACAAGCTGTTTTTGGATAAAGGCGTCCGCTAGCTGACTAGGAATTCCTCGTAGCACAGCGTGGATTCACAGTTTGACATTCTCCCTCTTTGTGTCGTCCTTGCGTTTAATGTGGCTGGATCTGCCCGCGATGGGGTCAGGGGAGCCCCCTCGCCCCCCGAACGGCTCCACGACTCGCTGGAGCACCGCCGCCGGTGTTCCGTCGCCAGCAATTTTGAAAACGTGGGCCTGCGCCCATCTGGTCTCCCACCGTCCAGTTTGCGGTTCGCCAAACGGAGACCCTCTGGGCACGCATGGTGACGCCGTGACCGTCCTGCACAAATCGACGACTGAAGGGCCATTGTTGGGAGGAAAGGCATCCCAGCAGCCTGTGCTCCCCTACCTAATTGTCCATTTACAGAGAGAACAATACCCCAGACCAGAACAGGAAACAAAGACTGGTTAAAACACTGCTGCTTCATTGTGGCCCCTCCTCCTTCCCTCACAAGGCCTGGAAAATGCATGGAATTGAGTTCTGTGGGGGCTGGGTATTGGTTTCAGAGCATTCAGGGAGGGAGACAGAGCGAGGTAGCGGGGCGGGGTGGGGCGGGGGGGGTTGTGTACAAGTGTGAGGCAGTCCCAGCTCTCCCTTACAGCACTCCCGCTATCACGGGGAACAGGACAGCCTTTCAGACCCCTTGTGTTGGGAGAGCTGGTCAGGAATGGTAATGAGCCAGCATACGCTGCCATCAGCTGTGCGTTCAGCACTGTAGGTAGGGGTGTGGATGCTCCTAAACGGTGCGTGACGCCAGTAGGATGTGCAAAGCTCTTGTATCGTTGCATCTTGTCATATTTCCAAGCATTCTCTCCGTACTTCCTGTCTGCACCATAGGATTTTCCGCACAGAACCATGTAGAAATAATTCCTTGTAATTTATGTATATAAAAATATAATGTATTTATTGTATATAAATTGTGTTTGTATATGTTTTATTTGCTCCTGGTTAAATGCTGAAAACATTTCATTGGCCCGGTACCTGTTCTCAGCACAATGTCAATAAATTTGGATCTAATCCAAAGGGAAGATTATTCTGGAGATTATTCCACCCCCCCCTCTCCCCAAGAAGGTGTACGTGAACTGTCTGGGGGTCCCCAAGGACCTGGTTAGAATACCCTGACCTACTCCATTCTACTGCTCGTATTCACCAATTGGTATCCTTGACGGCATCATCCTCAACAACATTTTGACACATGGCACTACTTAACACTTGAAATCATGTACGCTCTCCTGCCAAAATAAGAGTCTTGGCCCCCATCCCCTGCGGCTGCCCAGTGGCAGTGGGGCATGATTTCTTCAGCTTCGGTTACTCTGTACAGCAAGAAGTGAATCTTTTGTTAGCATCACTCTGGAAGCCGGCATTCAGATCAATGATCGATAGAGAAACCTGTGACTGCAGAGTTCATTCTTATTTACCGCGAGACAGGAGAGGACGTCTTAGGACTGAAATATCTTAAAGCCAGTGAGGCACGATCGACGGCCCAAAAACTAGCCGCTCCAAGACAGCATGACTGCGCAGTAAATCTGTCTCCATTTACATTTTTGGATGCCTGGCGGATGCTTTTGTCTAAAGAAACCTACAGATTGGCACAGTTGGTTAAATCGCTGGGGCATTCCGGCTTAAGCGCTGTGTTTAGGGCATCAGCGGTGTCTTTCACGGCCTGTTACAAGCGGCCATGTGTTTATCCGCCGTGTCTCTTCTCTGCACCTATTGTCATGTAATATTATGCACAAGATTCCCCCCCCCGCCCCCCAGCATTGTCTGAGCAGTTAGCAAAAAGCCTGCTGCTCTGCCTTCATTTGCACTCTCTCCATGAAAATGGCTAACGGTGCTTCTCCTTTCTGTCAATGCAACACAGCCAAGAGCACAAAAAAACTAATTAAATTTTACCCCCCCCCCAACCATTACAGGGCCAGAGAAACCTTTACACTTTTATTTTCTGCCATGTAACGCACGTCGATAAAGAAGACGGACGGAGCTGTTGCTGTCAAACTCAGGATGTATCTTGGAGTGACATGCTGGTTTCAGCCACATTACAGGAAGCGTGACAGACTTCATTTGGAGGGGGTGTGGGGAGGGGGGGTGTACTGCCAGCGTCAGAGTGACTCTTTCGGGGGCGAATGGCCTTCCCTCCATTTCCTGGGACACCCCAGCGAGGGTGCTGTTGACTCCTTTTACGCCAAATATGCCCCTATATATCAAATTTCCTCTATCGTTTCCTTTAACAGATACACTACTTTAAAGAATAATGGGTCTTTCCTCACCCCTTCCTCTCAGTCATTGTCTTCGTCTTTAAATTGAAGTCATTTCTCCTTCCATCTCTGGCTGCCTGCACGCCTCCGACCCCACAGCTGCCAGCGTCTCGCTTTGTCTTTCAGTCTCTTTCACTTCCCGTTTAATAAACGTTTGTGCTCCCTTTTGCTAGACGGTTTCATCAAGAACGACCACAAAGAGGAGAAGCAGAGTAAGGTCCCTCTTTAATTCTTTAATCTCAGGGTGGGGGGGATTTCATTTTAGAATTTATTTACAGTGTGTTTTGTTTATTGCCAGTGATTTAAATGTCTATAGTAAAATGTGTTAAATACACAGCTTACAGAAAGCCGGTGCTGTGTTTACCTAAAGAATTCACCTTGTGACTTCACCAAGGACTTCTCCATTTCTACTTTACGTGAATTTTATCCAGCCATCCATCATCTGTAGCCCTGACTCCCATTAGGAGTCTTGGTCAGCCTGGACCCTATCTCAGTAAGCATGGGGCGGCACCCTGGATGGGATTCCGGTCTATTGCAGGTCACACACACAATCACACACACTAGGGACAATGTGGAACCTCATTCTGTTAACCACATATGTTTGGACATCTAGAACTCAGACAAAACCCACTGAAACACAGGGGTAACGAGTAAACTCAACACATACAGTCGAGGGCCTGGAACTGAATTCACGACCCTGTAGGCATAAGGCTTACAGGCTAATCAGTGCACTATGATGCCAAATGTAGGTTTATTTTATACACCCTGCAAATTGTCAGTCTCCTGTCAGTCAGATTTCGGAGCTATGATGTTCAATTTCCCATAAACACTTATTGCTTAAAACAACAGATTTGGTGGATGTACTGAAACTGGCAACTGGATGTCAAACACAAAGGTTTCTCACAAAAATAAAGTCCGTATCAGCCTCAGTGTATAGCCAAGGTTAATATTAGGAAAAATGAACTTACTGAATTGAATTTATTGAATCATCCTTTAATCTTTATGCTCATTCAAGTAATTTGTGTGCCAGATATAAATATTTCAGTTCCTATGTCAACGGGAACAGAAGCTCTCACTTCAAAGGAGACAACCGAGGAACAACACTTCTATTGGTGCTGAACCAGACATGCTGGTGAGGCTCCTGGTTCATGGTTTCCTGCAGGTCCAGGTCCCACAGAAGAGGGAAGAGGTGGTGCTCTCCTATTGTGGTGGGAGAAGCTCCCGGCCATGAGCTCAACATGTCAGATTAAGTGACACGTGGAGGAATCGGACTTCAGAAAAAAAAAAGGCCACCAAGCTTCTGTCTGCCTCGTTTCCAGCCTTGGGGTGACTCACGTGTGAATCCGAGCTGACATTGTGCTATGTTGGCTTGGGTCAGAAAAAAAGGGATGAAAAGAGGAATGGAACAATGAGCAGGATGGGAGATAGACAGACTCTCCCTACACGCAGTGCTGACTTGGAGGTGCAACAGGGTCCTATTTGCAAAATATTGTGGGGTAGCAGGCGGTGCAGTGGCGCAGTGGTTATGGTGATGGATGGATGGATGTGGGGTAGCTCCCTCACTATCAGGGGGGGGGCAGTGTAGAAGTTATATTTTGGACATGCAAATTACCCAGGGTCTGAAAGCGGGAGTGTCACGCCATGTGCATGACAGTCAGCAACCCTGAATATCTTCATAAGGCATAACTTCTTGCAGGAGGAGCTCTCCAGCCAGCACAGAAGGGGGCCACACGCTTGTACAGAGCCATAGCCTTTTACAGGCCCATTTACACGCTTCTTTTGACCTCCTTTTGCCCAAACAGCTTCTTTGCCCTTTTTGTCTTGTGGCATACATCCTGTTCTTTTCCAACAATATTTTTAAAACAGCCCGCTTCAAATCACACGATGTCACCAAATTAATTGCTTACTTATTAATGCAAATGCAAATCTTACATTAATAAATTTCACCGCCGCCTTGCAGACGAACCCACCCCAGCCATGGAAAACAGGCCATGTCGGTGGGGTGGCTCCTGCCTTAGCCCGCTGGTCCTGATGGTCCTCTCTTCAGGGCTGCCAGAGCTATCACCTGCCTGAGGCAGTCTGAACAGGAGGAAGGTGCCCCTTTGTGAAGTCAGTTCCCCCCCCCCCCCCCGTTCCTCTGCTCCCCCAGCCTAACATGTCCACTCGGCCTCTGCGCCGACGGGCGTCGATAAGCCCGGAACATGAGGGTGTCTCCCTGGCCCACCATTTTCCCGATCCCTGTCTCCTCCTTTGTTCTGCTCCTGCAGTTGGCCCCGTCTCCGGGGGTGGGGGGGGGGAGGGGGGTTCGCCGGTGGTCCAGCTGGAAGTTGAGCAGCTGGTTCTGGGCGCCTCGGTCCCACAGCCTCTCACAAACCCTTGGTAACTGAGTGGCACTGATCTTGCTGAGGACAGTGGAGTCACCTTTGAGATCGCTCCAAAAACTCGTTACTCAAATCCCAGAGCCCCCCCCCCCCACATCTCCTCTTCTGCAATCCATCCATATGCCCCAGTCCCTCCTTCTCCTCCTCGACACATTACCTCCCCTCCCCACCTGATCTGTTTTGCTCACCACAGGTTATCGCCAGAAAACCAAACAGCGTATATTGACAGAAAATGGCCCCCAGCCTGTAACCCTAATAAAGACAAAACTGCTCCTCTTTCCCCCTCCCTCCAAGATGTGCACGGTGTGCCAGCTGAGCTCAGAGCAGCAGCCCCCCCC
>JAODJW010000102.1:1077802-1098191 GCA_026777045.1 Hyperopisus bebe
CAGAAATCCCCCGCTCACCCTGCCGTTGGACAGGGATGCTGGGAGGCTTGCGTGGTTCCCAGCCCCCTCCTCCATTCTGTCAGCGTCCAGTTACATTTTAATTAATAAAGAAGGTGGTCAAACCCCCCGTTTTCCTAACATTACAACATGTTAATTAACTGAGAGAGACCCAACGGGATTGGCTGGTTCAACTGCTTCGCTCATGCCCTATGAACCTCATTAAATCCCTGCCCTCACCATCTCAAAACACTCCCCCCTCCCACCTATGTCCATCCCACAGCAAAGATTAAGTCGGCCTCTGTCGGCTTCATGGTGCTCTATATGTCTAGGGCTGAAGTGGCTTGTCTCTGTCATCCATCCCTAAGCATTTGCACATGCCATAATTTTGGCGGGCAGATTATCCTCATTAAAAACGCAGAAAAGCACAGAACTGTCAACGGTGGCCTGAAAGGACCTAAAAGGACAAGCCTCTTAGGATTAAGGAAAAAAAACACGTGTTCTGCCATAATGTAGCCCAGAGAACAAACAGGGCAGATCTAGCTCAGCTCTCAGCAGTAGATCTACGCTCTCAATTTATTTGCACATCAGCTCATTTTTCCTTCCGTCTGGCCGCCACCGGCAGACGGGCCGCCAGGCTCTTCCGGGGACTTATTACGCACTCACTCATATTTGATTTAATTTATTACCGCTTTTGGGAGAAACATTAAGGTGAGTGATATCCCATAATCCCATTCTCCTGTGTTTTTTTTCCCACTCTCCCCACCATGTCCACGGAAGGTGTCTCTTTGGATTTCCTATTTTTGGGGCGAGCTCCGTGAATCACGAGCCGTGTCACCAGTGAGAGCCGCCGTCATTTGGGAGGGCGCGTGAGGCTGCTGTGGGCGGGGCTTATCGCCAATCTGACACCCGAGTTCCCCCTGGGGCTGCCGGATCGTGGCTATTTTGGTAGCAGTTTTCCTGACGAGGTGATGGAGCGGCTCTGGCTGGCGGAGGGCAGGGTCGCCCCCTGGAAGCGAGGCCGGCAGCAGAGCTCGTTCGTCACCCTGGCGACTCCTCCGCGGCAGGAAGCCCGTGTGAACTGTCCGCCGGGCGCAGCTGTCCGCTGCTCAAGTTTGACTTCCTGTGGAGAGCGATGAGGTCCAGTGCCGGGGCTGGCAGACTGTGCTCACAGATCACAGCGACAGCACCACTGACGGCGGCCATTTTGGGGGCGGGATTCTGAGCTTAGCATCTTGCGGCTGGCAGATGACCTCATGCCACAGGGTCATACATTTGTCTGAAGGTCAGCGTTTGTCGAAAGCCAGCGGCTTCAAGGTCAAATACACTCCAGCAAAGTGGTAATTATCATTTATCAACTTCATTATTCAGCTCTCATTAAAAATATTACTATGCTAAACCATAGTTAATACAAAGCTCTGGTTACTCATAATTACAATGGTGTCTGAGGTGTCTTAGCAGGATTTAAACGTACCTTAATGTGGCTCAGAAACTGTCATGATGGAGACATGAATCGTGATTCAAGTCTGGGCAGGAAACAGTTTAGTCGGGGGGGGGGGTGGATGTGTCCTATTCAGGTGTGACTGAAATGTAAGGAAATGTAAGTAAAAAATACAAGAGGACCATCTAGCAGGAAAATCGTTACACTTGTGTGGTGATTTGGGTCACGACTTTGAGATTCCGTCTGGTTAACAAGTGCCCAGAAATGCAGAAAACACCGGTTTGTTCACACAGCAGGGGACGAGAGACAGGTGGCTGTAATGTAACACCCCAAACCCCCCGACTCGCCCTCCTGAGACTCACCCCCCACCTTCATTTCCTCTCTCACACTCTCTACCCTCTACACTTCCTCCCTGCATTGTGTGTTGGTGGAGGGGGTGGGGGGTCGCATCCCCGCAGCTCAGGAAACAGCCCCCCCCTTGCCAGCTGGGGCCCCCAAACACAGCTCTGTGACACCTGAAGGCTCGAGATGCCAAGGGACTGGGCTCCACGCCACCTGCGTTTCATACCTCATTTGTAAATAAAAGTCTGTTCTGATAACAGTTTCCGAGACGAGTAACTAGTATTTGACTGGCTATAACTCCCCCCATCCCATTTGCACTGCAAAGATTTACATACTTATTTATACTGTGTGCAACTTCATTGAAATGGCTGGTTCTCAGGCTTTTTAAAACTTCTTAAAAACATTTTTACGGATGTGATTCAGTTTTCTTCCTAACCCTACAGTAGCTGTGTTGCCTGAATTTTGGTCCTCAAGCCCCCTTGTATAAGTATATGAAGGAGAGAAATTAAACTAAGGAATGAGTAAGTGCTGCCCTGAAGCCAGAGATCTCACTTCCTGTTTGTCCCTGTCCGTGTGACACGCTACGTCATTGTGCTCGGCCGTCCCGGGAAAGGCTAAATGAGACACGGCTGCGGAAGCACATTATTCCACAGCCACGAAAGTCAATATGGCCGCCTGTTAGCGTGGAAGTGAAAGGAAACTGCGGCGCTGTTTTCTCTGGCGTCGGGCAGAAGACGCGGAAGGCAGCGGCTCCTCCAGCTCCGCTCGCTTTCTTCCTGTATTTTTCAATCTCCTCACACGCAAATGAGGCCCACTGGGAAGACAGAGGCCCAGCGTTCAATGCTGCCGAACTGGCCCCTGTGCCCAAAAGATTTCGAAATATTCTGTAAAATGCTTGCAAAGTATAATGAATTTATGTAGGTGGGTGTTGGGGGGGGGCATGAAAGCATTCCATGTGCTGCTTTACAGAGCGGCTTCCTGCCTTTGCTGCTGACCCACCCGTGCCCCCGTTGTAGAGTGAGAGCATGTGCTGAATCCTCCCCACTGTCTGGAGCCTGGGCACCATGTGATTGGTTGGGTGCTTTAAATCCCGCCCCCTTCTTCTCTGGCAGCCATCTTGCATTCCACAATACTCACAACCTCTCATCCCAGCCGGCTGAGAGGCAGGGAAATGAAACAAAAGCACGTCTCCTGTATAGAAAAGTTACCCTTTACTGGCAACACAGTCCTCTTTCAATAGAAAAATCCACAGTCTAAGAGTAAATCTCTGTTAATGTTCCTGCTCCTGCTACCCCAGACAGCACCTTTCCTCTTGTGCTCAGTGCAGTTACCCAGCGGTGACGTGCCACGGGTGACAGCAGTGAGACCTTCTGAAAAAGCAGACTCTTAGCTGGGGCAGCCCACAGCACTGTAATTAAGGCACTAGAACTGTAACCAAGGTATTCAATCCTTGAGAATAAGAACATAGCAGGAAAAATGGGTCATTTTGTGTGAGCTGGTAAGTCATTATGGGAAGGAGCTTAGATGAGCTAAGCAGCTGATTCGGCAATGAGGGCACAGGAAGACGAGCTGAGGGAGCCGTTGGGTGAACAGAAGCGTAGATAGTGCCGAGCCCTTTGGTGGGTCGTCCACGGTCCTGCTTCTGTGTCCTCTGCGGCGCCCCCTACGTCTCAGAAAAGAGACTGCAGGAGCCACCAGCCTGTTGTTACTTTTTTTTTAACCACCTGCTGTAATCACGCTGAAAATTAGCATTTTCCTGACATTTCGGTGTCAGAGAGCTGACCTACCTCATCGTAGCCCAGCCACAGAGCTCCGTGACAGTCTGCTGCCGTCGCTCACTGCAGATTTACACGCCCAAACCTCAGCAGTTCAAGAACTATCGAGCTGATAATTAATGAGTCATTAATTTAAGGTTAATTTATTCAATTACCTAATGGTCTTTCAGTAAGTTAGAACTACCCAATGACCTTTTTGATAAGTTGTTATAATAGGACCTGGTCATTTCTGATTTCGGCTAATTTCGGTGCCCTCCCACCAGGGAAGGCGATGTTTAATTTTAAAATTACATTTATTTAACTGATGGATCCAATTAAGCAACAAGGTGCCAAGACATAAAATGCACAATTGCAGTAATGCTTGACTAGCATTGATTTATGTGTGTGATGTAGAAAAATATGAAAAACAGCAGAAAAAGATTTATAATGAAGAATCAGGAAAGTGCCTGATTGAAGGCTGTTGACTTAAATCCTGATATGAAAATATCAAGTTAAAGACTGACACCCATGAACAAACAGGCCAAAGCATGTAAAGCTAGCAGCCACTTGAATATAAATACCAGTAGCATGGATGCAGGACCCAGGAACTAATGATGGTTATAAATGACACAGCAGCCCCCAGAATTAAAGCAGGTGTTTTCCTGACACCGGCTGAGGAAACCCCAGACCAATTCCTGTCAATGGTGGCTATTTCCACGTAAACATGTACTTGTACTCCTACAATTCCCGTTTCACTTCCTGGTCTTTGTAGCACTGATGGAACTTCCGGTCCTCGTTCTCTGCAATTCCACCTTAAGGACTTCCTGTTGTTTGCACCCTGCACTTATACTCATTTGCTGGTGCCTCTGTGTGTGCTGTCTCTCTTTCACCAATGGTGCCACTCTGTGGTGCCTACTGTCTGGCACCACTTTCTTTGCTGCCCCCTATAGGAAGTCCTCCTAGCATCCGTGGTCTGTACTTCTCTGCTGCCCCATGTGGAATCTGTTCACGGTCCACAAGGCCCATAATGTAGGCTCATCCTCCTCCTGTTCACTGAAGCTTTTCTTTCATCGAGCTTTTGTACCTGACTCCTGGATGCCAGCAGACAATTTTCAGGCTGAAGATGAAAGCAAAGCAGGCTGGCGCTCATTAAAATGGCCCCTGAATCAGAGTAGAAAACAATGGACCAGCTGTTCAGAGATGTTTCAACCCAACAGGAGTCTTCTGTGGGGGGGGGGGGGGTCCATAGTCTACGGAGTCTTAACTAATGGTTGGGCTGGGAAGGGGGTGAGCACACAACCACACACACACACACACACACACACACACACACACACACACACACACACCCAACAGCATGCCCTTCACTCCCTTGTGGCTAATTCTCCAAACGTAGATTTAAAGAAACGTTGTGCCCACTTTGGTTCTGTTTAATCTGCACCCCATGCCACTGTATTAGCCTGCGACGAATTTGGGCTCCATAAGATACCACTGAAAGCCAAGACAATGGGCGTGAGAAGTGAGGGGGCGACCAGCACCACTGAACGAGGTATTTTAAGGATTTGCTGGAGAGTGCTTTTACTTTTCGGAAATAAAGGCATGCGGCATGATGGCGAGGTGGAAGTGAGATACTGAAGCAATCTTTATGATGAGAGAACCAGAAGATATGTATTTACCAATCAATCAATCAACCAATCAACCTACCAATCTACTAACTGACCAATCAATCAATCAACCAACCTACCAACTAACGGACCAATCAATCAATCAATCAATCAATCAACCTACCAACCAACTAATTGACCAATCAGTCAATCAGTCAATTATTCATTCATCCATCCATTAATTTATTTGATCAATTATTCATTTAATCTCTCATCATCCTGCCCGTCATCATGGTGTCCCACAGCGCCTCCTTACAAAGGCCACCACATGGCGGCAGTGCGATTGCGGACTGCTGTGTGCGTAACCCGGGCGATGAGGCGAGGAAGGTGGCAGCTCGTGTGAGAATCTGGAACGGGAACAGTCAGTGCCCAGGTGAGGTATATTTAGCAGCTTATGCAATATGCTTTTAATGCCACACACAGTGGATGCATTTTTAATGCTGGTGCAAGAAAGGGAAAAAGTTAAGTACATAATCTGTGTTGTTTCTCAGAGGGAGTAGAATGTAAAAGCATTAAAGAGAAGATCTGAAACCCCCCAGGTCAGGCAGCTTCGGTCACAGTGGTTTGAGCCAGTAGAGCTCAGCACTGAGGGTGCAGCACATTACCCCGGAGGGGTGGGGGAACTATGGTTGCGTGACTAATCTTGTCGCAGACATGGCTCTCCTGGATGTGCGGAGGAGCCGGCTAGGGATGAGCAGGAGGAACAAAGCAAGGCCGTCGTGGCCTACATACAGGCCAGGCAAAATGGCTGCCAAGATGGCCGACTACAGCGCAAGAATAAACACGGGCTAATTCATACTTCCATATCGGTTCTGTGATCTTGCTGACTTAGGCTGTGATGCTGCCAACATTGTGAACACATGGTTGACTGACTGTAACTTAATGCCAACCGCAGCCCTGTAATTAGGCATAGACGGGCGGCGAGCGGGTGATGTTGGATGACTGGCTCAGCGTGCGGCTTTGCGCAGCACTGATTGTGGGTTTCGCCTCTCTGCCCATGTGCCTGTCTCTCTAACCCTACCATCGGGCCGTGAGACCCCAAAACCCTTCATTTTCTGCACGCAGGGGGCAGGGTTTGCCTGCTCAAAGTTCAGCCGCCTCCGTGACAGGCAGAGGCTGCTGTCGCGGGGCAGAGGAGCGTGACGTGGCCCTAGGCCTCAGAATTTGATGGCATCTCAGCTACACTGGCAGCGGTTTGTCCAGGCTGAACCGGACTAGGCCTGATGGGGTCATCCGTTATCGATTCTTTCCGAGGGTGACTGATGTGCCGTGGGACCGTGTCAACTCAGGCACTCTGAATCGGGGTGCTGGTTGTTTTTTGAGACTTTCATATGGTGCTTCAATGACTGCAATCCTGGAAGCAGAGGCAAATAAGCACTAAACCACCTTTTCAGCTAACCGCCTCCCGGTCTCCCCTCTCCCACCGTCTCCCTCCCCGCTGAGTGGGGCCATTTTTAATAGTCGTTCCAGTCTGCTGCACCTGTGCCCAGCTGGCCGTAATGAACAATCAGGGGCGCCCCCTAGAGACAGCAGGTGGGAGTGACAGGGGCCGCTATTTGTCGTTAATCTTGGCAGCAACAGCAGAGTGATAGATCACCCATACCTGGCAAGAGCTTCAGCATGGCACGGGGGGCTTTGCGCCAGGTGCAGGAGGGCTCTTGCCGATCCACATTATGGAGACGTAACGTGGTGGCGTGTGTTTGGGGACTTGTGTGACTTCCCCAACTATCAAGGGTGCCTCCTAAGACTCAGGGCTGTCAGAAAATGCTCCTTCTCAGATTTATTTACGCTCCCAGTCCTTCATTTCACTCCTGACTCTAGGGTCCCTCGCAACATCCATACAAAGTTAGCCGATTCTGCGTGAAGAACTTCCAACAGGCAAAAACACAAGGAATATACCCTCAAGACTCATTAATGTACTTCTGTGGAACTGTGAGGTCAGTGCTTTCGCCGGTACTTTTTTCCCTCCTCTTTTCCCATTGTATAAAAATGAACACGGTAATTTCACAGCCCATAAAGCAGCGGGAAAATTAATGCTGTCAAAACATCGACTGGCAGGTTTTGATGCCCCCGGCCCCTAACCATTAACATTTCAGCACCACAGAGTGCTGGGTTAATTCGGTAAAGAAAGACAGGCAGCTTCATTAATTCATGCGTTTATTTATACGGTGGCTGATTTAAATAAACCAATTACATGCCATTTTGACAGGTGGCTTACCCATTAGCTGTGGTTCTCTTAGACTCGAAACTTTGGTGATGAATGGAGAAATGTGTCCAGCTATATCTCTTTAGTAAAAGTCTGACACTCGTATTTAATGATTTTCCCAGGTTTATTAAGATTCAGCCTTTCTTTCATCAGAAATGCCAAGCTTCACTGAAAATTTGCATAACCTGGTATAGCACCTTAGAAGAGTACTTTATGGGTGTTGTAAGGGTGAGAGATTGATTGCTGTGTGCAGCTATTGCAAATGGTTTTGATCAGCACAATGGGCGATGTTATTGTAGGCTGTCAGTAACAGAATAGCTTAGTCCATTTTCTATTGGCTACTTTGTCGGTAGCTTGTGACAGCCCCGCCCACTGTGTTTCAAAGCCCACATCCCATCACTCATGGGGGTTTTACTTACACAAAAGTGTTCTGAGGGAATATGGAAAAATAATTGGTTCAGAGAGATAACCAATCAGATTGTAGAGGAGGTGGGTCCAAGCGACTAGACGAGGTGGGACCATCCAATCAGATGTCTTGGTCCTGCCTCCTGTAGTTGCTTGGACCCACCTCCTCTACAATTTCATTGGTTATCTCTCTGAACCAATCATTTTTCCTTCTGCCCTCGGGAACATTTTTGCGCAAGTAAAACTTCCAAGAGCCATCCCTGCATTTGTGGAAAGCGTGAATTATTTCGTTTCCCACATCAGCATTGGATGACTCTGGTCTTCGGTTTCCCAGGGACAGGAACGTATCAGAGAAAACAGCTACTAAAAATGGCAAACAGCGGCGGTAACAGCTGGACTTGTATTTAATGAGATAATGCCCAGTTTTAAGGAGCAACTGAAATTAAATCAGACGAGCCATTTGTCACTTATACACTTATAAGCTCATAAGCTTTTGTGCTATTTCTGTTTTGAATTTCAGCCGTAGTATACAGCAGACCTATTGTATGGCAGTAATTACTGCCAGAAGCTGTAAATTGTATTACCCACTGAGACGCTATAATTCATCTTCAGGGTGGCAGTAAAGTAACTCAGAAAAAAAAAAACCTGCCGTTTAAGAAACACGAAGGTGCTCCTGTCCCCATCTGCAGGGGGAGGCTATAAGAGGGATGCCCAGAGAGAAAAGCCATTTTTTTGTGGAACGGATGGTTAGTGTTGCTGAGAACCTGTCTGGTGCACAAAGTTCAGTGATTCCTGCTAGGGCTGCTCTCAAATGGCAGTTCAAGACACACACACACACACACACACACACTACTGGAAATGGGTTAGCAACCCAAAAAATTGACTCAAATGCCCAAAAGACATTATATGGAAGGAGTGAATCCTTTTTCACGTAGAGGATTTGCAGAGGTTACTTGGTTTGGAATGTAACCAGTGAAAAGGTAAACATGGGAACCTGGTCTGGAAATCGTGTTTGGAACTGTCACTGTGCCATCCATGTGAACGAAACTCGTGGCAACCACGTTAAGAGGTCATCGCTGCATAACATGTCTGATGTAAAGAAGTGAAAGACTGAGTGTCACATGACCAGTGACATCAGCGGCATGTCATCCAAAACCCTCTCAAAGTGAATGTTCTGCCCGAAAGGCTTTCTTTGGCAACTGGGCAATAATGGTTATTAAGTCCTCATTAGTAACGGCTCAGCTGCTAATTGCTGGGAATTACGGCTCTTAAAATTATTTCGTGTGTTGTAAAGAGGGTGTTGGTGTGCAGGGGCTGTAATGGCAAGACACAGCCCCCCCCCGCCCCCGTCGTGCGTCAGTTTGGAGAAAAAGCTCATTAGCTTAGCCGGACAGCCTTTAAATCCCAAACAGGTGCAGAATCCAGATATTTTATTGTTCACCAGACCTTTTTGCAGGTCATCGTTCAGCCATCTTGAAAAATATAATTGTAGTGCAGTGAAATGTCCCAGACGTGAACTGCAAAGTGGCAAGGAGTGTTGTGGTTTTAGTGAAAATTACTGTGTACTTTAGCAATAACCCGTCCCCTTCTAGAAACTGTACTGAGCACCGTCTGGCAAGGCTGTCATCTCCCTTGCATCATTTTTTTAGTACGATAAGTCTCTGAAAACATATGTCTTTAAACCCCTGGATAGTTTCTGCGCTTCGCTTTAATTGTAAAATTCTCAACGTGCTCGAATCAACATGCCAGCAGAAGGATGCTGCTGCCAGAGATGGAGAAGATGAAGGAAACCAACAGGAAGAGGAGCTGGACACCAGCAAAGGAAGCCAGTGCCTGGCCAATGAAAATGTCTGTGCGGCTGGAGCTGAGGTTCTGCACATCCATGCTACTGAGGTGTCCAGCATCAGGTGAGATCGGAGATGGTTTGTTTGCAAAACCTGCAGGCCAAACAAACAGGCGTCAAATTAAAAATTCACAATTTAAGGCCTAACTTTGAGGGAGTTGGATGCTAAATCATGCTTGACTCTCCCAGAAAGACAGCTGGTGTCCCTGTGGTGTAAAACAGTGGGGCTTTTGTGGCAACATCCATAAATTAAATAAACAGTGCCTATTTCCATGAGTGATTTCAAACAGGGCAGTTAAACCGAGCATCTCCATCTGCCTCTGATATTGTAATATAATCCCCAAGCGGTGACCCCCACCAAAAAAACTGCATTTCATAATAGAATATCTAAAACAATTACTGAAATAATTATTCTCCATCCACCCATCCGTCCACCTGTCCGTCAGTCCATCCATCCATCCATCCATCTTCCAGCCACTCCTCCAGTACAGGACTTTAGGAGTGGCCTGGGATCTATCCCAAGCAGCACTGGGAACAAGGCAGAAAACACTCTGGATGGGATGCCAGTCCATTGTAGGGCAATTACTATCATAATAACACTAACTATAGCAATGATAAGGCATTTTAATGATGACAAACAGGCTTCCCGCCGCAATATACATCTGTAATGGATCCCTGTGCTTCCACAAGCAAAACCAGCGTGATAAAGACTAATGATGGATGGATGAGCTGAGGGTTGCATAATAATGACAGGTGAATTTCACCAATATTCTGCATATATTTTGATGGTAATGATGTAATGAGATCCACCGCACTGACTTTTGTCCAGTGGAATTGTTTACATGAACCGGCGTGATATTGGATTCACCTTGGGGTGGAGCTGAGAGGAATCCTCGCACTACCTTCAGACGTTTGGTCTGCGTTTCCAGGAGAACTGGGGGCTGATGTGTGGAGAGGCTCTTCGTTAGAGACTTAGTGCGAATGCATTTACAGATTATTCTGCCCCGCCCTCCCCTTCCTCTGCCAATTTGGATGGAATCTTGACGCGTGATTCGCTTAGCGGTTCATCCATCACCGGGGGTGGGGGGGGGGGGGGGGGGCATCTCCAGTGGCGCAGGGACCTTGAGATCCCAGATTCCAGAGGGAGACCTGTGGCTGGTGTTTTAGGCTGGCATAGCATAATTACTATTTCTTCTACAAAAGTGGATTATCTTAAATATTCGGCCCCCAAGAGCCTCTATGTGTAAGCAAATAAAGAAGTAATAGATTACCACCCATTGTGGAATAGGGATGATTCAGCTCAGCTCTGGCTATAGCTAAGAATCACAGATAAAAAACAGAGCATAATTCAGCATTTTTAATTCTCCCTAAAAGTATAAAAGTAAGAGAAAGGCCTGCAGATGATACATTCGGCTGATCGTGTATCAGGCTTTTTCCACTGGCCCCACGCTGATAAAGCTGGGGAGGCAGATAAGTTATTTTGTGCAGCACTTAAATCACGTAATCGGGCTTGTTGTAGGGCGCACAGCTGCACTGTGGTCACTAGGGGCGCCATTCAGCGCGTGCTAAGGTACGTTTGTAAAATAGGAGGGCTCTCTGGGAGCACGAGTGTTCGGGGGCCGCAATTTCAGGAATTTACTGCAGATTGACACAATACGGAGTCTCATCCCTGTCCTTTTATGGGGTTTTGGGGGGTGGATTGGTGTTTCTACAAAAAAATGATCTTGTCTGTAATTTTAATAAGACCCCAGCTAATTAAAAAGCAAAATGTTTGGCTTAATAGATGTAGCTGGCATGTTCTGCCTGTGGCATGAGAGTCACAGTCACTCAGGACCGGCCCCAGGTGGGGGGGGGCTGTATCTGCAGCGTCGCTGTGGAAACGCCTTACCCCATAGCGGGTAATTGGCGTGTTTGTGTGTACCTCTGCTGATTGCCGGGCTGGTGTACACAGCTGCAAGCTGCCACAGTGTCTGCAGAAAAAAAACTCCTGAATTACAGACCCTCAGTACCGGTGAATTTGTTGGATTTTTGCCCATTCGGTCATGGAAACGTCGCAATACGAACAAGCCGGAGGAACGTTAGCGACATTTTTTTCTCCTTCTGGATACAAAGAGCACAGACTGATTCGACAAACTGGAAGCTGGAGATGATCTGATGCATACAGTTGCCACGGTCGAGGTCTGAATATGATGGAGGAGATTGTGACATAAAATAAAAATAATTCAGAATTCATTCCCAACAAGAGTAGAATAAGTTCATTTTAAAGTGAGCATGTACTGAGAAGCATGTTTGAAATAATGTGTTTAAACATGAAAGCACTTCAATGCACACATTTCATTAATAAATAGCTGAATTAGCAAAAACCTGAAAACATGCAGCTAGAATTCAGACCAGATACTGAAAATGGTTTGTAGTTAAGGAATTATGGTATCATATACATAAGGGGGGCAATTTATGCAATTAATCATCCCGTCCTGAGGCCGCGGCCAAAAAAGTGACTGAATAGGGTGAGTCTGGATTTTCACTGAGTGTCCAGCTGTCCAGGATATAGCCACCATCGGCATTTCAATCCTGCTTCTAGAAGCCTGTTATGAATTGTCCCAGCAGTGCACTTCACACCAATTAATGTCTCCCGTTCTTTTTGAAGGTCACTTGAGGTCATCCTCTGATTTATGAGGCACTGTTCTATAAGCTGACAGTCATCTCTGGCGTTAGATGGTTGCTGCTGCCCTCTACCTGGCAGGTTTCCTGCTTCACCTTGTTCTTGTACACTGCTGTGTCAGAAACTTTGAGCCTGGAAGCAGCCTGCCTCGCAGTGTAGCCTTCTGCCAGCAGAACCAGGATTAAACCAGGATTTAAAAACGCAGAATTTTTAAAAAATGTACAGTGGTCTCTTAACTTTTCCTAGAGCTGTATTTCTTAAGACACTATGGCAGGTGAAATGGCATGGAGGATAGGCTGCACTCTTCCCATTATGGCAGGATGGGCACTGATTCAGTGCAGGCTTTTGAAGAAGGACAGCATTTGGGAAACTATCCATCGAAGAAGGGAAAATAACAGAGAAAGAGTGTTTCAAGGTCCAGTACAGCTTAACCCCTGGGGAGGGGGTGATATGACGTTGCATTGCTCAGTTTAAGTGCTCTAAAAGCCTTTTCACCTTCATCTTCAAAGGGCTGGTGTGACACAGCAGAGAGCAGGTGTGAGATTAAGGTCAGGTGTGGGACGACGGTGCAGCATAGTGCTGCTGAAATCGCATCCTGATCTCCATTTTGTTCGAAATGTATTAAGTCCTACACTTTATTGATGTTTCTGTCCCCCCTAATAATCCTATCCTGTCGAAACATTACCGCTTCGGACACGCGGCTCCTACCACCAGCTCACAGACTCTCTAAACATACTCCCACACTTCTTCCTGCGGCTGAAACAGTCAACCGACTTGATGGATTTCCTGCCCCTCGATGGTGAGATTCGATCGATTTGTCATCACGCCTGTTCTTGTAATGAGCGAAACTCAGGCATAAAGCAAACCTCTGGAAGATGAGGAAAGAAAAAGCGCTTAACGTATTTTGGAAACAGCAAAGGTCTCCTTAAAAATTCAACGTCTATAGCTTAAACCAGTGTCTCTCAGCCCAGTCCTCGGAGATGCTCAGACAATCCAAAAAGAGCATAGTTGTGGACTCTCAGAGGGCCCAAGACCAGGTGGAGAAACACTGGCTTAAACAGTTCCCAAAAAATATATTTTTTACTTGAATAAAGTTGCAAAATTGACAACAAATCAACAAAACCTTATACTGCACAGGAATTCACGTTGTAGTGATCCCAGTACAGGCGCTCTCTCTAGGATGGTGCGTATTACAATATTTTGACTTTACAATGGGGAAATATTTTTCACTTTCAGTACAATATTCAATAAATTATACAAGATATTCAACACTTTATTATAAAATAGGCTTTGTGATAATGATTTTGCCCAACTGTAGGCTAATGTAAGTGTTCTAAAGCATGTTTAAGGTAGGCTAGGCTAGGCTACGATGTTTGTTAGGTTAGGTGTACTGGTTAAAATGCATTTTCGCCTTATGATATTTTTGCCTTATAATAGGTTTCTCAGAACGTAACTCTATCGTAACCTGAGGAGAGGCTGCATGTAATCAATCAATCCATCCATCCATCCAGCTCCTTCACAGAAGCATAGGGCATGAGACAGGAGACACCCTGGGCTGCAATTCCAGTACATCACAGAACATGTGTTAGTTTTGATGCTGAAATAAAGTATTATTGATAGGGATCTGCCATCTAATGCCAGCATTACAGGTGAGGTGCTTCTTGCTTTGGAGCTGTTCACTGGCTAAATGCGGAACCTCTGCTCTGTGTGCTACTCGCCTCCCCTTTACGTTCCCGTATCACTCAGCTGTCGACCCGCTCCCTGGAGCCTCTCCAAACAGTCCAGCGTCCCGCTGACGGTGACTCCAACCCAAACACGTCACCGTCTTCCTCCTGCATCTCACCTCCCTCCCCTGCCTGTCTGCCAGATTCATAGCCACTCCGGACACGTTCTCTCACCTTGAAGCCTGGGTGAGTCCTACAGAATCCTGGGAGAAGCTCTCGGTGCTCCTGCTCTCCCATGATCTCCCATGGGCTTCACTTTACCATGGAGGCACAAAGGGCAGCGAAGCCTTTCCATGTAGCACCGCTAGTCCTTTACAATTATAATCAGAGCTGTACAATTACAGCCATTATTTAACAGGAATCCTGCTCCAGCGCCTTCTCTCCAACGCTGTCGTCTGAGTCAGTGTCCATTTCCCTGCTGATCTCATTTATTGTTTCTTTTCCTGCTTCATACCTGTAGTTCCTTCTTTTGTTGCAATTATTTGTGTCGATTGTTCGATGTTTCCCCTTTACCGATTGACAGCGCACGCAACCTATTGGCTCATACTGTGCGCAACGTTTCGGACACAGTGAAGAAGGGAGACCTCCTGGCCTAGGCTGACAGGCAGCATATGTTTGCTGCCCTGCTGGCAGATTTTTGCCCCTGCTCTCAGTGTGCGGTACAACCAGTTAAGCCAGTGTTTCCCAACCTGGTCTTCGGGGACGAACAGACGGTCCATGAATTTGTTTCATCCCAGCTCCTACCGGGAGCAAAAATGTGGAATGTCTGGCTGGGAGCAGAAATGTGGACCGTCTGTGGGTCCCCAGCGACCGGGTTGGGAAACACTGAAACACTACTGTAGAGGGCCGGGAACCAATCACACTCTGGGATGCCAGTCCATCACAGGGCACGTTCTCACACACTGTGGCTGGGTTTTTGGACCACAGAGGGAAACTGCAAGACACGGGATGATGAACCTGACCCCACACAGATAATTTGAGCCACCATCCTGTACATACTGCCCCATAACTGAAATATGACAGAGGACTACAATGAACAAAAAATTCCTTGCAATACATATGCCCACAATGTAATAAAATGATAATTTTATGACATGGATTTATGTATTTATATCATGTTACTTTGTTCTTTTTAGCAGACTAAGGAGACCACAGCTCATCAACACCTTCGTTTTTCCAGGTGATGAAAGCCTCATAAATGAAATCAGGGACCCCGCTGCCCCTGCAGTGTCATTGACTCGTCACTGGATCATGCCAACCACCGTTTCTATGGCGCCCTGGAGGCCCCCCCACCTCGCAATGTAGCGCAGACATCTCATATCTCAGCGCGTGGTGCAGGCTAATATCTATGGGGTCAGTCCCACCGCGGTGACCCCTGAAACGCGTCACTAAACGCGTGGTGACTCGGCGTGTCCTCGCAGGCTGCTGGATCCTGTGAGATGGTCCCCTTACTGCTGAGCTGGTGTCAAGCATCATGGATTCTGGTTTCTCCTCCTTCCTGCAGAGTGCGCTGTGATTAGGAGCATTCAGGCGCTTCCTCTGCCCCCATAACGCCCCCCTGCATCCTGCAGATGCACAGTGAAGAGCCCATATGTGTGGGCCTCAGGTTCAGATATGGAAGTCATCTGCTGGGATCATGAGGAGACCTGCAGCGCCAGGGGACTGAGCAGATGGAAAAGGGGAATTCATTAAGACACTTCCAATTTAACAGGCTGGATAGGCAAAGCCGCTAAAGCGGCCATTTTGGCTCTAGGAACGGACCAACTGACACAGAAAACAGGGAGGATGAAACAAAAGGATGGAATTAATGTCTTGCAGCACACCACAGCTCATAGTGCCACCCACCAGATACCCAGAGAAAATCCAATTCATGTCATTAATTAGTGACCGATTGCAGCTAAGTGGGGGGGGTGCCCCCCTGTCTCACAGGTATGTTTTGGAAATGTCTTGTGTGGAAAGATTGTATGTTATATGGCATACATATATAACATAAACCTCATGCACACACACACACACACACACACACACACACACAAACACACACGCACACACACACAAACACACACACACACAAACACAGACACACGCACACATGCATGCACGAACACACAGACACACATATGTTTACATTCGTATCTTACAAGACACTTGACTTTTGATTGCAGTCACAAATTTTTATAAAACTGAGCTTCCCCTTGTGCGGAACATTGTGGGGACATTTGGTCCCCCAATATAACATATACATGACCCACACACACACAGGGAAACAAACCACACCTAATAAAGCCACGGATCAGATTCTCAGCTCTAGAGGGAGGTATGGTTTTTTGAAGACCATCCATGTGTTTTTTCTGGTTATTTTTGGGACCTGCTGTTGGCTTTGAGGTTGTCATTTGAGATTAGGTACCGGGTCAATGATCAGATTCGACCTCAAAGCAAAGTAGTAATTAAATAGCTGTGTTAGTTGGGGGGGGGGGGGTCTGGCTTCTTGTACTTGTTTTTGAACACAGGGCTCCTGCTTTCAAATGTTGTTGTCCTGCGGGAAAATACTGTTAATTCATGCACAGGAAAAAAAGGCCAGAACGAGTGCCCCCCCACAATCATCAGTGGAATGTTTCTGAGGAAGATGGGGTAGGGAGGACGGTGTGGAGAGCCAGGTCTGCTGAGTGAGATCAGAACCACACGCTTCCTGAGTTGTGTGCACATCAAGTTAGGTAGGCACGTGCTTACTCGACATTTTGTAAAAAAATGCAAGCAGTCAACCAATAACGCGCTTAGATTGACTGTGAATAGTACATTGTGGGACTTGCAGTAAACTTTCGGTCGGGGTAATGTGGCCAAAGAGTGAGCTTCCTACATCATCTCTTAATCCCCTTACCCATCCTCTCGTCATTCCCATCTTCTCCTGGTGTCACGCCTTGACATTCACAACTCACACCTCAGCGGCAAGGTCAGCTGGATGTGTTTGAATGCATATTAGTTACATGAAGTTTCAAGATCATTAGCACTGGTGCCTGTGTACTTTTTGCGTCTTGTGTGTGGTTTTGAAACTGAGCCTACCCACAAATTTGGTTTGCAGAACTCCCCTGCCAACATCCCATCTCACATTCCATATCTGCTCATCCACACTTCCAGGGCAATCTGCAGCAATCACAGGTACATGTTTATTGAAGCAAGTCATGTTTAGGATGTGGAGTGTACAGGGTACAACAGCAGAGCCCCTAGGAAACTGACCATGGGCAGCCTTAATGTTTCTGCTAACCAGTGTCAGTTGGTAGTTGGCAACTACAAGGGGGTCTATTAAGACATTGCATATACATGAGGAATGAAGAGTTATACTGATCTACTTCCTTACTTTACTCTTCACCACTGTTATACCTCCTCCTGCAGGCAAAGCGCCCCCTTCTGGCTAATTTGGGAACAGCTCATCACACGCATCAGGGCGCACAGTGTCTCCCGATTCCCTGTTTGTCGCGGCTTTGGGAGACTTAATGTCATCCGACGAAGCATGAGGCAGGGATCCCTTGCCTGGGGACCAGGTGCTATTTTTCACATGTGTCACCTTGGGCCCCCCTATCCTGGGATTCCTCAATATCCTCAATGCTCTCAGGGCCCAGACACTCCTCTCTGAGAGGTGAAGTCTACCGCCTGCCACTGAAAGCCAGATGCGAGATGCATTATTTAAGTGACGCCGCTGGAAATAATGCAGAATTTGAGGCATTTCTCGCATGAAACAGAAATCAGGCCGGCCTGGATGCTCTGACCGCTCAGCAGTGACAGTGCTTCTCTGCTTTTTCATTAGATGTCATGGCGCTCATGAGAGGGTGACGCTATGAATTTCTGTAAATGGGTCATTTCAGCCATTGTTAAGTGTGTGTGATGGAGTTTAACCCAGGAGTTGCCGGGTCGGATGTGTGTGTGTGAAAGGGTCTCCTCAGTGCTGGAGGCTATTTTAGATGTGCAGTACTATATGTGTGCAGCTGTTTCTTCAGGGTAATGAGCTGCAGGTTTTGCCTCCGTTAAAGAAGCTTTTCGCAGTGTTTCCTCGCCACCCACCGGTCACACAGTCTCTGACTGTCTGGCACTGACGCTGTCACACTTGGCTCTGCACTGCAAAGGGCTGCTCGGTCAGCACTGGGCATGTCATGTGAGCTGGGAGATGGGTGCAGGAAGACACACGCGCGGACGTCCATACACACATACGCAAACACGCTAACGAGCCTCTACTTTTAAAAAAAATATCAGATGAACTTAACAAGGACGGTTTCGATTTTCAGACTCCATCCATCCATCTTCCATACTGCTTATCTCTTAGAAGGCCATAGTGTGTCTGTGGGAACATATTCTGAAAAAGAACCTAAAAAAGAGAGCAGAGCATGTAGGCAATAAGGCATGTAAGGCATATAAAGCCCCCCCCCCCCCAGCTCTGTGGTCTATTTTCTGACAGGTAACATTCATCTACACATGCATTTGTGCTTAGGCAGTCATACACTCCTTCCCCCGCACGCACACACACACACACACGCACACACACCCTTTCTCTGCTCTCACAGCTCCTATCCCTTCTGCCACCACACACAGTCATAGCAGCACCCATTACAGCTATGGCTTATATTTACCTCTGTGCTTGTGAGGCTGTGCACTTTCACTGTCACCTAAATATGCACTCTGATATCAGGTCATTGTTTTCTGCATAATTCTGTAATATTATACCCAGGAAACTATGGTACAAAACCCTCTTCTTAACGAAAGAATTTTAGCTGTTTCTTTGTAAAACTTTAATGTAATTCCAGTTTGCTGTGGGATATCACTGGTGAAATGAATATGGATTATTTAATACTTAATAGTTAATAGTAACTGCAATCTCCAATTGTAGGAGGTGGGCGGGGTTTAACATAGCCAGGGATGTCCTTGTTGGTTGCTTCATAAGCTCCGCCCATGACTATATAAGGCAACTGTGGTTTGTCAGTTGCCTGAGGTGAGATTGATTGCTTTTCACACTGGTGCTATCTGTCCTACATGATTCGTGGCATACAGAGGGTGGAATAACAGACTAGGTAGATGCATGGGCATGTTTGTTTGTATCGGCGTGTATGTGTGTAGGTGCGGGTAACCCCATGGCCCAAACGGGGGCAGCGTGGGGGATTAATGTCACAGTCGCCAGATCGTTTACTCAGACCTGATATAGCAACGCGAGGTGCTGCCGGAGGGAACTTGGAGGGAGAAGCGAAAACGTGTCCCGCTCACGGCAGATGCGATGTCACGCTTGGCGATGGCTGCCCCCCGTCAGGCTGGCGGGTGGCACGGGGACCTGGCATAGCCTGCAGGAGACAACGTGAGCGCGTAACGCTGGAGCCATACTGGCAGCGTGATGCCGCAGCCTGGCTCGTGATCCATTTGGCTTAGAAACAGCCGCCTCTGCAGAAGTATGCAGGTGCAAAGCTCCCGTCGAGAATGTAAATAACCCTGATGTTGTCCAGCCCCCATCCCGCTATGGGGCTCCGCTTTGTGCCCCTCCCAATATCCACTTTTTTCACCCATTCCAGTTAAACTTTCGATTGTAGTTTTTCATGCAGTTGCATAAGGTTCCTTTCTCAGTCTCTGAAAGATACTGCCCCTTATTTGAGACGTGTGATCCCCCTTCTAGGTAACTCCAGGCCCTGAGATGAATAATGAAATAACTCTTCCCGTAATGATGTAATCCTGTACGGCTGCTTTAACCTCAGGTTTGTCTCCTTTGAAAGATTCAGGAGCATCAGGTGCATCATCCCACTGATGTTCTTTTGGTCGAGGAAAAGGCTGTTTTTGTCTCACTATCTGCGGAATTGATAATTGGAATTCATATTTGGGTAGCGAAGGTGCCTCCGACTGATCTCAGCATTACTCAGTGTCCACGTTTCCATGGTGGCTGATCCTCATTCACTTCACGCTTAGGCTACAGTGTTCAGGGCTGGGGATTTGTATTCCGTGAGAGTGCCGGAAACAGTGGACCTGCATACAGAAAATTGTTTTTTTTTTTTTTGACACGTCCACAACTTTTCCCTGCGATGCCCACAGGTCTTCAAAAATGCAGTGTCGAAAGTTGAACTGGGCGATCTTGGTGGGGGTCAGGATGCCCCCCACATAATTAATGGGGGGGGAGGGGGGATGCAGAGCTTGCCTGGGATTCCGGTAAGAGTCAGTGGTGAGATAATGAGAATCGTAGAGAAACTTCAGGAGGGGGGAGGATGTAGAGGAATGAGAGCACAGAGATGGAGGGTGTGTGTGTGTGTGTGTGTGTGTGTTTGTGTGTGTGTGTGTGTGTGTGTGTGTGTGATGAGTACCTCACGCAGAAACTTTTAAAAAACAGGT
>JAODJW010000102.1:1098965-1130587 GCA_026777045.1 Hyperopisus bebe
GGGGGGGGGGGGGGGGGGGGGGGGGGGGGGGAGTGCATTTGCCAGGTATCTCCCAATTTTTGGGTAAAATCTGCTTCAAAATCAGAATCCTCATGATTGGTTCATTTTATTTTCCCATGCTCCAGTGACATGCCGTGACATGACCTATCCTGAGCAGTCCCCCCCCCCAAACCTCCAACAGATAAATGAAAAGTGAAGTGGGACAACGGATTCCTTGGCCCTGTATGTGACTGAGCTGCAGGGTGCCATAGGCAGGGCGAATGAGGGTCATGAGTCCACTGCGGTTCATGAGTCCGCCTCGCACACCCGCAGCACAGCACAGATCACGCCCCACTGCGTTTCATGAGTCCGCCTTGCACACCCGCAGCACAGCACAGATCACGCCCCACTGCGTTTCATGAGTCCACCTCGAACACCCGCAGCACAGCACAGTTTATGCCCCACTGCGTTTCATGAGTCCGCCTCGCACACCCACAACACAGCATAGATTATGCCCCACTGCGTTTAACTGGCACCCCCAGTGTCCTTGCTGCCTCTCTCAGGAAAGGTGCCACTTACTGTCACTCGCCGTCACTCTGGCTCCCCGATTACCGCCACCTCATCCCCGGCGGAGATGTGTCAGAGCTGACAGAGGAAAAGCGAGTCCGACAAGAGGCTGCCCCAAAGACTCCTGCCACGCCATTAACGGCTGGCAGCGATCCGGCTAATCCTGCCGCCGCCCATTCTCCCCAGTAATGCACAGTGTAATTTGTTTTAATTGGACTCAAGTCACAATGGTTTTTCGAGCGTGGGAAGGGTGCGGGGCTCCGTCTCAATTAGCGCCACATCCAATCGGTGCCGCATTTTCCATCCGAAAAAAGCAATTACGGGGAGAATCTTCCCGGAGAGCGTTACGTATTTACTGACTTTTAGCAATTCCGGATAAATTTCGACGTCTCCAAGGAAGGAAGCCAATTTTGCCCAAATTCATTTATGGCTGAGATTAACATCCGCCGTATCTGGCAGCACAGTAGCAACGGCGCCCAGATGGGAAAACTTGCGGCCGGTGCTGTTGAGATGCAGGGCGTTTGGGGCGTAAATATGGCCGGCAGGACAAAATGAACCAGGGGAACGATGAATGCCATGTACCTGGTGCTTTTAGTGACAGTTTGCTGACTCAGAACCGCATCCCAAGCAGCAAAAAGGGGAGTAAAGCATTATGGGGCATATTCCCTGGGTAGCATGCTAATTTAGGCCACCAGATCAGTGCTGCTAACTGAGCCCATTCATACTGTACTGGAGCCGTTCTGATGAAATGCCTAATGTGTACAGCAGGTGGCATGGCAGTTAAAGACTCCCAGGGGTGACCCCGCTATCGCACCCAGAAGGAATGTGCTTAGGCTTAACTCGCCCAAGAAAATATAGATCAAGAGCTGATCGGTGGCATCTGAGGAACTAAACTGAAATGTTAAATAATTATAGAAGAATTATTTTTTGTGAGCCAGGGTGGTGAAAACGCAGACGACTGAGATGTACATCCCCTGGCGAAGACTGGGGGAACGGTGAGGTAGCTCAATATTCTTTGGCATCATACTCTGAAAAGACGCTTTACACAGAGAGAACTTGCATTCCCCACAAACACACAGCAGGGGGCAGTATTCGAACCCCTGACCCTGGAGGTGTGAGATGACAGTGCCGTCCACTGAGAGTATGTGCTGCCATGCTTATCAAATATGTCTAATCTAGTGTTGAGTTCTCCATGTACTTTAAGCAGTAGTGGAAGCACTTGTGACACAAAGTAGACTCTTTGATGCCTGATCAGAAACAGACGGACGTAGCATATGTTCCTGGATTTAGCTATTTTTTAGCAAATAACCCAGGCGGTTCCTTTCAAAATTCCAAGCTTCTCCGGTGCTGCTACTGCTGGACGTCCTGTAGATAGTCCTCCTGTCCTCCAAACGACCTTTCGCTGGAGCTGGAATGAAAGGCAGCCCTGTAGGTGGTGCCAGACACAAAGTGCACCGTGTTGAGAGCTGCCCCACCATGATTATTGTTGTTTTATCCGCCGTCTGCCAATTCAAACCCGGAGTCCATGTAATGGTTGGTTTGGCCATCACCATTTCCATTAAGCTTTGCGTTCGGTGAAAAGGACAGATTCACCCCTTCTGAGGTTCTCGTGTACCTCCAGCATAGGTGTCATACGTCTCTTGGGATTGTCTCTGTCTATCAGGGTTTCAAGATCCAAAGAGTAACAGGTGTGACCTGCAGGGAAACCGACCCAAAACCTTCTGGTAAGGGGTCGGATTAGCCGAGATTAATGACCTGTGAGCCCCAGCCGCGGGAACCAATCAGCTTTCTGCCACGGCTAAATTCGCCGCAGGTCAGCGAGCTCCACCACATATGTTGTGTTCGGTGACCTGAAAACTGCAGCAGCCAAAACAGACTTTCATTCGACCAGCACTCGATTGTGACACGAAAAATGAAAAGAAAAATGAATGTTATGCTACCATCTAAACTGAGTGGCAGTGTGTGTTTATGCAGGTGTGCTTTTGTGTCTCTGTTTCACGCTTTAGAGAGCGTGTTTCGGTGTGTGTGTGTGTGAGTGTGTGCATCGCCACGAGCATCTGCATGAATCTCTGCGCGCGATTGATCTCCCCCCGTCAGAGCCCAGCCGAGCCCACAGAGCTTTGCTAACAGCCAATTTTCCGGTCAGACACACTCACCGAAACGGCATGGGGGCCCCAGCCAACCCTGGCTGTAATGCTTATCGCGCTTAGAGGTGGGGAGGGGTGCAGGAGGAAAGCTAAGGGCACAATACAGAGGGAGAGAGAGGGAGACAGGGAGAGATGGAAGGAATAAGAGGGAGAGAGGGAGGAGAGAGAGAGAGGGAGAGATGGAAGGAATAAGAGGGAGAGATGGAAGGAATAAGAGGGAGAGAGGAAGGAGAGAGAGAGAGGGAGAGATGGAAGGAATAAGAGGGAGAGAGGAAGGAATAAGAAGGAGAGAGGAAGGAGAAAGAGAGGGAGAGATGGAAGGAATAAGAAGGAGAGAGGAAGGAGAGGGAGAGGGAAAGACGGAAGGAATAAGAGGGAGAGAGGAAGGAGAGAGAGACAGAGGGAGAGAAAGAGATGGAGGGAGTAAGAGGAAAAGAGAGAGGGGGAGCGAGAGGGAGACAAAGAAAGAGGGAGAGCGAGAAGGGGAGAGGGACAGATAGAGAGGGAGGGAGAGAGAAAGAGAGAGAGAAGGGGAGAGGGAGAGAGAGTGAGAAGGGGGGGCACAGTTGCCCACCATCTGTAAAAAACAGAAATTCATAATAAACTGTGTAGAGAGGGAGTGGGAGATGGACACTGATGGGAAGGGAGGGAGAGAGAGAATTGGTGAGAGGAAGATGCTGTCACATCTGGGCCTCTGCTGGGAGACAGAAGGTGGGCGAGGAGAGCAGACTCCCAGCTCGATCAGGCGGCCCGACTCAAAGCCTGCATGGCCTGCCGGGGCACTAACGTGTCGGAGGCGCTGGCCTTTGGAGAGCTCAAGCTGTCGCACACAGAACGTGGCTCCATATGGAGGACTGGAGGACAGACGCTGCCGGATGTTACGGCGCCCCCCCCCCCCAGGCACAAAATTCCTTCCCTGGGAAATGAAATTAAAAAGACATTAGCAGCCGAGGTAGTGACGGGTCCCAGCGGAAAGCGGCACGGACACGTCTCGCGTATGAGATGCATCCCTCGCACCTCATTTCCAAATATCTTCGGAGAGGCCTGTCCTGCCAATAGGCATACTGACACACTGTGGCTGGATGGCCAAGTAGGCCACTCCGCAGGCTCAGAAAGCCGGCTTCACGCCGGCTGATTTCGCCTGAAGGCAGCTCAGAGGGGCCATCCTGAAAGCTTTTGGCCACACGCTGGGGTTGCGGCCCTCTGCCTGCACGCGCCTCATAACAAGGGCTGCCCTAGTTCCTCACCATCCGCATGTTTGCACCGTGTGCTGCACTGAGCTTGTAGACGGCCTGCAGAATCGACAAGAGGACAAACGGCGGGGCACCACAGACCCCAGGTCAGGAGTCTCCTGATCTGTTCCTTCGGCCCCACCGTCCATCCATGCCCGGTGTACCTTTCCGGGGCCTGTCTACAGGGGTGTCCCCGTCACCGTATTTGTCACCAAGTGCTGGCGTGTCCTAAGCGCTGAGCTGCATCACTGGGCCCAGTCCCTCACTTCATGCCCCTGGACAGGTCGGAATTAACTGTCAAATCAAGGCCTGTCAAGGCCTCCCTCTGACCCTTATGCCAGAGGACTCGGACGGATCGACTCAGAAACCCCTGAATAATTTACTCCTGTCATGGCAACAATGTTCAAATAAAAATCTCCTGAGAGTGCAGACACCACTTAGGTGACGGTGACCTACAGCTGGTTAAACCCACCCCCCCCCCATTTGACACCCCCATAACCACCTCCAGATACACCTGATAATGGCCTCATTAGACACTGCAAGCACCCTGTTGGTCCATGGAAACAATGACAGTGGCCATCCAACAATATATCTTGGTTTATACAGAGGCATAGCGGTGTGCGTGTTCTCACACGGACACACGCTTATGGTGGGAAGTAAATCCACCCAGCCTCTATGTCTGAAAAGTCAAGAATGGAACAGCCACCTTGAGCCTATACCCAGTCACAACACTATGGCGGGGCCAAATTCACCCAGTAATATACAGGAACTGCCGTTAACACCATGCCTTAAATAGCATCTTTGCTAGCATGAGAAGCTGAGGGTAGCTTGCTGTCCGCTTTGGATTCCCCAAAATGCCAAAGCCACCCAGGAGATGGAAACATTGAGAAAATCTGTTAGGGGGAAAAATCAATCACAGAGCAGTGAAGATGTCTGAGAATTTGTATGCAAGACAGACACACATCCTGTTAATCCTGTTATAGGATTTGACAGTCAGGGCGGGCGACATAACATCCACGATCGATGTCTCAGACACCCAATCAAACCTACCCAGAATGCAACACACATCAAACCTACCCAGAATGCAACACACATCAACCCTACCCAGAATGCAACACACCTGCAAGTGCTGAAAGGCCTCCAACTTCTATTTCTCCGCACTGTGAAGTATGTCCTATTTAAAGAAGCAAATTATTACAGATATCAATTTTTTAAAAGCTGCGACAGGCTGAACTTTCCCTTAATCAAGTGTGGGCTTGCCGGAGCTGTGTTTAATTATGTTAACACGGCAGAGTCCTCTGGGAAGCACTTAATGAAAATGAACGTTTCCCGTTCGCCTAAGGAGGCCAAAGGGGGCTCATCCACTCTAGAAAATTACACAAATGCACAGGGATGCCCAAAAATAAGTTAAAAATTCACACTTGCTATAGGTTAATTAACAATTTTTTATTAAAATCCCGATTTAAACTTGAAGATTGGGGGGGGGATATCATGCATTTTTCTCTGGTCTCCTCCTGCCGACCATAAGCACGCAGCTGGATGAATCTGGCAGTAATGTGTGCCTGTGTGTCCACTGTCTCCCCTGCCACCGGTCCTGTCCTTCCAGGGACAAGTCCCAACCTACTTTCCTGTACCGGGCAATCAGACTGCAGAACGTCAAAAATACCACTGTAAGCGGGATGCTGGACCCTGGCGCGAACAGGGCCACGTTTATGTCGAAGGCCTCCGCTTTCCTCTACTGCTAGATGTCACAGTAACAAGCGCCACAGCTGTCCCTGCTCCTGCCGGCACGGGAGCTCCGCCCACGGGACTTTCATCAGAGCCTGGAGAGACCGACATGGGGCTTCTGATGCCAGCAGCTCCCTTGAAGACAGTTTAAAGGAAGCCCTACGCTTCGCATGCAGGAGCGCCGGCATGAATTTTAATCGCTATTGAAACGCCGTGACCCGACCTACGAGACGGGGGGACGCCGTGCCCATCTGCGTCATCGCCCGATGAAAGGAAATCACTCCTTGAACTGAAGTGGCTTTTGATTTGCGTGTGGGTGCACGAGTCCGGAGAGGTGAGCCCCGGCTTCTGGGGACTCAGCCGACGCGCCGGAACACGAGGAGACGGACACAGAGAGAAACAGCCTTCAGCTGGGATCCTGTCATTTTCTTTCATGCTCTGCTGGACTGGAAGCTTATTTTATGCAAACTGAACAGACACACTTCTGCACATCTTGGGCTATCTCTAGCGGACTGTGATAAAAGGTGGATTCTGTTCAGTTCAGCACTGTTCCGTCTTTCAAACTTAGTTAATGAGGGTGACACAGCCCAAATTTTCTCCTCATTAAATACATCCCCGTAAGACGTTCGTTTTCCATGGGGATTTGTACGAATGTGATGGTAAACAGCCAAATGCGAGGTAATCGAGGGATCACTGAGTCCATCCTGAATGTGGGAAATGGGACACTGACTCCTTCCCATCTGGCTTCAGCACAGGCTCAGGTCTAGGAGCCGAAAGAGAAGATGAGTGTGTGTAAAATTGGTGGGGCGTTCTCCTCTGACATTGTACCACTGTAGCCATACAGGGCCTCAGCGCTGATTATCTGATGCCAGGCCTCTAAGCACTAAAGAGCTACTTATTTAAATACGGCTTCGTTTTTTTTATTTTTTTTTTATCAACGCAGAGATATTTCCCTCCCTTTCCATTGTCACATGACAACTCACTTCCAGGCAGGAACCAGACGCCCCTCTATTCTGCTTTCTCTTTTTCTCTTTCACAGCCGTGATTTCTGCGGCGTGTTTTTGCTAAGCGTTAATTGTCAGAGCTTCACCAAATGCTAACGTAGCCAGAGATGGGCAGTTCAGGTCCAGAAAGTAAAAATCCAGACTAAGATTTTGTTTCAACCGACCAGCTGAGTGCTCTGTGACTGTGATTCTTTATACTCAACTGCTGGGTTCAAACAAAATCTTGATCTGGACTTTTACTCTCTGGACCTGAACTGCTGTCGGAGCCCTTTGGAGGAAGCCCTTACCGGCGCTTCCTGTCGCATTGACCCACTGCAGGAGAACAGCCAGTGACCAGCCAGCACCACAGGGAGGGGTGTGGGGTAATGAACTCCCCCCCAGCAGTGATTTAGGGGTCCTCTCAAACCTTCCCTTATTCAGGGTTTAGTCTCAGCTCTGGCTTTGAGGTGTTAAGCTCTTGCTCACCACCAGGGGGCATCAGTCTCTGCCTCAACTGGTACCCGCCTCTCACTGCCCCGCCCTAGCCAGATCCCTAAACCTACGCTGCCCCCCACCCCGAAGTGGAGAAAGCCCTCCTGGCTGTGACTGAACTCCTGCTGTATGGACACTGTTCTCCCACTTGCATGATATTGCAGTTTTATCTGCAGACCCTGTGCTGCATGATGTTTGGGCCACAGGACATTCCGCCCCCCCCCATCTCTCCCTGTCTGCTATACATCAGCAGGATTATTCATACAGCCATACACTCCCCAGCAATGTAAAGCCTGTCGTGATTCAATTCCTGATGACAAAGATGGGTAAAAAAAACATTTAAAGCATCCAACCAAAAAATCATTCATTTCACTTTTGCAACCCCCCCATCTCTATCATTTTTCACCCATTTTCACTTAATTTCAATCTCTAGTTTTACCTGCATATGGGACTCCATTAGAGACATTTCTGCAGAACCTTCTCGCGTCATTTTTTCAGCATTCTGTCCTTTCTTCACTATGGCTGTATGTCCGTCTGTTTGGACCTGTCACCTGGTGGCGTTATTGGCCCAAAAGCATGCCTGTACTGCCGAATCACTTTGCACGTCTACAAGGGATCCTGGAACGGCCAGGAGGAAGCAGTACAGGGGTAGCCAGGGGGCTGATCTTAATTCGCAGAATGACATAAAAATATGCTCCGAACGTGGAGTTGAATCCACAGCGCGTGTTAGGAGTCAGTTTGGAATCTCCCACCAGTGGCCAGGGCACAAATCTCTGTGACTGTGAAATAAAATTATTGTACAAAACCTCAATGTCTGTGTGAAGAGAAAACAAAACATCATTCTGACTGCTGGTCTGATTGTCAAGGTCAAGTTTGAAAATACAAAATTGTTCATTCAAACGTCAGGCCGTGTTTCATTCTAGCTGCTTCTGGGTGTCGGGCATGGTGCGAGGAATATTATTGTAACACCCCCCCCCCACCACCTTCTTTTGATACCAAATTACCATAAGAAATGGAAAATTAGGCTTTTGACTGCTGGGAAGTTTAACGGTGTAACCATGGAAACACAGAGACTTTGATTTCAGCACAGGGGCTGAAGGTCATCTTAATTTCCCTGAAAATTCAGTTGCAGTTCTGGTCCGGTTAGGTTTGCAGGAACGCCCCAAGGAGGGAATGTCAGTGCTCGCGGGGCTGTTCTGAAGGGCCAGCTCATAAAGGGTGGAGCCATGCTGGGGGGAGGGGTGCGGGGGCTAGTTCAGAGGCCATTCCCAGAGCAATGGGGGGACTTGCCATTAGCATGCTTTATATGTGTTGACAGTGGTGTAGGTTGCACCTGCAGATAATTATTCCTCTTACTGTGTTGTTTCACACAAAGCCAACAGAGAGCAGGCATCAATCAAGGCTACCATCTGTGGACACAGACAAAAGGAACGCAAAAGCAGGATGGTCATTTGGGACCTTAAAGTGCTGATTAATATGCAAAGTTCTTACCCGGCTTAGACTGACAAACAAGCAGGTATTAATAATGATCAAACACTCCAAAGCAAACACTCTGAAGCAGGCAGGTGCAGATAGGAGAAGGTTTGGTACACATAAACAAGAGAAGGGTCAATACATAAAAATAGATGGTACACACTAGATGGAACATTTGGTACACCCAAACAAACAGTTTGGTACAAATTAACAAACAGGAGAAGGTTTGGTATACATAAACAAACAGAAGAAGGATTGGTACCTACAAACAAACACGAGAAGGTGTGGTACACATAAATGGAGAAAGTCTGGTACACATAAACAGGAGAAGGGTCAGTACATAAAAATAGATAGGAGAACACTTGGTACACATAAACAAACAGGAAAGGGTTTCGCAGACACAAACTAACAGGAGAAGGTTTGGTACACATGAATAAACAGCAGAAGGTTTGGTATACATAAACAAACAAGAGAAGATTTGGTATGCATAAACATGAGTAGCTTTGGTATAAATAAACAGGAGACAGATTGGTACACATAAACAAACAAGAGAAGGTTTGATATACATAAACAGGAGAAGGTTTGGTATAAACAAACAGGAGAAGGTTTGGTACACACAGGTGTGGTGCGCACAACCAGACAGGAGAAGGTTTGGTACACATAGATTTTGTACAAATACACAGATAAGAGATGGTGTGGTATAGAGAAACAGGCAAGAATTCACAATGAAATTAAAGTATTGTCTACAGACATATTTGACACAGGAATACCAAATGACCCCGAAGGGTAATGAAACAGCGCTAACATATTAAACTTTGGAATGAACAATCAGAAATCCATTGATAGGTATGCGTAGGCAAAGCTTTGAAGTTCTCCGCGCCTCCATGTCCACGTGGAAAAATCCCCCCAAGAGCTAAAACTCAAATGTCATGTGGGGGGGAGGGACCTCAGACTTCAAACTCCGGCCCCCCACCCCCTCATCTTCCTCGCACACAGGTCCGTGTCTCAACGAACGTGCTGGTTTTATTAACGAGTGAGAATGGCACCGGGGGGTGCGCTCTGCGCGGAGTGGAGCTCTGTCCCCTCGTGCTTCTCAGCAGGTGTGACTCTCGGGGCCATGTGACCCTCGCTAATTGCTCAACGGGGCTAATCACTCACTGTAGAAACCTCTGGGCGCAGCTGGCCGAGGTGGGATTGGGAGATTCATAAACAACAGAACGGAGCCTCCTGCAGTCGTACCTCCTTCAAGGAATCCGGCAGTCAGACGGCACCTCTGAGGGGCTTCAAAGAATCGGCACCATATCAATATGCATGCGAGGGTTTATTTATATATGTAAAATGCAAGTTAGACTCTTTGAAGCTGGCTATTTACACTGTGGAACCGATGGCTAATTTATCAGACATGAGAGGAATACAGCACCAAAGCACAAGCTGGCCCGCCTGGGGTATGACTTTCCAGTTGTCTCTCAGAGCTCAGTAGACATAGGGGCTGCAGCTCGGTGTTCGGCTGTGAATGACAAACCGGGTTGGGAAGGCAGAACCAGAGGAGCTGGAGAAGGAGCTCTAGTCACATGACACACTCTCCTGAGATGGTGGGTGGCAGGCGGCTGGGCATGGTGTATGTCCTTCTCTTACCATATTCTTCCCATATTCATGTGGATTTTCTCCTGGTAATGCTAGTAGCTGGTTTTAGTTGGTCTAAGATGGTCCAAGATGATCTGAGATGGTCATGTCCTAGCTCTTGCTGCTCTTTGATGGTTTAGCTGAGTGGGACACCAGTTGGTTTTATTGGTGTGGCCAGCCTATCAAACTGGGCATGTTGGCATGACCAGCTAAACTAGCTAAAATGACCATCATAAGCTGGTATGACAAACTAAACCATCAAACAAAAACAAGCTTAAGCTTGTTTTTTCAGCAGGGATATGAGGTGAGAGGTAAGGAGCATGCACTGATTACAGTATATTGTCACACCCACCACACCACCTCAGGGATGAGAACCCAAGGGCAGCCATGCAGCAGGTGATACCTCAGCACCACACTAGTCCAAATGGACCAGCGTGAGTGTTTTTTCAGTGGCTAGAGTGCCAATCCTGCCATCAACCACCAAATTTCCCTGGAAGTTGGAGGCCCCCCTTATAGGGGTGGATGCTGATTAATGTCGTACCCAGGACGAAGCAGTTACAGGTTAAGGGCCTTGCTCAAGAGCCCAACAGAGTAGAGTCACTCCAGTCATTCATGGGATTTGAAGCAGCAACCTTCTAGTTACAGATCCCTAGCCTCAGAGCTCACCTAAGGTGAATCATTTAGCCAAAGGGAGAGGACAAAAAAACCAAACACTGACCCACTGGCTAGTGAAAAACTTGCAGGCTGGACTACATTTTTATGTGAACTAGCCTAGCTGGCTAATAGCAAAAAATCTTAAATTCTTTCCCAAGACATATGGTTCATATGAGTTTCTAAATTCCTCAGAGTTTACACTCAGTGATAGACTGGCATCCCATACAGGGTGCCCCCTATCTTGTGGCCTCTGCTTCCACAGACAGACTCGAGACCTTCAGTGTCCTGCCCTGGAAAAACTGCCATGTAAAGTGGATGGTATCTGGTGGAACATTTGTGACCAACCCACTCTACTCTACCAGCAGGAATGGAACACTAGAAAAATGAGTGACACATGAAAAAGAGTGTTTTTTTTTCTGTTGAACCATTAATACTGTATCACAAATGGCTTAAAGCTGTAGATGAACTGTGCATACAATGGTGAGAAGCTAAAAATTCAGTAAACATGAATGTACGTGCAAGGTTCACCTGCAGAACACGACCACCGGGATGCGGGAAGTGGAGCTGGTGAACCTGTGCTGGGGATCTTGCCAACTTCACCCCTGGCATCAGAAGCTGCCGCCCCTTCCCACACCTGGGGTTTCTTGGCTGGCTTGCAGGTTGGTCAGGGAAATGTCCTCTACGGTTGCTTGGCAGTCCAAGCAAAAACCTGCACACATCTCCAGAGTGAGAGAAGGTCAGGCGTGTGACCTTGTGTCTGGGATGTTGTAAATCCCGTAACTTAATTAGTGCCATAGGAATCCCAGAAGGAGAGCTGCTTTGTGGAATCTAGTTAGAGCCTTACTGGTGAGCTACTGTTGGACCATTAAGGAACCAAATTCATCACACTCATGCGTCTGGAATCACTGAGCATAACACAGACGAAGGTGGACAATGAATAAATACAATGTAAACAAATAATCTGTAAAATACTACACAGGGCATAAGACCCCCTCCCCCATGGGTGTATATGCACTATACCTAGATCAATGGACAGATGCACCGTTTCGTTATGGAACCCGATCAGATTAGCAAAACGTCAATGGAGCCGGAAGCTTCCACAGACACGCAAGCCTGTGAGAGGCACCAGGTCCACAGACTCCTCTGCTAAGGCATAACCGGCTCTGACCACAGTGAATTACTCCTGCTCCCTAGCTTCAGTACATTTCTGAGAGGTGATGGTGGAGGGGGGAATGGGGGTGTTATTCAGAAAGAGGAATTCAGACACAAATCATGCCCTGCACTCAAGGCTTGACAGACACTGCAGTCCCACTGGAGGTCACTGGAGACTCTACAGTCACTGCAAATGAGTCAAACCGGGAGATGGAACCGGCCTTGAGAAAGACATTCATTAAGCGTAAGGACATCTCGTTCCTCTCTCTCTCTCTCTCTCTCTCTCTCTCTCTCTCTGCTGGACGGCAATAGCCAAATCCAAACCGTAAAGGTCTTTCTGCAGGCTGTTTCCATTCAGTCCTGGTCTGAATGGAGAGTGCAGGCCATGTAGATGTCCTTGACTTGCTCAGGATGCCACATGTGAATCACATAAATAATAAAATCACATGCTTGAAGGCAGGTCACAGGTTTGGATCTCATCTTTACAAATATCTATCTGCAAGCCTCTTATCATAGATAGGGTCATGGTGGGCTTGGACCACATCCCATGGGCATCACAGGGCACGAGCTAGGAGTACACTCTGGATGGGGGGGGTCAGTTTACGTTTAAGGAGAAACTACCTTCATGAGTGAAGGTAGAGAGTAACAAAAAAACTGTAGACTGTTTAACATCATGTACTTCATCATTAGATCGTTAATGTGGTACTACCTGTGCTGAATTATTTCAAGCTAAGACCCCAATAGATAGAAACAAATAAAATAAGACAAAAAATATACTGCGAATTCATTTTGAAACCCATTAAGTACATTTTTTTTGAAGAAACATATTTTGAGCCAGCTCAAAATACGGCAGAAAAAAAGAACATTGTTACCTGCCGTGTTATGGGCCTCCCTTGTCATTTCCTCTCTGCAGGACACTGTTTTAAGGCTAACCTTCTCTACAAGCAGGTCTCAGGCAGAACAGCCGTGCAGTGGCGGTAACAGCTGGCGCGGCTCGCACAAAATAACGTGCTCATGGTCATAATAAGCCGCTAATAAATCTTTCTTTTGTATCGGCTGCACAGATGCATGGAAGAAATCGCGTAAACAAAACAGCAAGGTGGTCTAAATTGCCCTAAATGATTTTAAACCAGGTAATAATAAAAAATAATACGGACGTGTGTAACCGCGGGGTAAAAGCATTTAATAAAAAATGCGCTGAGTCTTTCTAATGATGTTATCATTAAATCGTTCTTCCCGATGTTTTGCAATTTCCGCCACAAGATCAAACTCGGAGATTTCATTTATCTCGCTTTTGTTGAAGTTAAGAACTGGAACTGCAGATATTAAAATTGTAATTTGATTAATTTCGATATTGAAATAAAATCATTTTAGTGGAAGAGCAAATGAGGAGTACAAGCGTGGGCGTAAACGCACCGTGAGGATAACTTTTCAAACGTATTCGCAGGTTTACAAACAACGAAATCAAGACTATGTCAGTCTCTTCAAATGGGGAACACTTCCATTCGCCATATATATGCCGCTGCATACAAAGTAAAATTACTACCCACCCCACACAAAGTTACCCCAAACAATCAAAAACTGAGGCGAGACTGGGCGACTCACTTTCCAATTCCGTACTTAACGATTGCTCAGTCGAATGATTTAATCGATTAATTCGGAGTCCTTTCATGTTCGGATAAATATACACATTTTGGTATATGAGGTAGCACACACCCCAGTGCTAGCATACATATGCCAGGCCTTCATCAAACCAATTGCATTAAACGATAAAAGTTTACCAAAACCACTGGTTTTATTATAACACTATTTGAGAAACTTTCTCATATTTATATTCATATTCATCAGTTTATAAAAGAAACCAAGTGACTGAGGACACTGGGAGCTGGAAGGTAATAGAGTGAGATGGTGAGGGGTGGTCATGTCAATCTGTTTCATGTTACCACCCAAAGTAATAGCAGAGAAAAATGCTCTCCTGCAAGACGAGCCTATTTCAATGCTGCCCATCTGGCAGCGTTTGAACAGGTGAAGATCTGCGTTTCCTTCTAATATCATCTTTTCACATGTCATTGTTACAACGTTCTGCACAATGACAGCAATTCTACAGAGTGTGTTCTACAACAATAGTATGTTCTACAGTCAGAACATGTTTTATAGCCACAGGATGTTCTACAGCCACAGCATGTTCTAAAGTTCAAATGTGCTCTGCAGTCAGGATGTTTTGCAGTCACAGTGTGTTCTACACTCAGAGTACACTCTGGAGGGATGCTGTGTGGGAACTAGAATATGTGGTACAATGTTACTGTGGAGTACAGTGATTGTATTAGGTGTTGCATAGTTATGATGCACTGTGTACTGTACTGTCATAGTGTGCTGTATATGATACAGTACTGTACAGTAATAGTATGCACAGTAATAGTATGTACAGTAATAGTATGCACAGTAAAAGTATGCACAGTAATAGTATGATAGCGTGGTGCTTGGCTCATGCTTCACGTCAGTGGCTTGGAGAGCTCAGACACTCGGCACTTCCTCAAAGTGCTTCATTCGTCTCTCCAAGCGAGTCAATAAAGGTGTCAGGCTCCACTGAGCAGCCTGTGTATTAAACTCCATTGATAGGTCTCCTGGACACGCTGGTCTTCTTTATTACTGACTGCCTCCTCAAAAATCACCTGGGAGACTTTCACGTGAGCGTCACATCGTGTGTATGTGTGTGCGAGCAGGAACATGGAATCCACTCGGTGTGTCAGGGTGTGTTGACATCAATTTTGTTTTTCAGAGGGCTTTCGATATAACACGCTCATGTGTTCTTCAGAGGAGAATTTTCATGAATGAAATTCCCTTTTCTGAATACCTTTATTTTTCATTATATGTTTTGTTATGGTGGGACATGACAAAGGAGAGACAATCCACTTAGCAGCTGTCAACAAAGGGGTTTATTTAACAAAACAGAACAGAATGGGAGAACTGGAAAAAAAGGGAACATGAGGGGTCAAAACAAAACTGGCAAAATGAGTAAAACTAACCACAAGAAAAATTAACACTAAAACTTAGAAGACACAAACTGAGCAAGGAGTAAAAAACTAATGACACTGGAACTAACATAACTGAACACAGCTAACAAAGAGCAAACAGCCACAATGAACCACTGAGAAATAGAGCAAGAGCAGTCACTTAAATAAACTATTAACAACATGATGCAGGACAGGTGAGAACCATAACCGAATCAACCAGTCACTAAGGACTCAGGGCAACAAGGAACAGGTGGGGTACATAACAATTAACAGGCACTAGAAACTAGGAAACATTAACAAACACTGAGGGCTATCAACACTAGGAAAGACTAGGAACACAAGTAAAACAGGACGTAAGTAAACAAAGCAGGGGCAGGGAAACCATAAACAATAACACAAAAGTGAAAACATAAATTATCTGAAACTAAGGGAGAAAATAAAACCAAAGTAGACAAAAGGTGAGAGTGGCCTCAGGCCAGCCTTGAGCTCGTAACGGGAGGGACATCCGCCTCTAAGCCGCACACCCATACAGTCACACAGCAACGTAGGGAGTTGGGAAACATGCCAGGGGAACATCAAATGGGATGGCCAGTGAGAACTGCTCCCCAATGGGGAAACGGCACCCGGGACAGGGCTGGACGGCCACCCAGCCTGATACATTTATGTTACATTTACACATTTAGCAAGACGCTTTGTCCAAAGTCATATAAAATACTACACGTCGAACATATGTGGTGTGAAGGATTCTTAAGCAGTATTGGAGCATGTGATCCATTATGGTTATTCTGTGTCTTTAGAGTATGTATGTGAGAATGTTAAGATGATCAGGAAATACATTAGCACTTCAGACTGTTGTGTTTGATTACTACTCATATGGTGTAGAATGGTGCTAATTTCAGCTACATATTTTATAGGTGTAAAAATTCTCATTTGCATACACACTCCAAGGTAAAAATAAAATGATTTAAAAAAAAAAATAATCTTACAGCAGTTGTCAAGCTTGTCTAGTTGGGGTAATGTCAACATTGTAACTGCATTAATGTAAAACGTAGCTCCAGAAAAAATTCCCTAGAGGTCTGAAAGAAACAACAAAAATGATAAATAAAGTCAGAAATCACAAGCAATATCAGAAGTCGATTCTGTACGTGGTGGAGAAGTCCAGCAGTCATCTGTATCTTTCTGAGGAAGATCAGAAGCCAGACCTTCAAAACCTCAGCCCTGATATTCTCTCCTGACTGTCTGAACTAATAAGATGGTTTTTCAATTAGCGCCTATCTGACAGTGTGATAAGAATAACACAAAACCAATTACACGCTGGGCAGCAGATAACTCCAAATCCATTTAAAGATAATTCAGCTTTTTTATTTTATTTTTTTCTTTTTCATTTTTTACCTTCTAAGTTATCTCAGAAGGCTGTATTTGAAGGTATCACAAATTTAAATCATACTAAATGTCAACATATTAGCGATGGTGGTGCTGAATGTCAGTGTGGTTAAAAATAATCCGTTTTTTGGCTAAAATTCACCATTCTGTCATTAACCCACTGCACATTTCTATGCTATAATCATTATAGCAATCACAATAACACTCTTATCATTTATCCAGTAATTTAAGATGATACATTTGCAGATGTCTTCGGAGGTAAGATTACGGGTAATTGACTGCCTGACTCTAAAGGTTGTTTGAACCTGCCACTCCTGGAAAAAACATTCAGCATGAAAGAAAGGGTCGCTGAGAGACTGCACTGCCTTTATTTACGTGTTTATCCATTGCAGCAGTGTTTCTCAATCCGGTCCTCGGGGACCCGCAGACGGTCCATGTTTCGGAGCAAAAATGTGGACAGTCTGGCAGGGAGCTCGGAGGGAGCAAAAACATGGACCGACTGTGGGTCGCTGAGGACCGGATTGGGAAACACTGCTCTGCAGGGTCACTGTCAGCTTGCAGCATATGGTAGATTCCCAGGCAGCACAAGATGGGAGGCTAGACCATCACAGAACACATGCACGCAACGAGCAATTTAGAGACACCAATTTGCCTAACTGGAAATCTTTGAAACAGACAGAACACACATACAAAGTAGGGGTGGGATTTAAACCCACAGCCCTGTGGGTGCGAGAATACCCTGCCCTCATCGTCACTGGACTGGGATATTAATACATTACTAAAAAGGCAACAAGTGTGATATATGTAGGATTTAAATATCAGAGGATTTAAATATTAAAAATCTACAAGCATTAAGAAGGGCTGGGTTAAGCTTTTATAGCCAATGTTTTAAATGTGTCTCAGTCTCCAGATGACTCAATTAAAATTAATTAGGCAGAGAAACAATAAAAGCCGCAAACACGGCCGCAAATGTCCACAAAGACCGAATGCATTCATTTGTACAAGTAAATTATTTATAAGAATGAAGTTGCAACTCATTATATATTTATAAAATGGAAAGTGGCATAATTCTGGGCCTCTTTGAATGGTGTGTCTTTCACCAACTCGGATCGGGGGTGTGACGATGCCTCTTGTCACATGACGGGCCGTGACGACGTGCATATCTGTGGTAAGTGTCACCACAATTCTGTCATCTTCTCATTCACTACCCGAGCATTTTAATTACTTTATTCTCATCGTCCCTCCATCATGGGAGGGGGGGGGGGCATCGGTCCGGGGCCCATCCCTCAGGCTACAGGTGCAAGGGAGGGAACAACCCAGGATGGGGTGCCAATCCTTTGCGGGGCACAGTCACACACTCACACACTCACACAGTCACACGTCATTCACACACACGAATGCACACCCACAGGCAATTTGGTATCGCCAATTAACCTCAGTATGTTTTCAGACTGTGGGGGGGGGGGGGGACCGGACTACCCGGAGGAAACCCCACATCAACACAGGAAGAACATACAAACTCCACACACATGGAACCCTGGCAGAGACGTGACCACTGCACCACTATGCCGCCACATCGTTCTCATCATGTATATGCAAAATGTTATTTTATTGGCTAGTAATAAAATATAGACGGAGTCAGCAGTGTCTCTTGGATGCCTACGGGACTTAAATGGACCTGAATGAAGGCCGATGTGCCTCGAGCTGCTTTCCTGTCATCTCAGCTGTGTACAGGACACAGAGAAAAGAAGCAACGTTCCTCCTGGACCCATGGTGCAGCAGTCATGACAGGACCAACATTACATTGCTAAGGACAGAGTTTTTGAAATAGTACTTTTCACAGTGTACATTCAGGAAATGTGTATTCTACAATTTAGTCTGTTACGAAATTGATAGCGTTGGTACATTTGCTATTACAAATGCATATCAGGCATGCCATTAAAAAAAACTCATTTTGAAGGCTGGACACAAAGGGCAGGGGAAATTTAAGGGCAGTGAGGGTTAATGTTACAGATCTATAGACGATTTTGGGTCTGGATTGTGCCTTTTTCATCCTAAATGTCAGTCTTCCCTAGGGCAATTGCGGTTCTGCTGTGTGCGTCATTGTCTAATCGAGTCGAAAAACTGAAACTTAATTGTAGCCAATCAATGTAATTACTGGCATTCATTTGAAGGGGTACAGTGTGTGTCCTTTCTCATCTCAAAGGATACAAAATCATTTTAATTTTCAATAGTCTGCAGCAGAATAAGGATTGTTAAAATAACAATATATTTTCATAATGATCATTTCAAATTATGAAATCTTCAGTCCACCTGAACGTACATTAAGGTTATTATTGTTTTGACAAATTGATACAAAGATATATGCAGCCTCATGTATCCATATGTTGAGCTCAGTTCACAGAGCCAGATTGATGAATCACCTTTACCTGGCTGGCACTCTCTCAGTCATAACAAGCAGACTGATTTTCACACATATTCCTACAACTAAATGCAATGAAAGAAGCATAATTAAATTGATTCATTCAAGCAGCGTGACCAGTGTGGAATTAGGGTAGAAATACTTGCAGATGTTATTTTAATTGTTTTCTTGTGACAGTAAACCGCAGTTGAAGCCCGAACTCTAGCAGAAGATTAGTTTAGCTCTTGTCGTCGCCCAACACCCTGCCCTGCTTCGCCCCCCCCCCACCCTGCCCCAGGCTCCATCAAACCTTGCTCAGTTGTGGTACATGCTGTTTTATGTGCATGGTGCCAGAAGGTGGTAAGTTCAAATCCCCAGGACACCTTGGTCACTTGTGTCTCCTTGGAGGTCCACAGCCTGAGGCATTATTAAGATGTGATAGAGGCAAAGTGAAACTGTGTGTGAATGACAGGAACAACTGTTGGGATGAGAGAATTAAACAAGCATGCAAAAACTGCTGGGTACCCCATAATACACGCAACACGCTCACTGCTGACGAATCCTCCGAGGGTTAGTTTTAAAAAGAGGGTGCTGCTGATTTCGCCGTCCCTGTTGTAAGTTGCTGATGAACTTTTTGGCTTGTCGCACTATATGCCAAGCGACGGGGCGAAACGGTCATGAGAGTTCCTGTGGACTGGTGCAGGCCGTACAGATCCATCACAGATCCACCTGCCTTGCATAATCACCTATCCAAGTACAGGGTCGTGGTGAGCTTAGAACCTATCCTGGACAGCTCAGGGCACGGGGCGGGGGACACCCTAGATGGGATACCAGTTCCTTAAAGAATAGTGAGGGTGATTTAAAAGACCAGCTCACCTATAACCATATGGTTTTGCCCTACAGGAGGAAACCTACACAAACAGATGGAAAATATGCAAACACTGGAGGCACAAATTAGGATCTGACCCGACAACCTTGGAGGTGTGAGACCTGTTTACTAATGTTTGAACCCCACATATCATACATAGTCATGTAACTCTATCTGAACTGTTTTTCAAAGTATATACTGCATTTGAACATGCAGTAACCTGAGGCACAAATAATGTAGTAATATATTTTTACTTAATGTATTAATTAACCAGAAACTCAGTGTTAGTTACATACTGATCTCATGTTCATTCATCATTAATCACTCATAATGGTTTGTGTATTTCTTGCAGTTACTGTATTTTCATGATTCATGATTTTGATGAAAATACTGTCTGGAACAAAGCTAGTTTAAAGTGTGGGGAGTTTAGCTGACTGAAGGCACATATCCAGTAAGGCTCAAAAATCAGCGGGTTACAACTTTTTAATCGGACACCAAAAAAATAAAAAAAAATAAAAATCAACCGCTGAGCGGACGCGCATGAGGACCAGATAAAAATAAAACTGTATTCCCCTAACAACCGTGCCAAAATAAAAGCCAGAACTTGCACAAAACACCAGCTCAAAAACAGTAGCAAGTAGACCACCTCACAGTAGCATGGAACTTAACGATTCGAAAAAACAACAGGCACAAAACCGGTAAAAAGGGCCGACCCTAACGCATCACTTCCTGTGAGAGTTAATAAGCTCACTTAGTTTCACATCAGTGGGTTCTGTCAGCTGTAGTGAGACCTCGGAGGGGAGGCTGGGGTGTACCCAGGCCACATGCCGTCCACTGCGTGAAAAGGTGGACCGCGGGGGGATATTTGTCTGCTCTCTCACTCAGAGCAATCAGTCACCTAGTGGACCTCGAGGGCACAGGCTTTGTGTGTGGGAGTAGTTATGCTACAATCTTCTGTGATGGAATAAAATGGCGGTAAATTGCCTGGGGGGGCAGCGATGAGAGCTGATGAGGACCGCGTGTGGGATTAGCACTCCGTCTGATGAGGTTGAGACTCTCCCTGATTGGAAAATCCTCCCGCCTCCGACTGTGGCCTGATTGTCCAGTGAGTGTGGCACAGAGCTGTTGTATTCTCTCTGCTTAGGCACTTCCACAAGTGCAGTCATCGCTGCATGAACCTGGTTTAAATCATCTTTGTGTCTCCGTGACTGAAAAGTCCTTGGCAGTTTCTGGTAGCTGAGATCTGGAGCGTCCCTCTTCATAGCTCAGTTTATTCCTAATCGATGGTATTTCCGTTCCATCCAAAAACCTCTTAAGAGACTTATTTGTCTTATAAACAATCAACCACTTAAGGTAGTGTTTCCCAAACCGGTCCTCGGTGCCCCGCAGACATTCCGTGTTTTTGCTCCCTCCCAGTTCCCTGCAAAAATGTGGAGTGTCTGGCAAGAAGTTGGGAGGGAGCAAAAACGTGGACTGTCTGTCGGTCCCCAAGGACCGGATTGGGAAACACTGACTTAAGATGTTCTTCTAATAGCTGAATGGTCATTCCCTCGTTATTCCCTCCATCTCGTTTATAGATCTCAGACCTTCTTGAACCTCTAACACCAAAGCTGCCTTTCATTTGATTTCTGAAAACTTGTAAGGCTTGCCGTCGGGCTGTGATCACAGCACGCTTCTACAAGCTGTCCTCCTTTCCTCTGTCTCCGGGGACCACAGTGTGAAGGAACCTGCAGGCTTGCAGGTGCAGCAAAGCGTGCACTGCAGTCACTGCATCATCTAGCAAAAAATACTGATAACCCAGATGTTTGGCAAGAGCAACAAGGCAAACTGGGAAAACTACATATAATAAATATAGATATAAGTGGCTTGCATCTTGAAGGGAGCTAACTTGACCCCATATTGAATAAGGGATCATTGAAGATGATTAGATTTGGTTTTGAGAGGAATGTTCCCAAACCGAATGGACAAACCTGCACTTCTGCCTTCCTGATTCCACTTCCATTTCATGCTTTCTGATAGAGTTCCCTGCTTCCTGATCCATATCTGGGATTTGTTTCATTGTCTGAGTTCTGTCCTTGTCGGGAATTTCACATCTCCCTAACCTCTGTAGTTCTAAGCGACTAACCCCCATTACCTTGGCTCTGACTTGTCCAAATGGTTGCTAAAAATACAGCATTTTTCAGCTGGGTTAGGGAAGCTCGCTCTGATGGGCTCGTGCTGGATATCCTCGTCTGTTTTGCCCCCTGCTCAAACTATTAAAGGCCCATCAAGATTTTTCGGCAAGAGTGCCACAGACCTGGAAAAGGAGGGCTTTCTGGGGCAGGATAATGAAGAGTGGCACTGCACTGCCACCATGTCCACCAGGCGGCCCCTGATCCATCAATCCCACAATCCCCTGCTCTCACCCAGTGTGCAATACCCCAGTCGTAGTCCTTTAAATGAGCCACAATTCCACAGACTGTGTTTTGGTTTGGAACTTTTCAATGGTTCCTTTCCCAGGTCTTGTAAGGGTCACAACCTATCTGTTGGTGTGAACAAACTACATCTTCAGTCTCCCAAACAGAATCTTACCATTTTAGTTCCTTTAAAGTACCTTAAACAAGCATCAGCAAAACAACAGTGGACTGCTGTCAGACCGTGTGAAAGCATTGCTCAGAAATGCCAGCATGCTTTTGTCGCTTTATAAACACATGCACATGTGGCTTAGGGGTCACATTAGCATCTCGGGGTTTGTACTCCGGCACCCAGATGCAGCCCAGCATTAGCCAGAAAAGATGCTTTCATCAGACACAGCAATTTCGTTAATGGATTCGGACAAAGACTGTGGTTTTTTCAGCGAGATGCAGACAACTGCTATTATGTCTCCCAGTCGCCGCTGGGGATAAAAGGGCCACACGTCCGCCTCCCTTGGGGGGTCCACGCTCAATCACGGGCACTTCCGCTCTACCACGCACCCCACAAATGCCCACCCCCTGTCACACAAACAACCGCCCACGTGACACTGCAGAAAAAGACCAGATAGTGCCTGGTGAAGGGAAATGAGACAGGTCCAGCCTTCCGCAATTAAGGGCTTTTTTTGTCAAACTGACTCACATAAGATGATCCTTTGTACTAGGGCTGCTTGTAATGATGTCTTGGTGCTTTTATCTATTTTAGAGCGGTTCTGGCCATCAGCTGCACGTGCCCAGTGACTGGGATGGTTGGCTGGCTGACAGAGTATTGTAGGAAAAATACAGAAAGCAGAAAGAACTCCCACCATAGAGTGACCCGAGTTTAAAAAGCAGTTCATCTCTGGTCACCTCTGTCTATAGGGTTTGTCACTCTTGTTGGCAAGCGTGCCGCCCATCGCCTAAACCTCTGGATGTTAATTTCCCCCCGACAGAGTAAAGGTCCCATTTGTTTGGACATGCTGGCTCCCCCGGTGGTTCCGCGGGAGGGCAGCGAGGGGGCAGTGAGCAGCTGTGCCACCTTGGCCCTGACACAAAGGGCCCCTGCCTATTCCTTTCATCAGGCGGCCTGGCTTTCATCTCGCTCCTGGTACAATGGAGAGCTACCCTGCTGGCGAGGCATGAGACGTAACCCCTCCCCGGCGCCGAGCTCGTGAGAGCGCGTGGACCGCGACGTCACGACAGCACCGAGTGTGTCAGGCTGCGACATGCAAGCGTGTTCGTCGAACGGGGACACAAAGACATACAAGAAGCGGCATCTTGAAAACTCCCACGGGTACCCATGCCGACGGACATCTCCTACGCTCTGCGTGGCCTCTTCCGACGTAAGCAGCAGTTTGCCGCTTCGTGAAGCTGTGGGCAATGCGGCGTGCTAGAACCGTCTAGAGCAAAAACAATCAGACTGAGAATCGCCTCTGCCTTCCACACATCACCCAGTTGCTGCAGCTTTCTCCACCATTGCGACAGTGTGCGTTATCCTGTCGCACGCCATTCGCAATTGCAGGAATTCGAGGCTGACGTTCCCCGTAATTGAATGCTGCACCTCTGGTGTTTAAAGGAGCGCCGTGATCACAGACCCCGTTCACTATCCATTATCCAACACCATAAGCTTCCAGCTATGAGCTCATCTGTGTCCCACAGCCTCGGTAAAATCATCTCTGGTTGTGTCCTTTCTTTTTTGCGATTGGGGTCTGGCTGTGAATAAATAATCTTCCTCCTGTATTGCAGGAAAGGAGTTTCGATGCTTCAATTCTCAGTCCATGTCCTGCTGTCCCACTTTACCTTCCAGCCCAGTTTGTGTGCGAGTGCTTTCACTCCAGTGTAGCCCATAACAAGCTGTCGCCGTATGCGCCCAGTGTTCCCACACGTGACAACAAATACCTGCCACTCTGGTGTAAACAACCTCTTTTTACTGGCTGGCCGGTTAACTGACATTCTTAATCACTCCAAGTCTTTCCAATAAGTCACTGCCACTTAGCTGGGTGATTGCTTATTTACTACCTGAGCCCTGACAGACAGTCCATCCACCTCGAACCCAACTGGTCTATAATCCTGACACCTAGGGAGAGCCCCAGTACAAATAATCCATGCTTAAAACACTGAGAACAAAAAAAGAACAATTCTTTCACATGCTTATAGTAGTTACTGCATTCTACAGCACTTTATCCCCCCCCCCCCCCCAATGCAATTTCAGAACTATCATCTGCCATCCAGTCTGAAAGAAAACCTTCTTCTCGTCTGCTTCAGCAATCTCATCTTTCTGTCATTTTCCCTCCATTCCTGCCTCCTGGGCATGGTCTGTGCCTTTATTTTGGACATGTTGTACATATTGTTTCACGGAGACCGGAGGATTGATTGCAGGGGAATCCAAGAGGAAACCTTCCAAGATAAGAGCCGTAATTGCCAATCACGGTCTCGGAAGAGATTCCGCAAGAACCTCAGACGATGGGGGAGCTTCAGGAAAGAGGATTCCCAGACAGTCAAAACAGGAATATTATATACAGCCAACAAAAATTCTTATTTTGCCTTCGTGGTATAGTAAGCTCTTATAAATGGTTTCCCCATAAATATTGCTGCCTTCAATCTGTTTGGGTCTGTGGTGTAAATTCTTGAGACAACGTCCACAAAAAAAATAAATACAATGCAACTCTTTGATGTCCTGCTTCACTTCACTGCTGGAGATTTAGATCTTGATGCACTTCTGCTGTTTGAGAGAAGTGCATTCATTCTCAGTCTTTAAGAGGAACTCGTTGAACAGAATGCGTGAGCACTATATCAAGGAATCGTCCTATAGCCAGGGTGGCAGACGTGTAATATATAATATATGTGCACTCGTAATTTGTACTGGCCCAACAATGCTAAGACAGCCCATGGTGCCATAACGTGGTACATAGCTTTCTCAAAACAGAAAGAACAGGTAAGCACTTCATATTTATGCAGTGGATCAGTGGTACAAAAGATGGTTGGATGCCAGAAAGCAAAATGTGAATTTTTGAGGCGTGACGTCCGTATGGAAAAGTCCATTAAAAACTACTCACAGAAATGTTTATGCTGGAAGAACAAATGGCACAAAAATGTTAGTGCAGCCTGTGAAATGATTTATACTCCTCTATAGTTAGTCTGCTAAAGGGTGGAATGTGCAAAGGGCAGAAATGTGTTAGATTTTTGGCTGTTTTAAGGAGCCTTTTTGCAACGCACCATGTGACTTTAGAGAGGGGCGGAGTCTAATGTACGGGACCCTTAGCCTTTGGTTCCCTTTCAAATCTGAAGCCTATCATTTGTAACACCCCCTCACCACCACAAGCTGAGATACCTGTAAATATGTTTATCTCCTCATTTAAAGGGTAATTAAATTAATTATGCATGATTAAAGCCAGTCTGTGTTTGATTCTGCGTCTGAACACTATGCTTTACCGGGCCACTCTGCCTCCTCCACACCAAACCTCTGTTATCATCATCCCAGGTGGTGGCTGAGCAGATAGAGATTAAATCAGGGAGCTTCCTGGCTTCCTGCTACCCTGAAGGACTGAGTGGGAATGCAGGGATAATGCTTCCAATTGGCTTATGTGACGGACAGGTCAGGAGTGAGGTCTCCAGGGACAAGCACCTCTAGGGACGGTGAAAATCACAGGACAGAAGAACGGCAGTGAGGCTCGGTTAGTTCATTGAAAACCGTGACTCCTGCAATTCCCGGATAACAGCCCGCAGCACGAAGAAAAACTTGCTTCCTGTAGGACTTTGGCAATAATCTCTGAAAAGCATCATTCTTTGTGTCTGGGCTGAGTCTCAACGCCTCGTGCTGCATGTCCTTACTGAAGATGGCCATGTGCGGTCGGCGTGATGAGACTTCGCTGCGACCTTGCTGATCAGGACGGGCCGCTAACAGACAGACAGACGGTCATGTGCTCGCTTTTGGCGGCCGATTCGCAGGTAGGTGGAGCCGCATTGGGTCACATCCTCCTCGTCCCACCCCCAGGATCCATTACCAGTCCAGGGGTTTCACCACCCCATATGAATGTCATGGACCTCTGAGTCACATCTGGGTGGTGGTGAGAGTCAGCATAGGGGGAGGGGTGGGGGGTGGGGGGCATTTTCCCGGAGGATGTGACCGATGTGAGGTGAAATGGTGTCGCAGGAAAGTCTGCCTGCATCACGTCGGACAAATGAACCTTGAAGCATATCAGTTCAGGGTGAGGAAATGGATGGATATCAAACCATCAGCCCTGCTGGGGGGGGGAGCTGTGCTGCACAATTGTTTACTAAATCCCCCAATTGTGATATGAGTAACTAACCAGTGTCAGGCCCCAGTAACTCTCACCAGTGACACTGACCAGTAACTCTCACCAGTAACACTGACCAGTAACTCTCACCAGTAACACTGACCAGTAACTCTCACCAGTAACTCTCACCAGTGTCAGCCGTCAATATCTCTCACCGATGTACGGAAATTATTTATGGCTGCTTTCCCCGTCTGTAATAGTGCTATTATTGCTAATACCTGAATGCTGACTCTAGGGGGTCGAAGGCAGCGATAGCTATACATTTACCACGGAAGCTGCAGGTTACACTCAGGAAAACACACACGTTTTGACAAAGACGGCAGTCTTTTACGATGCAGGGAAATCGCAGCACCGGCAGGTTGTGGTACACTGCATGCTAAACTCAGGCGCCTCTTGCTGTTTTTTAGTTAGCGCTGTTGCCTCACACTTGTGGGACCTCAAACCTCCATCAGGGTTCCATGTGTGAAGCTTGCATGTTATCCCCATGTCAGCATGGGATTTCCCTCGGGTTTCCCCCCACAGTCCATTGAATGGGAGAAGCGGTTACAGAAAACGGATAGACGGATGGGTGGATAGATGGACTGTCAAGCCCCGGAAGATGCAGGCGAAACTACATAAGAGGCTTACCAGATGACAAGAGGTCTGCTGCCAGAGGCTGGTTGGGGGTTTGAGATGGCTGGGAAACAAGGCAATGATTTGCAGAGAAGTTCTGACACATTTGGGTGGTGAACATACATCTTAATTAGTGGAAGAAATAAGCTCAGATATTGCAGCCCTGGAGATGGACAGCTGGCTCGGCGCTCTGTCACCCCCCCCTTGGCAGCAATGATCTCTTTCAGTAACGAGCAAAGGCAGTTCACAGCTGGCAGAACGTGTTATTACCGTAAACCTTTGGTTTACTACTAGGGGGCAGACCCCTGGGAATGTGTCACTTAGTTCGGTATTGTAGGCGCAGAGTCCAGGTTGCTCCCAGAGGTGGATAGTTCCATCCATAAAGAGTCACAGTCACAGATACTCAACTGGGTGGTTGAAACAAAATCTTGGTCTGAATTCTTACTTTCTGGACCTGAACTATGCATCTCTGATTGCACCTCAAAGTCACCCAGTGTGGCTCCAACAAGGGTGTCAGTGGGACTCCATCAGCTGCCTTGCTGCACAGTGCTCACCGCTGGGGACGACACCTTTCTGGGACTGATGTTCCTCTTGAAAGAGAAGACTGCATGAGCATCTGAAGGTAAAATGGACTCTCTGCGGTTTGACCATGTGAGAAAATATTTCTGAGAGCCACCGTGGAAACTGGGCCCCCCTCTGTCCCCTGGGTGCGCTGGCAGCTTGTGGCAGAGCGAATCCTTTCGTTTACCCAACAGTTCCTTCCCAAACGCTGAACCTCTTTAAGACCATATTACTGTAAAACTACAAATTCCCAGTCATCTTCCATTCACTGAGCCTAAACAAAACATATTTTGCCCATCCCTCATGACTCAGGGTGGCCAGACTGCTATATAATGTGGTTTGTGCATCACGGACACAACGATTAACCAGCCAATGAAAGCAAGTCATTCGGCGGCATTGCCCTTTCGTCTGTGTTCTACCCCACATTAACTTTGAGCAGACTTTACCATGTTTTCCTACACTTTGTTTCTGTTAAGCCGTAACCTTTCTTAGCAGGCGCAGGCTTGTTAAAAGTAAAATAATTCAGTTGGCCTTTCAGAGGTTCAGTCAAGGATAAGGCACACAGCTCTTTGTGTCCACATAACATCTGAGGGAAACGATCCCCGGAGATCAGCATTCGGGCAGCTGGTCCCCCCCCCACCGCATGGGGGGGCAGAGCTGGGTGCCGCCCAACATGATCGATGTGTGATGAGGGCCTGGGGGAGCAGGGGGATCAGTTCAAGCTCAGGTTGGAGGTTCCAGGTGGACACAGAGGTGTAGTTGAGGCTCCCTGCTAATGAACGGTACACTCTGAACACGGAGGAGGAAAGGCTCTCCTCCCCCATGCCAGGGGACACTCACACAGGATCCACTCAAGGTCTATCGGTAACGTTTGTTCCATTTTGACCACTGACCTCCAGCTGTTGCCCATGAGAATTAGTACATGTCCTCGTTCCTGAGGCTATGCCACTGGTTGCATACCTGGGGTATATTCAGCCTGTTTTCTTGCACATGACCCATTATACGGGGACATGTGATTGGCTGATAGGTTGACATGGATGCTGGGGTACGCAAATTTTAATTAGGGGGCTTTATTACCGGCGCCCAGTTTCCTATCTCAACCCCCACATCCTCCCGCTCATAAGTAGGCATCACCGGACTTCACACAACCCAACCCCGCCTCAACACGGAGTTCGTCAGTGAGGGCGATGAAGGACAGCTCACCAGCTGACCCCTGACCTCTGGCCCATGACCTCTCTCCATCCAGGTCATTTGGTGGCGGCAGAATCTGGAGTCACGGCCGGAAGGTGCCGAATCCCTAAAGTGCGTCCGCGGTTCACCCCCCCACACTGTTCATTCTGCGCCCGTGTCCTGTCAGAGAGATGAAAGGTAATGAATGTATTCAAACGATAAGAACTGTAATAAAGTAGTTTAATTAAGATAAAGAAATGGGGGTCTATTATGCTGACAGCCTGATCCGTTGGGGGTCTCGGAGGACAGGGGGAGGTATTTGTAACTTTTGCGGTGTTCCGCGGCGTTTGCTCCATGTATGAGCTACCTGTGTGTATTTATGTGTGACAGTACACATGTTTGCGTGTGGGCGATCACACCTCCAGAGCATGGTACTCAAATCTCCCACCACGGCTGTGTGGGTTTCCTCTCACAGCCCAAAAAATATGTGGTGAGTAAACTGGCAAGTCTAAATTTAATAGAATGTGCTTGTGTGTGTGTGTCTGTCTGTATGTATGTATGTATGTGTGTGTGTTTCTGCGTGTGTATGTGTCTGTGGGTGTGCGTGTCTGTGCGTGTGCGTGTATGTGTGTCTGTGTGTGTGCGTGTGTGTGTGTGTGTGTGTGTGTGTGCGTGCGTGCGTATGTGTGTGTGCCCCAGTGAGGGACAGGCATTCCGGCCAAGGTGTTCCTCTTCCTCATACCCTGATCTTCATAGGAAAAACTCTGGAATTTCCATGGCCCTGTGTTCCTGGAGGATGGATAGATGTGTATGTGTGTGTCTGATGTCTGCAGATTGATCAAAAGGGTAGTTTCTGTGTGACACATGCAAACAGACACCCTGGTGCTCTGAGTTATTCTCTCCCCAACTGCATCATGTGACACGTTCACTCGTAATCTGCCCTCTCTAAGCACACACCTCCACTGCCCTATGCCCAATGCCCTGTGACCTGTGCCCAGTGCCCTGTGCACCTCTCCCTCGGCTGCTTGTTGGTACACTTCAGTGGGGCCATGTTCATTGGCCTCGGATGTCTGCCTTTGGCAACTGACCCATGACCCTGCTTGTTCTAATCCAATAACCACTGACCTTTGAACAGAGAATATAAGTTACGCCACAGTGGTAAGAGAATCACTGGAAATGAAAAGAATTCTTTCTATGAAGCTTTTTTGAGAGAAAGAAATCAATTTAAAATGGGAGCTATTTTTTAATACTGTGTTTGGAAAGGTTGTAAGCATTGTTCTCTTTCATTACAAAAAATGAAATACAGTTAAGTATGGATGGCTATATTTTGCAAACAACATAGAGATTTAGTGGGTACTGATCCTGCCTCCCATCTTCAACACTGGAGGTTTGAATCTTGTATGTATTAAGTTCTGAGGACTAAATGTCCCCACAATGAGACTCATTTTGACGTTGCAGGGACCATTTTTTTAGTCCCCAGAAGGGGAAGGTCAATTTTATAAATACAGATGCTTCTCTACTTACGAACGAGATATGTTTTGAACGGCCGTTCGTAACTTATAATGTTGGTAAGTCGTTATTCAACATCATTTTAAGGGCATATGCAAGTATGAAGAACTAAGATGCTGGCAGTATTTAACTTATGGTTAAAGTTAGGGCTGCGTGGGGGTTAAGGTTGTCATAATTGAGATTAGGATCATGCCCATAAAATCAATGGAGAGTCGAGTCTCCACAAACATATGGATACATTCATGTGTGTATGTGTATGTGTGTGTTTCTGTGTAGAGTTGGTATGTTGTCCCTGTGTGTGTGTCTTTGTGCAGAGTTGGTATGCTGTCCCTGTGTGTATGTCTTTGTGTAGAGTTGGTCTGCTGTCCCTGTGTGTGTGTCTTTGTGTAGAGTTGGTATGCTGTCCCTGTGTGTGTGTCTTTGTGTAGAGTTGTTCTGCTGTCCCTGTGTGTGTGCAGCTTTCCTCCAGTTTCCTCTCACAGCCCAGAACCATTAAAATCTCTGAATTGCTCATTCCCAGTGTGTCTTCTTTATGACGGAATGGTATCCCATCCAGAGTGTGTCCCTGGTTAGTGTCCTGTGCTTCCTGGGATCAACCCAAAGCCAATCCAGCCTCCCTGAGCAGGAGAAGCGGTTGGAAGATGGATGGATGATTGTTAGAGCCAGTCAGACTAAAAATCATACTCCAAGGTGTAACAGTGGCGATCCTATGGGAACCTGACCAGTGGAAATTAAGTCTGAAGCCCTTAACCGCTGCCTTGTGCTCTTAATTTCCATCCGTCAAAAAATGTAAATCTGAAATGGGTCCCTCTGACCCATTTTTGCTATTTTAAGGGACAATTGTAGATTTTTTTTGCCTTCCACATGAAACCCAAAGTAGTACAGCAGGTGGCAGCAGGTGACATCCAGACTGGAACACCTTCTGAGCCACCAGAAGCTGGGACGAAATATCGTGAATTCAGGATCCGTAAAGTTCCCTGCTGTTGCAATTGTGAACAAAATAGCTGATGGCTGTAGCTTCAGTACTTATCCTGTTATAGAAATAGGCATAAATATATAAACATAAATCATGTTATCATCCTCAGGTTAAAGTCTGAAATTCTCATCATCAGTAAAATCCGCCATCTTTCCAGGAAGCACTGTGGTCCAGCCGGAGAGTGGCTTCACAAGATGTCTGTCTTCCTTTCACAAGGTGCCAAGCATTGCTGGCTGTTGAGACACCTACCAAATGCTTTCCTGGGCTGGGTTTTGAGCAGACTTTGGTGAGTGGCAAGTGTGTAACCCCTGTCTCCTGTGAATAGTACACGGAAACATCAGTCAAAGAAAAATGTTCGTATAGGAATGAAA